>VWZF01006304.1:656147-705273 GCA_013396755.1 Sclerurus mexicanus | reverse complement strand
TCTTTACCTTTCCTCTTTTCATTGCTTTTACTGTTCCCACCCCAGAGGCACGGGCCTGAGGGGGGAAGCGCACCCTTGCTGTGGTGTCCCTGGCAGCCCCTGGGCACAGTGTCGCCTCCCCCCGGACGCGGAGCGTGGCACGGGCATTTCCTGCTGCCGAGCGGCTTCTCCGCGGGGCTGGCAATGGCTTTCTGAAGAGAGAGCGTGTTTACCTTGGCAGCGCTTCGTGCGGCAGCCTGACCTTTCGCTCACACCGCCGGTGCGGGGCTCCCGCGGCCCCCCCGGCGAAACGGGACCCTGGGTAAGGAGCGACCCTCTCGCCCCGCTCTTTCCCTTTTCTGTCCGGGGCTGTTTGCTTTAGATAAGCAGGTGTAACAACACTGTTGACAGGCCGGGGATTTGGTGGCGGGGTGACTCCCTGACCCGCAGGTGTTTATTCTTTCCGACTCGTTAAAAAGCGGCCGGCGGCGCGTTTGCGGCAAGTATTTGCTGCGTGCGCGGGGAGCGGTGGGAGTGTCCCCTGGACACGCGGCGGAGGCACCGCGTGCGGGTGGGCTGTCCCCGCGGAGCGGAGAGAGGCCGGTCCCCGGGCCCATCCCCTGGCCAGGTCCCCGGTGTCCCCATCCCCTGTCCCGGTGCGCCCATCCCGGGTGGGCTGTCCCCGCAGAGCTCAACCGGTCCCCAGGCCCATCCCCGGTCCTCGGGGCTATCCCCTGTCCCGGTGCCCCGGTCCGCTGTCCCCTTCCCCAGTCCCATCCCCCGTGTCCTCATCCCCTTTCCCAGTCCCCGGTGCGCCCATCCCCTGTCCCTATCCCAGTCTCTATCCCGGTGCGCCCCTCCCGTGCGGGGCGTGCCGGGGGCGGGCCCCGCAGTGACAGGTGTGCTGCGGGGCCAANCGGGGCAGAGCGCGCCGCTGGCCCTGGTCACCGCGCTGGGCGGCAGCAGCAGCAGCAGCGGGAGCGGCAGCCCCCCGTCCTCGTCCTCCTCCTCGTCCTCCTCTTCCTCGTCCTCTTCTTCCTCCTCCGAGCATCCCGCCGGCGGCCCCGCCGACTGCCTGCGCACCGACAGCCCCTCTCCGCCGCGGCTGCTGGCCGCGCACTGCGCCCTGGTGCCCAAGCCCGGGTTCCACCCGCACCACCACGCTTCGGCGGCCGGCATGGCCCTGGGACTGCACCCCGCGGCGCCCGGCGGGCCGGGCATGCCGGCGCAGGCGGCGCTCTACGGGCACCCGGTGTACGGGTACTCGGCGCTGGGCGGGCAGCACCCCGCGCTCTCCTACCCCTACTCGCAGGTGCAGGGAGCGCACCCCTCCCACCCCGCCGCAGACCCCATCAAGATCAGCGCCGGCACCTTCCAGCTGGACCAGTGGCTGCGGGCCTCCACCGCCGGCATGATCCTGCCCAAGATGCCCGACTTCAACTGTGAGTATTCGCCTCCCTCCGCAGGGCAGCCGCGTCCCTTCCCGGCCCCTGTCCCGCTGCGGGGGCCTGCCCGGGAGTCGCCTCCTTCCGAGGGGGAAGAACCCCCCCGCCCCCGCCTAAATAAGCCGAAGAGTTAAACTAGAGGCGACGTTTTTATATTTATTTTTTGGAAAATTTATGTTAGAAGAAAGAAACGGCTCTCCGTAAAGGCAAACGGGGATGTGCGTTCATCTCGCCATTCTCGGCCCTCGAGGAGCCCCGGGCAGCCCGGCCTCTCACGGCGGGTTAAACGGGAAGGTGACAAATAGCTCCCTGCCTTTGCAAAACGCCCGTTCCCGAAGGGCAAAAGCAGCCGGGGAGAGGAGGTGGGGACAGAGCAAGGACAGGAGTCCCCATGGTGTCCCCCAATATCCCAATTTCAGTGTAGCCCCCTAAAAGTGGAGCGGCAGGTCGCATCATTCACCCACCGTTCCTAATTTTATTTTTCCGTTGTCGGAAACGAGCTTTTAATAATGATGTCAGGTCGTCTGGGCAAAGGGGCGGAGGGAGGATCTGGGGCCGGCCAAAGATCTGGGTTTCTGCATTGCCTGGGGATAACGAACAGACAAGAAGTGCAGTCAGAAGGGTTTAGTTTTGGGCCCAGGGAAGGCTGGGAGTACTGGATGGAGCCAGGCAGTCCCGGAGTTGCAGCAAAGCGCGGTGCTGAGCGCTAGGCCTCGCGGCGATGGGGGGACCTTGCGTGCATCTGGTTTAAGCAAAGATCGTTTTCGGAGGTGTGAGCTCTCGGTGGGAATGGCCGGTTTAACAATACCGGAGGTGTAGTTTTACGAAAATCATGCCAGGAAAAGAATTGCCTTTTTTTTTTCTTCCCCTTCTCCTACTCTGCACACACATTCGCAGACAAAAAAGTCCATTGTTTTCACTCGAATTGGGGTTGTTTAGACTGGAACGTTCAGGAAGAAAAAAATAATTAGGAGATCTGTCAGAGCCCTGCCTCTCAAACAAGGGGTAGAGGGGAATAAATAACCGAGAGAAACGAGAATGGAGCCTCGGAAAATCGCACCGCGGTGAGAAAATCTCCCGGGCGGTGCGGCCGGGAGCGGACACTGTCCTTTTCTTTCTGCCCCTTTAGAGAGCTGCCACCAACCGCGGCTGGCGAGCGGGAGCCGCCCCTTCCCAGGTTTTTCATTTTTCTAAACCAAATAAAACAAAAGTATCAAAATACTTCGAGAAATGGGTCGTAGCTCTGTCCCGGGAATGTCCGGGCCCCACAAAGGGGCTCAGTCCTCCCTTCCTCGCCGCTGGGTCTTTATTTTTTTTTTTCTTCTTCCCCTCTCTTTTATAAATCCTTAGTTTTGCTTACTATTTTTGAACGTGTAAACTACGCCTTTTTTTTTTTTTCCCCTCCTCTTTCAAAGACAGTTTTCCAGACATCACTGCTGATTTATGCCTCGAAGGGCGGCCGATGCCCGGCACTCCTAGGGCGGTGCGGAGCGGGCCCCAGTCTCGGTCCGCATCCCGCCGGAGGGGTGCCCGCCTGCAATCCCGCTAATTAAACGGATATGGGCGGGCTGGGAGTGCGGCAGGTTTAACTAAAACATTAAATGGAGCAAATTGCCGCTCCCCGGAGAGCCCGGTGCCCCTTCGCCGCGATCCCTGGCTTCGGTTTATTGTCTCGCATTTGTTAGGCTCTTGGGAAATCAAGAGACATATTTTGCTTTATTTAAAAGATTTAATTTAATTTTTTTCCCTTTAGTCCCTGTGGGGGATCCCCTGACACTGTGAAAGCCGAGAAACCCTGGAGCCGGAGGACCTGAAGGTTGGAGCAGATCCCTGCCTCGGTCCGTGCTCCGGCGGATAGTTATCCATAGTCCATCCTAGCTTCAGTGACACACACACAAACACACACAGAGTCTTTCCTGCCTCCCCGTTTCCCACCCCTGTCCCGGGGGATGCGAGGCCGCAGCAGGACGGCTCCGCGCTCACCTCCGCGCTCTCCCCTGTCCTTCCCCAGCCCAGGCGCAGTCCAACCTGCTGGGGAAGTGCCGCCGGCCTCGCACGGCCTTCACCAGCCAGCAGCTGCTGGAGCTGGAGCACCAGTTCAAGCTCAACAAGTACCTCTCCCGGCCCAAGCGTTTCGAGGTGGCCACGTCGCTGATGCTGACCGAGACACAGGTGAGTCCCCGCGGCGAGGGGCGGGTGGGGGATGCTGCGCTCGGAGGGTGGCGGATGAGGTGATGTGTGTGTTTGTGCGTCCCGTCTCCCCCAGGTGAAGATCTGGTTCCAAAACCGGCGCATGAAGTGGAAGCGCAGCAAGAAGGCGAAGGAGCAGGCGGCACAGGAGGCCGAGAAGCAGAAGGGCGGCGGCGGGGACGATAAGGGGGATGAGGACCTGCTGCTGCCCGCCCCCGAGAAGAGCGGCGGGAGAAGGATGCGGGAACTGCCCGACAGCGAACCCGAGGACGAGGAAGAGGAGGAGGACGAAGAGGAGGTGGCGGCGGCGGCGGCCGGGAGATGCTGCCCGTACCACTCCTCCGACTGCTCCGAGGCGGATGAGGAGGACACGCAGCCCCGGGGCCGGCACGGAGCCCCGTCACAGCCACAGTGAGCTCCCCCTCATGCCGCGCTCCCTCCAGCCCTTCTGCCGGAGGGGAGCCCTGCTGCTCCTGGCTGGCACTGGCCCCCCTCCCTCCCTTGTTCCGATTTCTCCCTGCTTGGAGAGGGATGGAGAAGAGGATCCTGGGCATGCCGGCCGGCGAAGAGGATTTACAGTGAAAATAGTGTTATTACTGACTGAAAAAACAGACAAAACTTGAGCTCCCTCACCCCCTCCCCCCATCCTTGCCCCTTGGAACCGCGTTCCTCTCGCTAAGTATTGGAAATGTTTTGTTCTTACTATATATCGGGAAAACTGTTTATGTCATGAACGTTAAAACTGCTGGAAATCTCAATACTGTCTTTATTTTTGTATATGGTATTTATAAAAAAAATTACCTCTACTTATGCATGCTAAATTATTCCCTAGGCCCTCCCACCCGTGCGATCGGGTGGAAAATAAAAGGCGTTTTGTACTGGAGGTGTATGAGCGCTGTATGAGGGAAGTATGCTCGGCACTCCCGAGACAGGGGATCCCGGTGCTCTGGAAGGAGCGGGCGACCGCTTTCTAACCCGAATTTCATCCCGTGCCACGGCTGTCGTGTAATGTCTGACAGCGGCGTGGGGTTTTCTCGAGAGGAGGGCACTGGAGCTGCGTGTCCCAGGCCGGTGGTGTGCCCCGTCGTGAGATGCTTTCGGGAACCCGGGGCGCGGCGGGACCTTCTCCCCCCGCGAGGGAGCAGCGCCGATTTCCAGGGGCGGCTCGACTTTCACACCAGCGAGGGGCTCCGGGGGCCGGGAGGGGGGCGAGGGGCGCCCCTGCCCTCCCCGGTACCGAGGACGGGACCCCCCACTCTCCTCGGCGGCGGAGTGCGGGGTTTTCGATAACTGCGGGATTTATCTCGCCAATAAATTTGTGGATCAATTAATCCCTGTCACCGCAGCTCTTCCCCAAATCAATTATAGCGAATTTAAATATAATCACTGGCTCATCCCCGCCAGCTCGGGGCCACGTCTGGCAATTCATCCCCACTAATGAATTACGGCGCGGCTCTACGCGTAGAGGAGCGGAGGGAACCTGGCCCCACATATCCCGGGTGCCACCACACCGTGGGTCACCGCTCCGCGACAGAGCCCCGGAAGCTGAGAATGAGTAGCTCCGAAACACAGAGCGTTCCCACTCCCGTGCTTTTTAACAATAATGATAATACTAAAAAAAAAAAGGTGTTTTCTACAAACAAATTTTCTTAACCTATTAAACGGGAACAGTGTGGCCCCTCTAGGCGGCTTCTATAAAAACCCGACTCGTGAAACACATGCTGGCGGATGCATGAGATTACGGGATGGGATTCACGAAGGAAAAGGGTTGTCCCTCACGGAGAGCTCCAGGTGGGGCGGCTGGAGGTGCATTCGGGCATAACACGGTTAGTTACCCGCTCACCGTCCCGCACACCAAGCGCCCCGGGGCGACACGCCAAAAATCACAATAAATCATAAATTTGGATGGATCCCACATGTCTAAAGACTTGATTGGGATGAACTCGTTTTGGTCTTGATTGATACGTATGCCCTTACACGGAAACGATCACACAGGAGGCTTTGATTTAAATTTGTAAACGATTTTTTTTCGACCACTTGCTGTGGAGACTTTGAGATGATAGAGAAATAAAGGCATCAGTATCTCGGTGGTTTCCCACGCTGCTTGCTGCGGCTGCATCTTCACGAGTGAACGGCCTTGCAGGAGCGCACAATACCCGCGTAGGGCCGCGGTGTCGCCTCCACCCTAATCCGGGCGACACGCCCGAGTTACTGTCATCAGGATTTACCTCTTCCTTACACCTTAATGTGTCTAAACCGCATCAGTCTGGAGGACACACCGTAATCTAAAAAAATTAAATCAATAAATGAAACGAAATGTATAGCATAAATGATGATGATAACAACAACAAAAATAATATTCAAGCACTACCTGGGATCACAGCCCCCCCCAAAGATCATCCCTCAGTCATTAATTTCCAATTAAATACCCACTAATTACACTGGCAGATGTGCCCCATCGGGCCAGAAATGTTCTGTATGCCCAAGAGGTGTGTGTCCAAACGTGTCTCAGCCCCATGAAAACCAGTCTTGCGGGTACAGGCAGCTATTCACGGACTCGGTATCAAAGTCCTACCGGTGTATTGTGTCTGTCTCAATAAAATTAATCTCTTTAAAGCCCAGCGTCTCACAAGAATACCTTCAGTGTTCCAGACTACAAGGGCAAATATGTTTTTCAGATTCTGTTTTTATGGACGGATTAAAGTTTATTTTCCATAATAGGGCACCTAATAAAACTCATAAAGCTCTGTCAGTCTTACAGCTGGTGGCCTCATTTAACACTTTCACTTCGTAAATCATTTTACAACTTACCAGGTGTTTCCAAAACTGAAAGGAGAGGAGGGGGGAAGAGAGCAAGACGGGGGGAGAGAAATTAAAGTCACTTAAAATATAGATACGGTCCTTTGGCGGTGGGTGCGTTTGCATTGTCGCTTGGAAGGGCTTCAAAGAAGGTGTCGATCCCAACGGGGGAGAAAAGCCTTTTAATCAGGATTTCCCACGCTCTTTTGAAGTGCGGAGGCTCGTCCCCACGTGCAGGGCAATCAAAGGCTCAGGCTGATTAGCGGAGCCGGTAACGTGAGCGACACGCTCCGAGTCCCTCGCCCGGCCCCGGGAGGCTCCGCGTCCGCCCCGGAGCGCCCCGGGCCGGAGGGGTCTCTGCTGAGGGGTGCTCCGGGGTTTGCCCAGCCGGTCAGCATCAAAAGGGCACCGTTATCACTCGCGTCCCAGGTCAGCCAGGGGCTGAAGACGAAGGGGATGCTCTCTCTGGGGTAAGTATCGACTGGAGAACCCTCTGACCCAGACCCCCCCATCCAGCCTCATCCTCCTGCTCCCGACCCTGCTATCCCTCACGCTGCCCCAGGGACCTGGTAATTTCAATTTACCTCCCCTCACCCCAAGTTCCCTGAAAGAAGAGTGGGGCCTCTCTGCACCCATGCCCAGGGTGCCCCCACGCTCAGCCCTGGGGTGCCCCATTGGTGTTGGTGGGGTTGTGTTGCCTCAAGCCCCGGTGCAGGCAGGGGCAGCAAGACTTTAATCTAAACCCCTGTTTGTAATTTCATTATTCTGTCCATTCCCTCCCCCAGACACAGTAGGTAACAAGCCTCTTAAAACTTTCATTGCTGTACCTGAGAAGTGGTAAGTATGAACATGGACCTTTGGTAGACATTTTACTTTAAAAAACAACATGGTTTGGGCATGGATGTCATTAACTGGCAATTTCATAAGCATTAAGTGCTAAAACAAAAGAACCAAAATAGGATCCATATGTTTGAGGTAAACCTGCTAAAAGTCTTTCAAATGGGAAACCATAAATATATAATCTCCCTCAAACTCTCCGTGAAACTGCTGGGAATGAAATACTCCACTAGCAGAAAGACTGCTGATTATTTCTGAAGTCTAAACTGTTATGCTCACCCAAACTTAAAGGATTAACGTTCTAGTTCTCAGTAAGACTCATCCCACGCTTCGTCCTCCTCTTACACCCCTTCCCTTTACACCTGCAGGGCTGGACACAGTGGGGCCATGCATTGGAGGGCTGCACTCTGCATCCCTGCTGCTCCCTGGGTGCATCGGTGGCTGCGTCGCTCCCATGGATCTTTTCTGGCTCTGATTTCTGTGACAGCTCTGATTCCTCTGCCAGGGAGCTGCACTCTGGCTTGGTTCCACCAGAGATGCCCCAGGACAGTGAATCACTTCTTTCTTTTCCAGTTTTCCCCTTGTGTGCTGGGGTAACCACACCGTGCTTCAGCTATGAAAGCGGAAGCATTATTTTTTAATTCCTGAGCCATGTGCAGAGTTCCTGTGATGTGCAGAGTGCTTCTTGGTTGTCTGAGTTCCATGAACAGCAACACAGGACAAACAGTGGAAGGGATGAAGCTCCCAGGGGATCTTAGTCTCCCTTGGGTGTTGTGTAATGCCCAAATCACAGTCCTTCTGTTCCCAGAACGGTGGTTCAGGTCTGGCCAGAGTTAAAAACCAACTGCATGTTACTCTGGGAGTTACTCAGCAACTGTGATACAGATTTTTCATTTTTCACTAATACTCATGTAACCAGAATCATATCAATGGCGGATTGAGATTGTCCCATATTAGAAGAGGTGGTTTTGTCTTTTCTGGGACTTTTTGCTTCAATTTTCTTGCCTTAAGGGTTGTGTAGTGTCTCCTTCAAACAGTCCTCTGCAAGGCCAGTGGACCCTGAAGATATTTACTGTCTTGTCCTCCCTACCCTAAATACTGAAGTACTTCAATTTAACTGAAATCCTGTGTGGAAATGGAAGCACCTGCATGGAAATGGGATCACCTGCAACCTGTAGAAGGCCAGAGTGGTCTTTCTCTGAACATAAGCTACTATAACAATTTGGTTTTCAGCTTCCTTTAGGAAAAGAAACAGGTTTTGCTGAGTTGGTCTAACTGGAACTGGTCTCTGTAATGAGTAGGTGAGAATAGAAGTGTCCTTTTCATCTAGTAAAACCCAGCAGAGCCAGTGGTTTGCAATGAATTGTTTAGCTGCAAGGCTTAGCTCCATTTTACTGCCTGCAGGAAGGACATTTGCAAGCAGATCACAATTTCCTCTAATTAATCCATTATTTTAAATTATTATTCACAGGACTTCTGTTCATGTTCTTAGCCAATGGTAGCTTTTGGCAGGTGGGACTCATGTCTGAGGAGGGAGCACAGATGGACAATGCAAAAGCCTCTAATTTGGCTGTCTCCTCTTTTCCTGCACAGAGGAGATGGGAACGGAGAATTCCCGTTCCCATCCAGCTCTGCTTGGCTGTGGGTACCATTTCCAAAAATAATAAAAAAGAAAAAGAAAGAAAAGGCATCCAGCATGGAATTTAGTGTGAGACTGGGGCAGGGGAGTGATCTCAATTTAGAACAACATCTCAAGGAATGGGGCAGATGGTCCATCGCTTGATATCCCTGGATGCCCTTTCTGGAAAGAACGTGAAAGCCAAGCACAAGCCACCTCCGGCTCTAATTTCTGCAGTGTAATAGCAGCTGGCAAAGCACAGAGGTCTGCGTAGACGATCTAATGATTCTTTCTGGACTTCAACATGATGAATCTATAAAGCATGTATTGCTGTAGCAGCTAGGTGCAATTTTAGAAATGTTAATGAGTAATTACATAAAGGTTGTCCACAGTCATCGATGTTAATCACTGTTCTTTTGCCAGGGATAATTAAGATGACACTTCAGCAGCATCAGCCAGTGGTTCCTGTTGTCTGTGCTGTCTCCTTCTCCCCTCCGAGCTCCTGCCATAGCTCTCACCCTCCTTCAGGGATCTCTTGACTCCCTTTTTTTCCTCCCACTCTCTTATCTCCAAGCATTTCTGAAGGGCCTGAGTGACCACGGCCTGAGGATTTTTAAGCTGTTTATGAGCATTTCACATGGTCTTGTGAGGGTGAGCTGAGGGTGCTGGGAGAAGCAGATTTGATTGATGAGAGGCAGTGATCTGCTGCCTCTGTGCTCCTGCTCAGAGCATCATAGGACTCGGCTCTGTTCTGCAGGTAACTTGCTTAGACAATGTATGCAAGTTACTTCACCTTTCTTCAGCCTCCTCATGAAACAGATGGTCTTCTCACCTTTTTTGCCCTTTTGTATGTCTTGGAAACGTGATGAATGGATCACAGTCAGTATTAATGACTATGGAGGAGACAGAATAACAGCTGTGTAAGTATGTGATTTGTTGTAATAAAACATAAATTTTATCCACATTTTCACTCCAGCACTGTGATCAGACGCTGTTCAGCATAACACAGGTTTCAGATGATGGAAAGCCCATGATGGAGGTTTTGGCAGAGGAGAGATACCCATTCTGTGGCTCTGTGGGTGGGTTGGGCTGTGAGTTCACTCAGGCCTCTCCTGCAGATTTCCCAGGTGAATGAGTGGAACTGCCTGTGTGCTGGCTCCCGGGCTGTAGGACAGAGAGGAGACAAGCGTGTGACCTGTTCACCCGCAGGGACCACGCACAGAGTCATGCTGAGAATGGGAAGGCCAACACAAGGTATCTAAAGTTGGATCCTCCTTGGGGAGCAGGAGATCTCAGCAACTTGTATCGTGACAAGGATCTGTTGTGTTGGCTCTGAACCTGCCCTGAGAGGACACCACTCTTTTAGTAACCCAGAACCTCATGGGTGCCCTTTGCTTTGGGGATGGGAGGAAGAAATCTCTTTCATCAGCTAAGAATGGCAAGATACCTGAAACCCCCACTCCTTTATTCCTCCAAATCTTCATCTTTAGGAATGATAAACACATATATAGGTTAGATTTGAGCGTCAGTTTTAGTATCAGAGGGAAGTGGGATAATGTTGAAAAGGCTTTATTCTGCTCTTCTGCAAAGCCTGTTGATCCTGTGCCTCCGACAGCTCCACATCAGCCTTGGGTAGCCCTGGCTCCTCCCTGGAGAAGGCCATTCTAGGGAAAGTGTTACTCAGCATCCCTGAGGGTGCCAAAAACCTGCCCAGGAATAAAGACCTGCTTCCCCAGTCCTTAGCAGTGCGAAGGCTCCTTAAACTCACAAACATGGTGTGAGGTCTCACAAGAATAGGGCAGCCCAGAATCACAGATGGATCTAGTGTCTCTCTGATTCCCACATTGTCTTCAGACCACAGATAAGAAAGGTGAACTGATTCAAGACCCACAGCAGCTTTTTTTGACGTAATGCCTGCTGCTCAAGCTCTGAAGTGCTGGTGCAGAGCTCCCCAGAGCCTCCCTCAGCAGCTTTATCATCCTAGGAGCTGTTTAGGATTCTCAAGTGTTGTTCCTGCCTTTCTGCAGTGCTTTCTCCCCCCTGACACACAGTGCCTTCATAATCCCTGGCGTAATAAAAAATCTCCAAGAGACCAACAGACCTAGTTTGAAATCATTTAGGCAGGGAAGTTTTGAGAATAAAAACCATCTAGCCAACATTTTAAGCATGAACTGAACTACAGAGTAAGGGGAAAAAAATCCATTCAGAATCTAAGGCTTTGACTGAGGAGGAAAAATGATTTTGTGAAGAAGATGCAAGCAAAGAAAATGTAGTCAAGGTGACTTATTTTTCCCCAGGGTGACACCAAACATATCTCATTGTCTCTATGCTATAAAAACATATTGTTCCATCCCTTGGCTGTAATCAACAGCTACTCCCCTGTGGCTTCACTGCCTCCAACAATATTCCCTGCTACTTCACACCAGAGCCATGTGGGCATGTGCACCCAAGAGAGATTTGAGGCTACTCTTACATTCTGAATGGTAAAAGTTCAATAATGGAGTTTTTAATGAAAAATGTGTCACACTTGGAAATATCTCACCTATTAAAATGAAACAACCATCTCCCTGTAACTGACAGAAGACTTTAAAGAACTATGCAAAAACAGCCTCTATTTTAATTTTACTCTGTACCTCTCATTCTAGTTATGTGACTGAGTCATTTTTAATTCACTTTGAAGCAAATTCCACTCCATTCACATGAGGGGGGCTGATTTAGGTGTGTGAACTGTTTCGTCCTAGGACACAAGTTTTGAGGAATTTTTGTGCCAGCTGGCTCTTCCTAAGCTTATCCTTGATAGATGATCATTCATTTCCTTAAAGTGTTATTAGGGAAACCACATGGTATCCGATTTGGAATTGTGCATGCATCTAAATTAGCTGAAGACTTACTGTAATTAGTTTTAAAGGAAGGCTGCAGGCAGCACCAGAATTCGGGGATAGCACAGCTGTTTTATACGGGCAGCTGTGATGTCCGTGCCTGGGGGCCTCCTGGTAAACTAAGCTTTACTGGAGGGTGAAGGAAAGTTCCTCCAGGAGATGAAATCACAAAAAGTGGCATATGGTAAAAGAGTCATATCTCTACCTACAATTTCTGAAATCAGTCCAGCGCAAAAAGCCTTGGGTTAAACATACACTCAGCCTTTTAAAAGCAGCCCTATGGATCAAATTGTCTCCTGAACACAAAATTGCTTCGTCTACTGCAGGAAAAAAATCACATACTGACTCTCTCACACACACAGCCAGGCACTAAGATGCAATTGCACTCAATGCAGCAAAATTCAAGTATTGGAGTTGCCACTTTCATATTTATTAGGCTGAAATCACTGTCACGCACAATTGGCACCGTGCTGCTCCCGGGCTGTAACTCCTCCCGTCCAGAGTTCACCGGCAGAACAATGGGAATCAAACGATCCCAGATGTGCTCTGAGCACAGTATTGGGTTGCACACCTTCCCCAGCGCCAGGCAGGGCAGGCTCGCCGCGTCTGCGCCTTCGGAGCACCACTGACATCAACCCGTCATCCCCGGAGCACAGGACAATGGAAAAATGTCAAGTTAAGAAAGCCCTGCAAATACTTGTCCCATTCAGGTGCGGTGTTAAAACCCTGCCAGAAGGACTTGTGTATGATTTATCAGTGTAACACTCCGGCCAAAGCTAAAAACCAGACTTCACTGCCCTGTTAATTTTGATACAGAAAACAGAGAAAGTTTAAAACATCGCTGTCCAGCTTAAAAGAAAACAAAAATCTAAACTGCTGTAGAGAGTGGATTGTGCTGTTTAAAGGGGGAATTCAAATTTTCTGCTATATAACTAAAGAGTCAAACATCCAGCTTTTAGCTGAGTGCATCTTAAAGCCAATGACTCCATGTTTTCCACTGGCTTGTCAGAAATAAGGAGTACTGTTGCAGCCGTAGCTGTTTGGTTTTCCAGCTCAGTGTGTTTTTACCAATCCAAAGACCTTTTCTCATCAAGTAGCAACTCCCCTGAACCTCCTTTATGGAAGAATTTTGGACATTTTAAGTGGCATCTCTGTTACTGGAATGATCGGGAAATGTTTCTCACAGAGGATTGATGTTGGCTAACAGACTAATAGCCAACAGGAAGAAATCTCAATGTATGTTGTGTGTGTGCTATTGAGCACTTATTCCACGGCAGACAAAGCAAAGCGAGTCCCAGCCCGGTGTAACTTCCCCAGCAGCCTCTGCTGGCAGGCAGTGCTGAGTGTGCAGTCCTGCAGAGAGCTGCCTGCCAGCATTCAGTCTTGCTGCTGCTCCAGAGGGACCTTACGGTACTGACAGCCCTGCTACAAGGGGGAGACACTGGCAGGGCCAGTGCTCCTGGGATGAGTCTTTGCTCCTGGGTTAAAAGTATATATTAAAAAAGTTATATATATTAGACACACATGTATATATGTATAATACCTACAAAATATATGTTAATATAAAATAATCTCAGTTTTTTCACACAAGCTTTATATCCTTTATATCCTTGGGATGCAACATCAAGAGAAGCAACAGCTGGCAGATGCAAATGTCCATCAACAGCAGACTCTGGCAAGCTGTGGCAGTCTGGCCAGTAGGACCATGGAAAAAATTGTTAAATATGGCAAGATCCAAGGCCCAGGAATTCACATTTATCTTGGAATTGTCAGATTTCTCTTGGATAGTTATTCCCTCACTGAAGCACAGTGGGAGGCCAGGACTTGGGCAGATTCACCCACAAAAACTGTCCCTGCACCATGACTCTGGCTGGCAGTGTATTTTCAGCTCCTTCCTTGAAAAGTAATTTTTAAAAATTATGTTCGTACATAAATATGGCAAATATAAAAGCTGCAGGCAGGTAAAAACTGAGTTTTTTTCAGAACCAAAGGAATGGCTCTGATAACATTAAGTCTGAACAAAACATACTAGCCTTTGGGATAAATAATAACTAATCCAAGTCTCAGTGTTGAAAAAAAAATGGCAATTGCAATTTTTGACTGTAAGGTTAAAACCATCCCCTCTAATTGCACAGCAACACCTGCATCCCAATGCCTCAGGCAGCTGCAGCAAGTGAATAGAATCAGACCCATAAAACTCTTGGCAATCCTGCCACAGCAGCAGAGTCTGGTCAGCTCCGATCACCAAGCAAAGCGCTCACACCAGGGAGAGGCAGCCTGTCACCTTTCATTTAAGGATGATTTGAATTTTGTCTTAAGAAGCACGGTCGCCTCAACTTCCCTGCTAGACCAACGTGTTTCCATTTACGCGTCACTAAACTGCAAACACGTTGACACACTGGGTCTACCTAAACTCTTACAAAAAAGGTAATTAATTAGGTGGCTGCTGCAGTCTAGGGGGAGCAATTTTTACTCACCAAGGCCCATGCGTTCCACAGCAGCCAATTTCTAGGGGCTTGCACAGATTTTCTCCTGAGTCCGTACTCCAAATCTTAAATACAAGGTTTGGTGTGGTTGGCTGTAAGGCAGCTGTTTACCCACGCTGCCTGAAGTTGTGACTTTTTTAAGACATCAAAATAGCGTCGATTCTGCTCCTGCCCGCACTTCTGTTCATTGGTATGAATTTCAAAAATATTGCAATTGAATTTTTTTCTTCTTCTGCCTTTTGCATCTATGATACAACTGAGGGGAAATGAGTTTTGTACTCTTAAAAGCTGCCAATGGTATGAATGAGGAGGGAAAAAGCAACTTACTTTGTTCTTTTGATAGTAATTCTCTTATGTTTCTCAGTGTTAACTGGGATTTTGAAAGTGGGTCTCTCTGCTCCCAGGACACATTTCTCCCTACAACTTTCCAACAGAGGAAAGGTGAGAAAGAACAGCTCCCTGGCTGCTGGGGAAGCACTCCTCCACCTGAAAATATTACACACCTGAGCAAGCAGAGGAGTCTACACTGAACAATTTGATTAAAAAATAATTTTTCCCAACAGGGACAGATCAATTGGTACCAAAGGGAATTAGGAGGCACCTTAAGTGGCCTATTGAACATTAGAGGCCAGTCTGGCTACAGAAATAGGGCCAGCAGCTCCAACACACGTAGATCATGAAGATGCAAATTGCAGATGAGAAAGTACTTTCCCCTCTCCATCCAATTTAAGGTCATTCCCTTCCTGCCAGGCCAGCTAGAGTAAGGCTAATACAAAAAGTAAAACATTTAGAAAAATGGCAATTTAATGTATAGTGGTAAGGTGGTACAAAAGAAACAAACCATTAAAAAGTGTTACAGAAAGAAACGTACACCATTTATTTTATAAATCTGAATGGAAGATGTAAGCAAATTCTCAAAGGTGTTTTCTTATTAAATACTCACACTGATGACATTCTTTATCCCATTACCATAAGTGATTAGGCAACTCCAATTCTAAAGCTGTGAAAAACAGGCTAAAAAAGCAATAAAACTATGTGTGATCTCTCAACCCAATATAATTGGGCAAAGTCAGATCTTCAAGTCGCTTTACTACTGCTTTGAATCCAACTGAAGATCTTTTCCTGACACACAGTCAGGGAAACAATTCACAGAATTAGCAAATAACTTCTAACACTTTAAGAAAATGTTTTCTTCCCAAACTGACTCACCAGTACTTGTGCCATCTAGTGGCCCCTTTCTTCAGGCAAGTACTATGATTTGTTATTAAAAGCCTTTAGCTAAGGCTGCTTCTTTATTATTTATGGTGCTATTATTTTGCAATTTTAAAAGGTTAGAATATGCAATGCAGAAGACTGCTGCTGACTGGGAGGATCACAGAAGAAAAATTCACCCTCTTCTCCAGATACCAACCATCAACACAAAGCACTTGTACTAAAAGGGACATGACAAATTTTCCTTTCTTCAAAAAGGCCTTGTATCCCCTTAAATTAAACCTCTAGTTAGTGTATAGAGCAAAGTAACTGCTTACATAAAAAAATGGATCCTTTAGAGTAAAATGCCTCCCCTCATTCTCAACTATTTGTGTCTGAAATACTTTTGTATAATCAGAAAATACTTTTCTTTCCTGTATGTTTTATTAGAAAAACAGAACTATAGCTTCAATTTGGGTTCTTTTGCCTCCAAAGCCTTGGTTGCTAGTTCAACCCTTTCTTTTAACAAGCTAGCTTCTTCAGCACTCTTATGGGCCTGTGCATGTTTCAGTAAGAAGTGGGTAAGGAAGAGTTTCAAGCCTTCCCGCAGCAGTCCCAGTTTGGGGTTGTCAGATACCCTGTAAAGATAGAGACCAAAAATATTATTTACTCTTCTACTGTTTCAGAAGTTTCTTAATTTACTTTATCTTCTTCAAATACAGACATAAATCCCCCCAAATCTATAAAGGCAGCTTTATAGAAGAGGCTTTCAAATTACCAAGTCTGGTTTGGCAAACAGCCCAAACACTCAACATACAACAGGCCCTTGACAATAAAACAGAATATTGCTGCCTCAGACTTGCTGTATGTAAACAGTTACATTACAGAAAAAAACAGGGCAAACACCATGTTCAAGCTTCCTTGTGCTGCTGTGTAACAGCTGAAACATCACCACCTAATTTCTTCTGACTTTGTGTGACATTGCAAGTCTTACCCACTCAAGCCCTAAGCATCTCCAAGGATGGAGATTTCCCAGCCTCTCCAGGCAACCCACTCCCATATCAAAAATAAGATTTTTCAGACAATGTTGATAAAAACCCCCTAAAGAAAGCCTTCCTAAGATACCTCCTAGCAATGACCACTGTCTGAGTGAATCCCACTGCACACTGATGGTACAGCAGAAACAGATGATGGAGCTCTGCTCATAAAAATCCTATGACCAAACTGATAACCTGAATATTTGAAAGCCTTATTTTGTGTAACACTTCTTACAGCTGCAGCTCTATCAGAGCCTTTGCATCATGCCAACACATGAATATGCCTCTCACACTCTCCCAGGAGAGCTGACTTTTTAAGGGATGGAGGGCTGATGTGTGGAAAACACAGCATGTAATTCCAAACAAAATAAGCAAACTTCTTATCTTCCTAATTACCACCCCCCCCAACGGGGTCCCTGGAGATCTCTCTGATCACTTACCTCACAAAAATGTCAGTAAGTTCCTCAGGATCTGCTTTAATTAACAGTGTGCTTAATACTTGTCGCAAGAAACGGACTTTGGGTTTATCTAGCTCACTGAATTCAATTACCTGGCAGGCAGAGAGAGAGAATTAGAGTAATTCAAGTATTTCAAACAGCTGTCTTCTCTTCTAAATGAAGAGCTTTTAGCACACCAACTGGTCTCTGTATATAGTGAGCCTTGAGTTTGGCACAGAGGAATTAACTGAGAATGCTGTCTCCAAGAGCCAATCAATAAGGAAAGAAGAGAACCTTGTAAGGAAGAGAAGTCTACAAGTACCAGAATACCAGATGTCATTTCTCAACTAGATAAATACTTCATAAGTACCTAGGACAATCCATTTAAATGACTGTTTCATCCATTTCAACTATTCTTTTAATAAAATTCTATGGACTTCCCATTCTGAAATCCAAATTCTCAGTAGATTTCTTTCTTGGCTAATAAAAATCAACATTAGCTAAAAACCCTAGCACAAAATCCACTGGCAAAGCCTGTTTATGAAGGGGTCTCAGTTCCAACTCTGGACACTAAAGAAAATAATCTTACTATCTGTATGCCTGGGTCATCACAGGCTCTCCTTCCCCCAAATGACAGTATTACTATAATCAAATGGAATAATTTAGTAACTTTAGAACAAGTTTTGTGAGCATAATCAGCCAAAGTACCTGCTCGGTAACAGAGAAAATACACAGAACTAGCAAATGCAAGGAAAACACAGAAAGATTTGGGAAGAGACACACCAACCTTGAGCACTGAAAGTGGTAGTGACTTGGTCCTTATTAAGTGAGCCAACAGTGAAACCAAGTTGGAGACGGCAGCAGCTGACAGGTTCTCTAAGTCTTTGATTTTGTCCCAAATGCTGAACTGAAACGTCACCTAGAGGTCAAAGGTAAAAAAAATAATCCTACAAATCAAGCAGCTGTTTAAATGAGTAATAACATAACAAACCTTTTGACCTTCTGTTCTTTATGAGCCCTCTGTTAATTAACAGAAATGCTTGATCAGATTGTTCCAATTCTTTTAGAATGCATGAAACAGAAGAAAGCAAACCTTCTGCAGTAATTATTTTATTTCCTATTCACATGAGTACGCCTTACTGAATGCACACCTACACAACAGCAGAATTTTTCCCTGGGATCAAGATCCTAACAGGCATGAATCCATCCTCAGGTATTTAATAACTGTATTCCTAATCACAATTATGACACTAAATCAGAGAAGAAGCAGATTTTTCTTTACCTGAAATCGTCTTTCATATTCACAAAACTTGTTACCCAAAAATGCATAGAAGGGATTAAATGTCTTCTCCTGTAAGCAGCAGTAAAGGATGACATGAACTATTTCTCTCTCCTGCTGATCTTTGAGTCCAAGCCTAAAATTTAGCAAGAGAATGAGAACCATTTAGTAAGGAAAAAATTACTGACACAAAGTAAGAGCTACAGTCAACATCTGAGAGTAATACTTTAAAAAAATATCCAAACATCACATTAAATTTTACTTGTTAGAAAGTTCTTATGAAGTCTTTAAAACACTGGATGGACTCAAACCCTTAGGACTGTGGGCTACACCAGTATCCTGGTATGGCAATGTGGAAATGCTGCAATAGTATGGGTGTTAAAGGAGTGGCTGCAAAAGCAAGACCTCAACAGACAGAAGTGGAATGATACAAGTATAATCACTCCCCAGGGAAAGACAGGCAGCCCACTCCATGTCTGTAGCTCTCCCTGAACTAAAACAGAGCAGAGGGCACAGTTATAGCATGGTTGTGCCTTTGAACACAGCAGTGGCCCTGCAGCAAACACTGCTGCACAGACACCACTACAAAGGCCAAATAGTGAAACAAGAACTGTAGGGCCCTGTTGCTGTTATCTCACACTTGTACCTATGGTCATGGGAGGAAGAACAGCCTTGGGATCAGTATAAGCCTACCCAGAGAGACATCTCCAGGGCCCTTCAGTTCTGTGGTACTTTGGGATAAAAAAATTTTCTAAGATGTTTTTCCTACTTAGTTGGTGACATTAATTTTTTTAATCTGCAAGTCAACTACACAATGCTTGAAATTCAGTCAGTGATTTCAAAGCACCTCAAAAAAACAAACATGAAGAAAGCAGTATCCATATGAGTACTTACGTTGGCTGTCCCAGTATGAAGGCCAAGCACTGAGCAGCCTTGCAGGCTAAAAGAGGGCTGAGACACTTTGGCAGGGAATGGTAACTAACTCATAATGCACCTGGTCTGCAAATAATATGATTTAACTTCCAGGGCTGCCAAATGCTTGGCAGCATTAAAACCAATTAAAATGATAAATGCTTCATATTATAATCTGAAAAATATCAAACAAAATTCTTCTCATTGCTTCAAGCTCAAGTTTCACGTGGCATTAGTACAACTCAAGCATACTTTCTAACCAAGTTTGACTCCACTGGAACTTGCCCTGCTGTCTGCAGTTTGTCATTGCTTGATGCCACTCTCTCTTGTTTGTACACACCTCCAGACATCTGCATTGCATTTGATCACAGACACACCAGATCAACAGAGCAAAATATTGTTCAGCCAAAACTCCCCAGAATTTAAGGAAATTTTACACCAGGAAAGTCTCAAATGATTTCTAGGCTGATTGCTACTGAGCAGTGAAAACTTAAAAGTTTGCTTCTTCAAAATAGCAGCACTGTAAGTGCTGTGCCTGTGATGTAACTCACCTGCTCCTCCATCAGCCAAATTATGTCTGATTTTAGTGCAGAGCAACTAGAAGGGTTTTTTACAAAAACACAGGTCTGCAGTCACTGGACATGCATTTAACACATGCCTCGTGAAGTTACACTGTAATCACTAATTTGGCACACTCTTCTTTTCTTTATCATCACTTCTATCATGACTTGCTTATTTAGGCAATACTCATGTTGCCAGATAGTTGTAACCAAGTAACAACACCTGGATATTCAATTTTGTTCTTACCTTTACTTCTTCACAGATTTAGCAGTATTCTATCTTTTAAAACCTAGCATTCCTCAGCATTTAAAGAGTCTGGACTACTGGGCTTCACCATAATCCTGCAGAGATTTCTTAAGCCTGATAATATTTGATAAAGAATGTGCAACCACCTCACCAATCAAATCATCTACGAGTTAGAGTATTCCCATGGGCTTGTATGTGTTGATGGCTTTAAGAATTTCCCACTGTTCAATGGGATAACTGCCTCTGAAGTTCTTTATTTATCACCAGCAGAAGCCTGACTCTAAGCAGATTAGTTGTCATCAGCTGAAGCCCAAGACTATCACTGCCTTTAGATCAAAAATAGCAACTCTAAACCCCACCTTTTAAAAGTCAGTTCAAATTATTTTAGTAGATACAATCACTTTAGTAGATACTCGCTATTCTGAATTACACATCCCACTACAACAGGGTATGTGAGCCTCTTAAAAAGTGTCAGTATTTTCTGAGAGGCAGAGTTTCTCACAATCTTTATCTCTATGCAATCACTTTTAAAATTGCCTCTCCATCAAACTGAAGCAGCATTCATTCCCCCTCCAGACTGAAACTGTGGTTTGTGAGGGAGGTGTGGCCCTTCAAGATGATGAAGTGGATCAAGTCTCACTCTGTCCTCTTTGTCTCCAGTGATTTCCCAACTCTCCCTTTACATTGACACCTCTGCAAACACAAGCTGAGCCACTTCTGGGAGCTGCCGTGCCTTCAAACTAATTACCTTCATTTGCAGTAAGGAAGAGAAAGATTAGCAAAACTATAGAAGGCTGGATTTTATATAGTTTAAATCATCCTTCAGCCACACCTCAACTCTGCCACAGACCTAGCAGAAGGAGAATCAACAATCTCATGAGACTGACATCAAACACATGAACGTGAATTCCCATACACTCTGGAACACATGTCCACCTTGAAATTAATTCCTTCACTGACAATTCTGTGTACTTTCCATTATACTCTGCCAGATGCAGGCAGATTTGAGAATTCCCCTCTCCAAACCTGCTGTACAAAATCCATACCACCACACACCAGGCAATCTGCAGAGGGTTTTTCTGCCAAGCCTGTATGTATTGAGATTTGTGTACTAGTTTAAATAGTACAGATGAGAGTCAAGCCCAATTTGCAAATTGAGCTACCAGGTCTTGGCAAGAGCTGCAGCAGCAGCTAATTTCTTTTAATTGAACAGGCCATATTAAGATATTGGAATGACTCCATCATAGTCTTAAATTCAAGCTGTGTTTTGCAGAAGTGGCATTTAATCAAGTATTAGTTGACTTTATTACAAAGTCTGTTTTGGTTTGGTAAGCAAATTAAATAATTGCATGCCACCCTGGTAAAACAATTCCCTTGAATTACAAGGCTGTGACAGAAAAGTTCAGACCTGATCTCTTCCCTCCCACTTACTACAGACTTACAATTAATATTCTGATAGGCACAAAGAAGAGTTTAGTTTTGAGCTTTTCCCTGATCACATCTTGTTCTAAAGAGCTATTTGCCAAGTGGTAAGGAAACTGGTCTTAATGTGAAATGTGACCCTGGAGCAAATCCAAAGCTAATAAATTCTGCAAGAGGGAAGTGGAGGTGCTAGAACACTACCAGGTCATGCAAGGATGGGCAGAGACCTACAAGATGCCTTAGCAAGGTGGCAAGAAATCATGGAAGTGGCAGTAGTATAGAAATCCCAGAAAACCAAAAACAAAACCAAGAGATGTTCTGCAGCTTCTTCTGGTCTGCCTCTGTAAGGAAGCAAGCCTCCAACAGCCTTCCATCCACTGGACTTGGACACACAGCTTCAATGCAAAGAGACAGAGGCTCCTTACATCAAAAGATGCTCTAAGTCACGGTTACAGATGAGTGACAAGAACAGGGGCTATATCCTTCCTGTGACTGCCAGTCAGTTCTGCCTGGCCCCATTAGTCCTTATACCAGGGTTTTGGTCCCTTCTCCTATCTTTTTACCCTATGTGGATCCCCAGCTGTGCACTTTAACTGTATAATAATTTAATTGTATAATAAATTCTCTTAAGCCTATTTTATGCTATTTTTCCAACCCATTTAATGCTATTTTTAGTTATGGGCTGTCTTCTGGACTAGCCTGTACTTACTTGAGCAGCTTTTCAAAGGCATCCATGAAGTCTTCACTTGTCATCAAGACACAAAAAATACTTCTCCTGATATCAGTATTCATTCTCTGCTTACGAGCAAGCTCCATTATCTTTGAACTCACCTGAAAATAAAGTTATATGCTATTTTAGTTATGAATTTGCTATTTTAGTTATGCTTGATTAAAGAAAGCTTTTTCTATGTAGCCCTGAATAATACCACTAATGAAGCTCTCCAGTAAACTATGAGTCAGCAATCCAAAGGTCATGAGCTTTTGTCCAGAGGCACAGGCATCATCAGGAGCTTTTTCAAATATGGAAATACATTTTAATCTATTTTAATTGTGCTAATCATTTTTAAGACGTGCTTCTCTGATGTAAATCACCATGACATCTCACCACATTACTTTTAGAATCAGCTTGGATATATGCCACAGACACCACTACTAGCAAATCCACCTTTAAATCAAGTCTCTTCTTTCACTTTTGCAGTTCCATAAGATAATGAACAAGCTATAGCATAATGTTTGTAGTAACAGCTCTTATGAAGCACATCAGTACATTTAAAAAAACCTAACAGCAGAATTTACAGTCCAAAAGCTTAGCCTTACAAGTGTCTGTGAAGGTTTTTTTGGTGGCCTCTGAAAAGAACTTATCCACCTGTACGAAGAAACTGCAAACGATCACAAACACTTAGACTTGCAACTAGCACTGCTTGGATTTACCTTTCCTACATGCAGTTTTTGCTGAGTCTTGCTGTTTGTGTCACTGATCATTGGTGCTCCACTCCAGGATGACCCCACAATCCACCACCGACCAACCTGGTCAGCACTGAGGAGAGATTCCAAGGACACACGGAGCTGTGTGTCTTTTCCCGAACTGCTGTGAACCTTGAATAACAAAATACAAATAAAAACCAACACAAAAGCTTTTATTTGAAGCTTTTATTTTTAAAAGAAAACTAAAAGTACTTTAATTACTTAAAATTACTTTTAAACAATTAAACAAGTAAGTTAATCCCCATAAAGGTCTTCCCATGTTTCCTGCCCAACCTTTGTTTGTCAGTAACCTGAAAGAATTTACAAGTTTCCCTTATGCAGTAATTTTTTAAATACAAAAAGTCGTATAAATGTATATTCAGAAGCTCTTGATATATTTTTAATCTTAAAGAAGATATACTAAATTAAAATGTGGCCATCTTCCAATCACAAAATTTTACTAGAATTCAGACAATGCTGATGCTGAAAATCAGGTCCAGCATCTTACAATCTGGTCATGATTTTCCTTTTGAACACTTGTGATTAAATAAAATGTTACAACAAACCAGCTTAAATTTTGCACAGCTCAACTAACAAAAATTTTAAACTCTTTGAACAAAATAACAATTTTCAACAAAAGAGCCTACAAGAGTATCAGGAGGACAGTGAAAATTTAAGAGAGGAAATTCTGCAGAACTAGGTTACCTAGCTTGTTTTTGCCTGGCCTATTATCCCAATATGTACATTCTGCACTTATAAATTACTTTCACCCCTTTTATACTGGGTTGCTCTAGACAAACTGCCCTCTCTTCGTCAAAAAACAAACCAAAAAAAAACAAGAAGAAAGAACATCCAGGTTTTCAGAAGTGTTAGACTTCCAAAATAACTCTGATCAAGTTAGGAGCAGGTGTGTGCATCTGAAGAAAGACGTTGTCATACTGACTCATTTCTTCTGCACAGTCATTAAACATCTCACAATCCTTTTCATATATCTTTGACAGGACTTTGAGGCAAAGTCTTTGGCTAAATACTATGTCCTTTCTCAAAGTGTTCTGCAAAAGGTTGGACAAGGAGGTAACGCTTAATGATATAAGAAGTGATTTTTGCCCACTGGCTTCAGACTGTTAAATGAAGTAAAAATACTATAGTCCATCAAGCCAACACACAATACAAAGAATTACTCCTGGTTTAAAGATAACTGGGCTACATAGCCAAGAAAGTTCTCACCAGTGCTCTCTGCAATTTGCGTAGTCTTTCAACTGGTTCAGGATCATAACCAGGAATCTTCCGCATGTCATTGTTCCTTAGTGCCAACATAGTCTCTAGCATAAAACGAACCTATTGGGAAAAGAGACATTCCTGGGGATTATGTGCTGTAGGTTTATTAAATAGAGAGTGTACTCTGAAATTACCACTCTGTCAGGATAAGCAGCTCAGCTGGTAATACAGATTTTACATCACATGAATACAAATGGATGTTTATTTTAACCCCCATTATATTAATTCATGCACAAACCTCAATTCAAAGCTTGATCTGCTAAACAGCAACCCCAGTGACCATTTCTTGAAGTGTACAAAGTCTCATGAAACAGAAGCACTGTCCATTGCATAAGACACAAGAGTTCTGTCTCACCATCACAAGCATTTTGTAAGTAATACAACCTGTGTTGTAAGTAATAATGGAGTGAGATAGACATGAAGAATGCAAAAAACTGAATGCAGAAACCAAATAGTAATAGTAAATTAGAATGCAAGTAGAATGTAGCAGAAAACATTTTTTAAAATTAACTAATGTATCTAGGTACTTACTAAAATCTATTGAGAATATAAAGTCCTTAAAAACACACACATACCCTAGTCTGATCCTGGAATTTCTTCTCTGCTGTGCTTGCTTTCCTCTGTGCTTCGGTAATCAGCTCTTTCAAAGCCAATGCATCATCTTTTCTTAAGGAAAAACCCACATTTTTCAGAAGAAACAAAATCAGCTCAATCTCTTTTTCAGTGAAAGTGCTAACAAGCTTTTTCAGAATATCAAAGATCAGCAGGCAGTGAACCACATGGAAGTTATACAGATGAGCAACCAAGGCAAGCAGATTTTCACATTCTTTCCCTTCAGCATCACTTTTAGAGAGTTCATCAAATTTCTTCACCACGGCTTCCAAAAAGTGAGCACCGACCTGGCAACAATTCCATTAAGGGGAAAAAAAAAATCAGCAGTTAGCTGTAAGTAGATTTTATAGACATCTGTAAAACATTACTTTTTGGGTCACTGCCATTGTTAATTTTAAAGAAAAACTGTTGCTCTTGTCAACCAATATGGGTGTTCTAATTTACATGCACAAATATCTAAGTGGTGTGATGTTTTCATAAAAGTTTATGTTATTGACACCTCATATACGACATCCAATTGCCTTTTAAAGCTTGTGCAAGAAAAACACGTTATGAACTTACAGTACACATATATTAGCATTTGTTTACATAATTTTCATGGACACATATTGGCAACTTTTCAGCTGTCAGGCTAGCACTGCTACTGCTAGTTATTCATCCAGTAAAAGCTGCATGTCAAAAACCAAACACATCACTGAGTTCAGCATTCCAGAGCAAAATCCTTAACAGGAGTATAAAAGTAGTATTGTGAAACAACCCCCAAAACACCAAGTTTTCACAGCTGCTGAGTATCAGCTTAAGCTGATTTTGAAGCCAGGCTAACTCTTACCCATTTGTCAGTGCTACAGTTTAGAAAAGAGATTTTGGAATCTCGGTATTTCTGAAGAGAGGGTTGATGCTAAAGACTGGAATTAGAAAGCATACCAAAACACTGCTGCTAAACAAGACTCTCCCCATTATTATGGTGCTAAAATCTGCTGACTCTTCTTATGAAAACCCGAAGTCCCAGCAGCAGTACTGACTTGCACTGCAAGCCTTGCCTAGCTTAGGTTTTAACTATCCAATAACTGCATAAATGTATAAACACAACTACTGGAATCTCAACTTCTGCATTGCTCAACCTAATCTTCAGTGCAGCTGTACTATCACACTTTCATGTAATGCATATTCTACATTTATTTTACAGAAAAAAACACAATAGGGCTTTATAGTAAACTTAAATACTAGTCTTGGATTCAAACGTGCTGTACAACCGAATCAGTAACACAGAACAGAGTCTGGATATCATCTATGTATTTCTGATACCTATTAGTCTATCTGTATCTAAACTCTATCACTAGGCATTTTGCAAAGTTTCAACTTCTAAAAAAATGTTGATTCTCTTCTTAAAACAGCATTGTGGTATTGTACTATATTATATTTGGAGTCACAACTGCCTTTCAAGCAGAAAAGAGGGACAACAAAAAAGTTTAATGTCAAGGCTGCACAAAGTTGCTGTAATTGCATCCATCTGATATTTAATACAGTTTTAGAGCCAGCATTCAGGCCTCACTATAACAAACTGAAGAACTTGCATCAATACATCTTTTGCATTGAGATAAGGAAAAAAAAGAAGCATAATTTGATGGGAACATGGTGCTGAAAACACATCAGTTTTCTGACAGACATTTCATTGAAATTAGCTAAAATATTCCCTTTGACATCAGCACCTTCAGGGTTTTCCTAACAGTATGCAAGAGAGATTTTATCTCAATCATTCATCAGGCTTAAAAATACAACAGAAAATCTCCCCCAAAACTGCCATGCTTTTTGAAGCATTTTACATTCCAGAGTCGTTATACCTACTTAATTCCACTGATGATTTGGGTTAGAAAAGTACTTTTTTCCACCAATGTAAAAGGATTTCTGTAACGATAACATTTTCTGATCTAGATACACATTGTTCAAAATCAATACCCTCATGTTCCCAAGAGAACAGAAATGGATTAGTGCAATTAAAAGGGAGAGAACTTGAAGCTTAAAAATTTTTGGCTCCTGGATGCACAAAAATTTTTATGAAAAAATGATGTTTTTATAACTGACCAACAGTAACTCATGGAGGAAATAAAATCAGATAAGGCAACAGACTTGGCCCCTTTCATTTGTGGACACCTTGAAAATAAGCTACAATTACTGATGAAACTCAACTAAATATGCCTTTTAGTGACACACAAAAAATTACATGGCGGTTAAAACATCGCGGAAAACACTCTACAATATGTATGATTAAACAAAATTAGTCCCAGTCACAAGAATTACCTCAATTCCTACATTGTGATGAAGAATGCTAACCAAAAGGACGTGCTCCATCATCAGCCTTGCAGGCATGGCAACTGCAGTAACACAAGCATTCATGAGAATATCTGTCAGAGTGTCATTCATGTCCTTCCTGCTGTTGGCCATATAGAGCTCTTCCATCTGTCCACTAATGGAGGACAAATTTGGTTCACTCAGCCTATGGAGAAACAAGATTCAATGTTCAATTTTTCTTCTCTTTACACAGTTCCACAATTTTGAGTTTACCCAACAAACAACTATTATTTTTAGAGAAACTAGCACGACTTAAGAAAAGATTGAAGATCGAATAGATGACTGGAAGGGGCCTTTTGTACTTTTCTTTGTTCACTATACCAAAAAAGTGTAATATATTTAAATCTGGCATTGTTTTAAAAAAATATTTACATGTAAAACCACATTAGCAGCAGTATTTATAAAGCACTGTCAATGTGCTTACTGTCACACTGAACAGACTTACTAAGAAAACAAACCGTGCTCAGCAGTTGTGACTATGGCACATCAGTCTTTGAAGAAATGAATTACGCAAATAATTCCTACTTTAACATAAAAGGTATACCAAATTTCAAATAACTGAACAAACTCCAGTCTGCATTTTACAGATAACAGATTAAAAAAATGCCAATAGATTTCTTATTTCAAAAATACTTCAAAAATTAAATGTATATTAATTATTTTTTTCTGTTCTAAAGTACTTTAAGTTACGAAGTGTTGCTCCTTCTCAGTTGCAGTGCTGGAGACACTTAATTTAGAAAAAGAGTGGGTTTTTGGGGGATAGTTAAAGTTCTCACTGAGGTTTTTTTAGAACCATACTCCACTGACACTCAGTGAATTATACCTAGCACTTGCAGGCAACTGCTGTGCGGAATCCAGCCCAATCTTAAATTTATTTCCTAGATTTTTCAGTGTCTATAAAGACTAACTTTGAAGAATTTATATCAACAAGGATAATTATTCTTAACAATAGCAGACATGATTGCCAACTTAAAATCAGTTTGTGAAGAGAAAAGTCATATCCTTGTCACTTGGCTTTGAATGATGAGCACTGTCACAATGAACTAGAAAGATTAACAACTTTCCTTATTACATTACCTATTAATGAGGCCATTCACCATTTTCTTCAGTCTCCCCAATTCTTCTCTTTTCTTGTCGTCTAGTGTCTCCTGAGCTCTCCTTACTTGAGGGGGAACATACTTTGTTGCACTGTGATTGTGGCTCTTACCAAGAAAAGAAGAAAATAAGATACTAGATGAGAACAGTATTTTAAATAGAAATGTATGTTGTTGTTCAAGTATTCAGATACGAAACTTACTTAGGGATATATCTTACTATGTAACAATCTATGCCAAAGGAACAACCTACAGAAGAGACGCAGGCAAGAAATTGCCCTTTACAACCAACTTGACAGCAGCAAAGCCCCTCTTCCCTATCCATGACATTTTCTCTAAGTTATGCTTGTTAAAACTCAACATCTTAGGTCTTGGTTTCAGCCAGGTTTTATCAGTGACAGTAAGTTAATGCCATGAGGGCTAAATGACCTGTGTGACCTCATCCACCCCTGCTACATGAACCAACACAGGTACAACCTCTAGGGTCACTCAGAAGTAACACTTCAGTGTGTAACATGCTAATTTTAACACAAGCTGTCTTTGCTCTTAGCAGAAGCATTTAAGCACATTCTCACACTTGAAAGCCAGGGTTGTTCCTTTTATTTGCTGACCTCCTGCGCATGAGGATCCCACATGCCCTGTGCTGTAGGGTACCACCTGCCATGACCCTGCTGTCCCTACAGCCTGGCAGACCCCTCAAGCCAACACTGCTCTGACCCAGGACACGGGACAGCACAGCAAGCACCTGTGCTTTGGAGGCGATGTGACTGCTCTGTGTGCCGGCTGACGCGTCCTGGGAGCGGCCGGTGTGTGTTGTCAGAAGCGAACATCCTACCTCATCCTCATCCTCCTCCTCCTGGGGCTCGCCGGCCTCTGGCTCCCCGCTGTCCTGGGGGGATGAGGGCGAGCTCTCGCTCTCACACTGTCCTTCCTCGTCATCCCCCTCGGGGGCGTCTTCCTCATCCTCCTCGTCCTCATCATCATCCTTCACGTCCTCCTCCTCCTCCTCGGGGCCCGGCTGGCGCTCCTGCGGCCCTGCCTTGGTCTCCTCCTCCTCCTCCTCGTCGCTGCTCTCGCACAGCCTGCTGAGCCCGGCGCGGGTGCCCAGCGCTCCCAGCACGTACCCCAGCCCGTCCCGCAGCAAACTCCGCGGCACCCGCTCGGCCGCGGGCCCCTCCTGCCTCCTGCGCCGCTTCCCGAGCCCCAGCTGCCGCTCCAGCCNCCGCCATCTTGGCAGGGCCGCGCCGCCACTTCAGGCGCCGCGGGCACAGCGCCCCCTGCCGGGCGGGCGGCCCCGGCCCGGGGGGCGAGAGCCCACAGCAGTGGGGGGACCCCTTTTTGTGCTTATATGTGTAAGAATCCCACGGTCAGTTGAGTGGGAAGAGACCTCTGAGGTCATCCAGCCTAACCTGTGACCAACACCACCGCGTCAACCACTGAGTGCCACGTCCAGGCTCTCCTTACGCACCTCCAGGGATGGTGATTCCACCACCTCCCTGGGCAGCCCACTCCAGTGTGTAATCACCCTTTCTCAGAAGGAATTCTTCCTTATATTCGACCTAAACCTCCCGTAGCGTAGCTTGAGACTCTGTCCTCCTCTTATTCTGTCACTAGTTGCCTGTAGAGGAGCCCGATCCCACCTGGCCGCGCCCTCCCCTCAGGGAGCTGTGGAGACCGTAAGGTCCCCCCGATGCTCCTCTTCTCCCAAACACCCCCAGCTCCCTCAGCCCCTGCCCATAAGACTCGTGCTCCAGACCCTTCTCCAGCTCTGTCGCCCNGGGAGCGGCCGGTGTGTGTTGTCAGAAGCGAACATCCTACCTCATCCTTATCCTCCTCCTCCTGGGGCTCGCCGGCCTCTGGCTCCCCGCTGTCCTGGGGGGATGAGGGCGAGCTCTCGCTCTCACACTGTCCTTCCTCGTCATCCCCCTCGGGGGCGTCTTCCTCATCCTCCTCGTCCTCATCATCATCCTTCACGTCCTCCTCCTCCTCCTCCTCGGGGCCCGGCTGGCGCTCCTGCGGCCCTGCCTTGGTCTCCTCCTCCTCCTCCTCGTCGCTGCTCTCGCACAGCCTGCTGAGCCCGGCGCGGGTGCCCAGCGCTCCCAGCACGTACCCCAGCCCGTCCCGCAGCAAACTCTGCGGCACCCGCTCGGCCGCGGGCCCCTCCTGCCTCCTGCGCCGCTTCCCGAGCCCCAGCTGCCGCTCCAGCCGCCGGATCTCCCTGTCCTCCTCCTCGTTGGCCTCCAGCAGCGCCCGCTTCCGCGCACAGGCGGCGGCCCACGCCGGGCCCGGGGCCGCGGGGCGGGCAGCGGCACCCGGCTTGGCCGGGCCGGACTTGTCGGGAGCGGGTTTAGCCGAAGAGGACTTGTCCGAAGCCGGTTTATCCGGAGCTGGCTTACCCGGACCCGGCTTGGCCGGGGCGGACTTTCCCGAAGTGGGTTTATCCGCAGCCGGCGTGCCCGGAGCGGCGGGAGCCTCCACCAGCTCCCCGCGCTGGAGCCGCCGCCGTCGGCTCCGCTTGAGCCTGCGCTTCTCCTTCCGGGCGTCCCGGCGGCTCCTGCGGCTCTGCCTCTGCGAGTGGCCNACTCCAGTGTGTAATCACCCTTTCTCAGAAGGAATTCTTCCTTATATTCGACCTAAACCTCCCGTAGCGTAGCTTGAGACTCTGTCCTCCTCTTATTCTGTCACTAGTTGCCTGTAGAGGAGCCCGATCCCACCTGGCCGCGCCCTCCCCTCAGGGAGCTGTGGAGACCGTAAGGTCCCCCCGATGCTCCTCTTCTCCCAAACACCCCCAGCTCCCTCAGCCCCTGCCCATAAGACTCGTGCTCCAGACCCTTCTCCAGCTCTGTTGCCCTGCTCCGGACACGCTCCAGAAGGAAAATGTGAGGCTTGTCTACCTTCTCACAGCAGGGACTGGAGCAGCTTGTCTCTCACAGCGTGGTCACAAGGCCCGCACTCGCACGAGGCTCTTGCTGTCACTGCTGGAGGTGTCAGACACACCTGAATCCAGACACACCTGAATCCAGACACACCTGGACACACCTGAATCCGGACACACCTGAATCCGGACACATCTGAATCCGGACACACCGGGACCGCAGCCTCTCCTCCCCGTGCCCAGACCCACATTTTGAGCCCCTTCCAACCCTGCCAGGCTCCGGTGTCTCTCCCCGAGCGTGCCAGAGGCAATGCCCACGTCCGTGGTCTCTGTGGAAGTTCCGACTGCTCCTGGGTGTCTCCATCCACCAGCGTCCCCACCACGGGGATGTGCCCTCCCTGCTCAGGGTGACAGCTTGTCTGTCGTCCGTGTGATCGGGGGAGTTAAATGTCCCACAGCAGTCTGCTGCTGTCAGCAGGAAAACCAATAGGTTGGTCTTATTTTTAGTCCCCTTGCTGTTCTCCAGGGTTATGCAGCCTGCTGGGCGCGTGCTCGTTCCCGTCGCGATTGGCAGGTGCCTGAAGTTTCCCAAAACACTGAGTTCACTCCAGTTTCAACACAAAACGGGCAGAGGAAAGGATTTCTTGGCTGAACAAAATGCCAGCAGATGAGTTTAGACCTCAGCAGACACCAGGAAAGCACAAATGAAAGCCGGCACACGTGATCCTGTTCCAGGAAAAGGGTCAGTCTTGGATCTCCTGTGGGGACCAAATCCATGGGAAGTCAGGCTTCGTTTTGTTCATTGTCATCGCACTCCTGACCTCTCTTGGACAATGAAGTACTGCACGGGACTCATCTTTCACCTGAAAACTTAATATGGCTCTATTACTCAGAAGATTATTTTTGTCTTTCTATGCATTTTTCCTTAATCTCTGATTACATCATATGTCCTAGATGACCCATGCCTCAGAAATCCAGCTTTCTCAAGGCTGATGCATAATGAATCTTTCACCCTCAGTGACAAGATACGTTGCATTGATTTGTCAAGTCATTCCTTTTGCTACATTTTAAACTATATATTATGCTATAATTTATTGCTGGGCCACTCTATTCGTGCACAGACGGCTCACATGCATTTTGCATCCTATTTAAAGATTTATCAATAACAGCAATCCAGCAGCATGCCAGAATGCAAGATAAATACAGCTGAATATAATTTGAGAAAATGTTAGGTGCTTTTAAAACTCTGAGATTTGCATCTTCCTTCTGCCTCATCATGTAATTTGTCATTCAGGGCAACAGAGCTTTCCAATAATGGGAAATTTCATGTATCTTTGAAGAGAGAAAATGCCAATATTTGCCTTCTTCAGTACTTCATGTCACAAAGTAAAATACGGTAAGCTTGCGTTTTGCTGAACCCCATAATCTCAAATTTGGGTGAAAATGGGCATGCCACTTTTGAAAAAAATACACAAATGGAATTATTATCACCAGCTAATAGACTAATCCAGGATTCAAGTCTAGTGATGGTTATCAAAAGAAATACAACAAATATTTCAGATATCATCCCAGAATATTATGGTTTATTATTTTACATTTACCAATTCAGCTTCAAGTACCTAATAAATACAGTTTTAAGATCTAAAATGTGAATAAATTCAAAACTCCTTCCAGTGACTCTTTGAACTTTCCTGTGTTGTCTAAATACCAAAGGATTGAAATACAGTTTCTACTTTACTTTACAAATTTCACATTTAAATCTCTGTATCATATGAGTTTCACTTACCAAATAGGAATTCTAAATCGAGGGAACATTTTGTATTTGTTCTTTGTTTTGAAAGTGATCCCATAGCACAGAACAAGCCACAAGGGCAGGTTTCACATTTACAATGAAATTGAGCATAATGGCACAATTCACTGGAAATGAGAGTTCATATGGAATTGCTGCTTCCTGCTGAGATAATCTTTGTTAACATATTTCCTTTTCTATTAAATTATGTTCATGGATTATTATTTCTCACCCCTCAGCAGAATGAGCGGAATACAATTCCTTTAGCTTTCTGTCTGCTTTTGTCTCCTAGTCACCTCCCACATGCCATGAAAATGTGATTTAGTGACTACATAATATACATAGGTAGATTCTGGCTCTTTTGTAATTTACAGCTATTGAGAATATTTATCACCCCAGGAAATATCAAAGCAGCACCAGAAAACCTTATGCTGAGCTCATAAGGGTCATTCTTTGTTCTTATCAATGGGAAAAATAGCCTGATTCATGTAAGAATATAGCTTTAAATCCAAAGCCTTTTTTTGACTCTGTAGACTAAAAGTTTCTTGCCAGAATAAATTTATTCCAAGCAGTGAGAGCCTAAGAACAGTGCAAGTTACTTGAAGATACTGCTGTGAGTCTCTAGCACCGCATCTACTTGAGGTACTGCTTCCTTCCATGTCATTCTGTCACCACTGGGGTCAGCAGAACTGAAATCTGCTCTGCTGGAGAAGATTGTCTGTGGAAGGATACTTTTCCTCTGGAAAACATTTTTCAAAGTCTCAAGGCAGTACAGAGTCATTGGCTCTTCAGATGAGCTTCAGTCCCATCTATTGCAGAAGATATTGGTAGGTGAAGAAAACAATTTCCTTAGTGTTTTAAAGTTCCTTCCCCTTGCTCAGAATCTTGGCTGGGTTATTTTTGGTGTTGTTGTTTTTTGTTTGGTTTTGTTTTGGTTTTTTTTTTCAAGGGTGTATGTGCTAGGCAACATCTGAAATCTTGGTCTTTAAATAGCTTAAGTCAGACGTGATGAAAAGTGACCACATGGAGTGTAGAAAAATATCTGTTGTAGCACTTTCTCCCTCAGTTTGCACTACCTTTGTACCTGACATTGGACTGCTCATTTATCTTCTCCATGCTGCTTTTGTAATAACAGAATGAGTTATCTTCCACCATTCTGAGACACAAGAACCTGTATCTCCAGGTTTGTCTGCTGAAAAGGTTACCACCCACAGCACCTCCCCTTGCTGTCTCCTCTCTGGGGCTGCCCCAACAGATTTGATGACCAAAAGCTGTTTGCTGAGTTGATAGTGTAATTGCTCTCTTTTAGTCCCCCAAATCAATGTGCTTTCAGCCAGTGCTCACCAGTGAGACTCATTTAAAGAAATCTACCAGTAGTTTAAGCTAATTTAGGCTGTTTGGTTGAGACCTAAATAGGAAGTAACTAAATGAATAGCTTACAGGGAGATGTCTGTAGCTCCCTCCCCCCCAAAAAAAGAAGCAGCTGAAAGTGGAAACCTCAGATGGCAAAACTCCACGAGGGAGATGATGTGTATTCACAGATTTTAATCGTTATTATCTTTTAGTTCATTGGAAGGAAGGAGTGGATACTAAAGGTTATTATTTAGATAAATGATCCAAAAGACAAGCATAAAAAAGACAGATATGCTGAGTGAAAGCAGAAACCCATTTCCCCAATCCATTAGGATTTTTAGTTTTAAACTATAAGGAGATTATCTAATACGTGACACAGGGATGACTGAAAAAATGCGATCAGATTACTTTCTTGTTATTAAAAGGAGGAGGTAGGTTGCAACTAAAATGAGCTTCTAAATTAGTGTTCCGTGCACATCACAGTTTAAAAAAAAACAACCCACAACTGTAAATCAGAATAGCACCATTGATCAAAGTCTCACATTATGGCACTTTGCATTTCCTATATGAAATTTATATAATCAAAGCTTCAGTGCCAAGAAACATCTCTGTGGGAGACTTAACTCTGAGCTGAACCATGACCTTATCTAGGGCAGTTTTCATCAAAAAGCCTCTAAATACATAACAAGGCACATTTCCTTTTCTCTCTGTTCTTTCTCCTTTGTTGTTAATTTCTTTGCTTTCATATACCAATTGAAATTCTATTCCCTGAAGATCAATTGTTATTAGCTATTTCTTTAATTCTGACAAGGTGAATTTGGAAAAAGAATATTTGGAAGTAGGAGTGACACTCCAAAATAAATACCTGGGAATGCTTGAATTCAACAAACAAATTCCCTAAAATAAACAGTTACCGTTACTTTGTTAAAATCACCTTTTAGTTGTTAATTTGTCTATAAAAGTGAAAACATTGACAAGAGTAAGCGCTGTGCCCCTGTCTCAGGAGCAGTTACATCAGTAGTAGTGCACAGTTTTACTGTTCATCCCACTGCTAATGCTATCTTTTTTTTACACACAGTGTGAGATGGTTGTTTTCAGGAACAGTTTCCAGCAGCTTTTTCAGCTTAGTGGTATGCTCCTAGCTGTTAAGTGCATTTTTCCCAAGGCTTTCTTAAACATGCAAAATACCATACATGTCTGAGGCAAACAGAATTAAGTATTTGGAGCTCTTTCTGGGATGTCAGCGAACTTTGGATCTGGTCGCTTGTTTTGAAACAATGATACTGATTTATACATTGTTGGTTGCTATTCTACATCTTAATCTTATTTCCTCTAATGCATTATGTTATCAAGTATAATACAGTATTAATTTCAGATACAGTTCCTGTTCATGAGCTCTACCATAAGCAGAGTGCAGCAGTGGACTGTACCTACCCTGTTCTAGTTACAGACTATTTTCTCAAAGTACTTTGAAACAGCTACACTAACTTAAGTCTGACAGACAAAAAAAAGAACTCTTCTTCATTTTAGACAGACATCTACAGCAGAACCAGTCACCTTGCTCTCCATTTATGGTCAAAAGAAGAGAGATAACGACTTTCAGAGAAAAAAACTCACCGAATTCATCTTAGGCTTCTGCATCAGGACTAGATGGTCAGTGCCTTGGACTCCATAACCCAATGGTTAAAAGGCAGCCTTGCATGACTGGCTTAGCTGCAGGCAATCACCCGGGAAATACCTGGTTGGATGACTCCTGGGCAAAGGATAAGGCAGCAAAACAAAACCATATACACGTGATCTTAAGTAACCTCATGTTTACATGACACTAGATCCCACCCTAATCTGCTCCTACACCAGCTGACACGCCTTTCAAGTAATTGCCGTCTTTCCAATCTGCAGTTTTGCAGCTGCTTTAGGTCAACCTCAATCTGCCATGCATTTGTTCAGGTAATGCATTTCCTTGTCCTTCTTCATGTTGACACCATGACTTGTGGTATGATCCATCAAATTCAAGATTTTATCAGAATGAAGCTAAGAAGTTTTTAAGTTGGACTGGATTAATTTTGTGATTCTGCTACAGAAAGAGGTAGCTAGCTGTGGGAAAGGGTAGAGAACTGCTCCTTCCCGTAGCAGCACAGGCTAAGATCATGCTAAATCAGTTATGAAACTACACCATTAGCAGATTACAGAACTTACTGCATCAAGGTAGCCTGTTGGAAGGATAGTTATTTTCCATGCTGTTTTAAAGGAGAATTCATTATTCAGCAACTACACCTGGTCCTTCTGTTGCCCAGTGTGTAAGCACTTGCACTTGTGCCCAATATGAAATAGGTATTGAAACACAGGTGAAAACAAACAATTACCAAAACCCTTTTAGTGTAATTACACTGTTTTTGATGAAATGGTTTGTCTTTTTTGCTCTCCTGAATAATTTTCTAAAAAAAACACCCACTAAAGCAGCGTGCTAACAAGTAAGTTAACATTAAGAACAATGCTCTACACAACTGCATGTGTGTGCCTAGGGAGCTGACTGGTTCTGTACAGCTTGAATTCTTGAATTTTCTCTTTCTCAGTGGAAAACTTCTCCTTGCTTGCTGGTGGCAAAGGTAAGATGTCTATTTTTAGGACAACCCACATTTGCCTGGATGCTTTTCCTGAGTAGCAGGGTTAAGCTCACTGCATTCCAATTCTGTACGTAGTCATGGGAAAACACACACTTAGAATGAGGTACATGTGAGTGTCATTAGGAATTTTATGATTACAGAAATCAGCTGAAGAGACAGTTTTATTCTTCATCTTATAATTGCAGTAGTAAATTCTTAATTGCAGGTGCTACATTTTTGTTGAGTGTTTAAATAAATCCTCACAATGTGGGGCCCTGATCCCTAATGGGGGACTCCTGTAGCCCCATAATGAAAAAGAAACAACAACAAGAATAAACAACTGTGCTCTTTCTTCTAAGTCATGTCAAGATATGGGTTTAAATTCAAAGCTCTGTAATTAGTCCAGAGTCCTGCATGTGTGTGGTTCCAGTTCCAAGACCTGTCACCAGTGTGGTCATATTACTGCCTTGGTTTCGAGCTCTCTAGTTGAAAGAAGAAGCTTGAAAGAGAGAGCATTCTGGCAATTTGAGCAATATAGATATATATATATTATTTTTCCTAGTATAGAAAACAATTTATATATGGTGATACATGGCAATAGTGATGATGATATCAGTCTACAGAGGACCTGCCTTATATGCAGGACTCATTTCCTTCTCTGGGATTCACAGAAATAGAACTACCACAGATTATGTGATCCTAATTGTTTGGTTTTGGTAAATTGATCGTGGCTTCTTTCTGTTTCAATTTCAGCATCAAAAGAAACTTGATCTACACAGGACCAAAGACCAGATGTAACTGAGTTGCAACCTTGCTGTAGTAACATCCTCTTGGTAGCCTTGGGCAAGTCACCTAATATTTGAATTTTAAAGCTTCAAATTTTGCAATGAAAAATAATTTTAAAGATATTGTGGTGTTAACCAAGGCCCCATTAGTGGTGGCAGAACTGTTTAGATGTTCTTGGTAAAGGACAGTGAAGAGGAAGTTGTACCAGGTAAGAGATAAATCCAAGTTCAGATATTGAACCTAGCCTAGGTGTCCCTAAGGATGAGATAGCACAGGGATGACAATATGACATTGACTATTTTTTAATTTACAGGAGCAAGCAGTTGACCTGTTTTGTTCGAGTTTTGCAATTTCATATTCTTCCATAAGTTTCACATGCCCAATTTCAATTGCTTTTTCCCATCAGCAGGAAAGGTCATTCTCATTAGGAGACAAATAACGCAAATTGGATGCATTCAATTTGCATGTTTGAATATGCAAATGAACACACTTCTCATTTTTCTTCCCAAGGACTGACCTCTGAATCAAACAAAATTTATTCTACTCTAAGCTGAAAGTGATCTTCTATACAATAAAGATGGCTGGGTGTCGCAGGGCATCTGACATATATTATCTAATTGTGATTCCAGATATCTGATGGCAGACATAAAACCTGTGGCTGGATTTCACAAGAATGAAAAATTAGAAGTCAGCCTAGATTCCAGTTTTTGTGTAGAAACAGAGGTGATTAAGTGAAATTATTAAACTTGTTCAAAGCCAACATCAAAAATAGTTTTAAAGACTTGTGTTTAAGATTGATGTTACCAGCAGCCCCTTGATGCGGACTGGGAATGTAGCCATGGAACAATCCCAACCTCCAGCAATAAGGAAGCAGATTCAAGGTCACTTGCAAGCTGAGATGCTTTATATAGCACATCTCAATTCTTGCTTACATTCTGGACTGACCAGAGGTTCTTATAGTACCAAGGATTGTCCTTTTATTAGGTAATCACTATGAATGATTATCAGATGAGGAAAACCTTGCCATCATTATCAGTGATGGACAATACACCATTATTCTGCAATAGAATTTAAAAATATCACCACACTTTAGTAACTAGGTGGAATAAGGGTGTGATCTGGTATTACTCTCCAGTTCCTTCAAAAATAATTACGTGCTAAAAATTGCAATACATCAAAAATTTAATTACACTAAAAATGCTTACTAATGTTTTGTTATTACTCTGCTTAATCTTGGCATCTGCATGCCATCCATTAATTTATTTCAGTAAAAACTATAGGTCACATTGTGGAGTTCTTATTATATTTCTATGTAGTCAAAACTCCCATTTTTTTTCCAGAGTGTAGCATAAGTGAAGACATTCATTTGGAGTACATGACTTTGTGCAAGCAATGGCACATCTAATAGGGGAAGGTAACTATGATAATGCTGTAGTTTATGTATATTTCAGATTTGTCTGTAATAATTTTTTTCAGTTTATAACACTTTATTTCTTCTTGTATTTAATTCAAGCAGCTATTTAAATATTTTCTCAATTTTAAATTGAAGAGTTTATTTGGGGCACAAGCTTTAATGCTCCTCTTAAGAAAATAAAATATAAACTGCATAATAAAATAAGTTGAAAAGGCACTCCAACATAATTAAACTGTATTTTTCTTTCTTTCATATACATTCATACAGAAACTCAATTGAGAGAGTGAGTTGCTGCTTCTTTGTAAAAGCAAAAATACTATTTTCAGAAAACTCAATAGACAGTGATTTTGTGAAAAAAAAAAGAGAGAAAATAAAATGCCTATACTATGATTGAAATTCATTCAGAATACAAATTAGTATATGCTTTGGCTCTTGTAAAGACATTCTGTAGAGGACACTATGCAGTGCTATCTTCTGTACAAGCTTATTTTATTACTATGGCAGGGTAAATATATTTTGGAGAACTTTAAATATAGATAAAACTGAGGGCAGACACATAAATAGATATGTAAATACACAAACACACATTATGGATAAGTATGCATATGATATATAAATTTATTTAATGAATTGAAAATGTACACTTTAAAATCTATTATTTGAGTGAGTCCCTAAACAAACTTTGCCAAAAAAAGTGCAATAAACTTGTCCTGCTGACATTGTGCATAAGTATTTCTTATCCCATAACACAGGGCAGGAAGAACCATCTGAAAATTATGGTCTATAGTTATTTCTTGGCTCATGAATTGTTTATGAGGATTGTGTGAATGTGCAGAGCAAGAGGACAATATAGTTTCTCACATTTTCTATTACTCTCAATACTCCAAATGGCATTGGCCAAGCAGATGATATTTGTGATTGCTTTGTGTTTATGGTGTGGCTCACAAGCCTGTAACAGTGGTGGTTGGAATAGCTCCCTCTGCTCAGTGACATTGTTCCCTCTGTTGTGTGAATGAAATGGCTCAGAGAATTCATTCTGATTAAATTTTTTATTTTTGCTAGGTTATTTTCCCCAGGTCTGTCTGGCCATGCCTGGCTGTGTAAGTACTGCTGAATGGCAGCTCGAACAATTTGAACAAGAACAAAGCTGGACAAGGTCAGTGGTACGACCTGAGAGGTACTTGTTCTAATATTTTTACAAAGTGCTCGGTTGAAATCCTCACTTGGGTTTTTCAGAGGCTCTATGGAGATTATTAGCCTGCAGTAATATAAAAATCAATTAGTTGTAGGGAATTTGCAGTTGCACAGTGTCTGCTGCAGGATTGCTTCACAAGTGCCAAACTATGTGATAAATTTTAGAATTTGAATAGATAAAATAGTTTTGATTCAGATACTCTGCAAGGTGCTTTAGGCCACAGAGAAGGAATCTGAGGCGTCTTTCAGGGCTGTTTGAAATGGAAAGCTAATATTCCCTCAAGCCTGGCATGACTCAAGGTATAAGGAGAAAATACGAGGGCTAGAAGGATGTACCAGCAGATCCTGCTGCATAGTGATGGTGTTGAATATGGGAATCAGTGGTGAGACAGAGGAAGGGAAGGAGTGTGGCTGGCATTTCAGCCATTAAAAAATTGCATGTCAGTAGGGTGCTGCTGGTGTTTTGCTGTGGGGTGAAGAGAATTTGGGAAAATGATGAGCTCACTGTGGTGTTATCTCTGCCACTGCAACAGAAAATCCAAATGTATGCCATAGCCTATGGTGTTACTTATGACAAGAGCAATGCTCAATAATGAATCCCTTCGCAGGTTTGCTAGCAGCCTGAACACATTCTAAACTAAATGTCACTTTGGTAACAGAACTGAGTAGGGAGAAGACCTGAGAAAGGCCGGTTGTATTTTTACTTTGTTGATGTTATCCAGGTGTTAATACACAGTGAGACAGCAAATTGGTCTGCAATTATATTCTAATTATGCTAATTCTGGGAGCATGTGACTATAAATGGACCAAAGTGTTCTGTGGCCTAGGATTTAAAGGTGCTGATGATATCAGGTCAGTGCACAAGCAGAGTTATGAGACTTGGATACTGCCAGTGATAACAGTGTGGTGTAGGGAGGTGAGCTGTCAGGCTGCAGAAACAGCATTCAGTGCAGACATGGCTTCATAAACAGTAAAACTCTGTCATATGCTGTGCAGCACTACTGGTACTTCAAAGAAAACTACATCCTGTACAACACTTTACCAGTGACTACAAACTGCAGAGTTATTTCCTATGGTTTGTTGTTTTTACTGTTCAGAATAAAATGACCCTTTTGTATCCAGGTTTTCCTGGGTTCCTTACTTTTAATATACTCTTCTAATGTATCTTTAGTTGCACACCTCTGTCTGGAATACAGGAAAACCTGAGACAGACTCAGATGGTGGCATTGTGTAGCCACAGTGGCATGTGCTAAACCCACATCACTGTGGGGAATTGACAGGGTCTGCTTTTATAGTTGACTTGTCCTAGATGCAGGTGTCTCCATGAATTCTCAAACATAGGAAGCAGCCCCAGGTATCAGGCTGTTAAGAGACTTTCAGGTATCAATGCTGCTTGACTAGACAATCCAGGCAGAAGATGGGGCAGAGAGTGGAGCTGAAACATTTCTAACATATTTGGTGGCATCCCCAGCTTTCTGCGATCAGGGAAAAGGGATAAGCCAGGACATCACAGCAGCTGACTCATGCCTACCTCCCCCACTCTTAAACTGTGATACTGGATTTTTTTTTTTTAATGAGAATGTAGACTGGCATGTCTCTCCTTTAGAATTATGGTACCTATAGAGGTGTCCAGACAGGAACTTTTTCACAGCTCCAGGATAACTTTGGAACCCTGGTGGATGCTAAGCCTGGACACAGAGGCAGATCACAGCCCTGATGGCTTCTGCAACTACCCCATGCCCATTCCTGTTCCTCAGCATGTTCAGTGGGGAACAGGCAGGGTGAGGAGTTTTCTAGCTGGATGTGGCTAGTCTCTGCCATCTGCCCAGAGGTCAGTAGGTATGACATGGCATAGGCGAAGAATCCCAGTGGAGCTAGTTAGGGACCTACTGGGACGTTCAGGGCCCTGACAGCCTGCTCCATGGAACAGGCAGAGTCTCTGCTTCTACTTAGTCTGAATGTACTTTGAGAGGTGCCAGGTGTCCCAAGGAACAGGGGAAGATAGAACTAAGTTTTTCAATGTCTGGTAATTGTCTGCTTTGTTTGAGCTGGCTTCAGGAAAGACTTTTATGAAACACTTTTCTCTTGTAGTTTTTTCAGTAATTTTTTTTAACTTTGGCCTGGTTTTCAAGATGCAGTCCTTGGCAACAACCTCTCTATGCAAGTCAGAATGGGTGGAAGTGAAGAAAGCAGATGACAGAGAAGTGTGTAGACAGTAGTCTCTAGACAAACCTTGGACTTGGAGGTTTTGTAGGACAACCATATGCTTTTCTGTATGCTGTGTATGTTGACCTTTCCTCTTGCCCAGACCAAGGGCTACAACTCAGTAAAATAGGAAAACAAGTAAACAGGCATAGTGTGATAGTGACTGTCAAAGGGGTGCCTTACAGAAGGGAATGAGATTGTCAGGGGAAGTTCAAATTGGACGTCAGGATTCAGGGAGCATCTGGACATTGCTCTTAGTGATATGGTTTAGTTTCAGGTAGTCCTGCAAGGTGCAGGGAGTTGGATGTGATGATTCTGATGGATCCAACTGGAGAGATTCTGTGATTCTATGTGACACACCATATGTAAAATATGGTCAAATATCACATACGTGCCTTGTAGCATAGACATAGATGGAATATTCAGCATGGGGTATCTCTGCAGTTGCAATCACTGGCTGAGTGGGTGTAATTTGAGTTTAATGTATGGTTTACAGGATCTAAAATTAGGAAGTAGAAAATACTTAAAAGAGTTGTGTGATTCACAACCTATTCCTTGTTCTATCCTCTCACCTTCAAGATGGTATGAAATCTCTGGAGTCCTCCATTCAAATACTTAGATTTACCCCAGTGTTTGAAATCACTAGAGATGAATTTTGCTTTTATATGAGGGCCAGAGGACTACATATCATCCCAGAGATTGAGGAGCCTGTCATTTTTTTTTTTTTTGTTACTTGGAGATGTAATTACTGTAATGTAATATCTACTTGAGAAAGGAAATTAAACTCTCAAGAACAAATTAGCTAATTTCACATTGCGGGTATGATTTTTTTAAAAAAGGTTCTCTAGAGCTGAGTCCAGTTTCTGAAAATAAGCATTGCCTTATGTTATAAAATACCCTGTTCTTGTGGTGTCAGCAGTTTCTGAAAGACCACTGGTGGAATGGATGAGTGCCATATCTTTTGTGGATCAAATACTGGTCTTTGGAGCTCTACAAGGAGTGTAGTCTTTGATGGGATAACTGCATAAAGTTCTACTGGTCAGGAGATCAGACTTGACAGTTGTAGTGGCCCTTTTTGGTCTTCCAGCCTTTTGTGGCTTTTACAATGGCAATAGTCTTACACAGCAATGAGAAACTTTAGGATGGCTACTGACAGATGCTGTAAAAGTGAATTTTATATCTGACTGTTGCAGGAAAGAATACCTGCTGAAATTTATTTGCTATGTCCTTGAACAACATTGAATTCTCCAGATTAGGTGGTGCCTGTGGTGCAAACCTATTCATTTTGCTAATGAGACAGAGGAGGAAGATAAAGATTTAAAAAATGCCTGGCATCATATTTTATTAGTCACCCAATATAATTATTGACAGGGATCGAGGATCTTAAGTTCCAGAAAAAGACTACTTATTATTTTAACACTCCTGAGATGCATTAAACACATTTGAATTTAATTAGAAAGGAGTATCCATGATTTAAGAATAAATCTTGCACCTATTAATTTTAGAAATTAAGATGATTAATTTCCTTTAAAATTTCTAGCATTTTGGATAAAAGTCCTTCATAAAAGGTGCATGGCTTACTTTCAAAGACTAAATTTATGCAATGTGATTTTGTGACCCAGACTGAAAAACGGTTGTACTTTAATACTGGATAGATTTTTGAAATGCCTTCTGTGTGGTATTTAACAGTACAGTCATCTTAGTCATGATGAGCCAAGTACTGAATTTAAGAGAGAAAAAAATAAAATTATTTAACTTATACCAAAAGATAGTGTTTTTTTTTTTAAATTTCACAATGCAACCTATCATCTTCAAAAACTGTAAAATTCAATTTCTTGAAATTATATAACTAATAAAAAATAGCTTAAGAATAGTTCAGACAGAGCACAGATGGTCTGGCAGATTAATGGTTTCATTTTTTTTAAAGGACAATGAGTACAGCCATGTTAAGTACTCAGGAATTGATAATATGGGTGGATATTTGCAGTTTCATAATTTATAATACAGTTAGTGCCTGGTCACATCTTTTAGAATCAATAAGAGATTGGCAGACTGAGATGTGTAATGAAAGATGTTGACTGGCCTGCAAATCAAAGGAGAATATTCCAAAAGGACAGAGAAACAGTGGAAGAGAAAGGATCAGCAATATTTGGAGAGAAAGCACACATGTAGTGATGGAGGAGATTCTATAGCCTGTGTGGTGTGTTATGTAGAGGTAACACAGTGCCACATACTCAATAAACCAAAGTGGAACAGGGCCTGGAGTAATTTAAAATGGTACCATGTAGGCACTTCAAGAGTGAGAACTAAACAGAGACTGAAGAGAAAACACAGGAGTGAAGAAACCACATGTGCTGGAAGAACAGAAAAATCATTTGTGACACTGGTTTCAGGACATATGCTGCTGTTATTATTCAGCCAATGGTAAAACAACATTAAAGCTTCTAATGATTATTTGCTAACACAAATAGTATTGACTTCACTCTCACACATTTCTTTTAGATCCATTATGGTGTTGCCATGGAACCAACCCATGATATTGGCAAGCTCATATTCTGTAAGGACAAACATAACACTTGCAACCAGTAAAATAACTATTATATGTACTTAGTACATCAGGAAGTTGCCAAAGATGAGAAAAAAATATCAGAAAAACTGGTTTTGGTTTAAAAAAAACAAACCAGAGATGGAAATTACTTTTTTTTAAAGGATGTAGTTATTCTGGCCATCAAGCCATTGCTAATGCTACTGGCAGATGACACAAAAACATTGGCAAATACTGGAAATAAGGGTGGTCAATTACAAAGATGAATTAATCATACAGTGCAATCTGAAATGTTTGGGAAGCAGAAAACAAAAGAGATCTGAATTCAATCAAATTGCCATGAATGAACCAGGAACGAGGGATTGAGGTCCTATCTACAGAACCAGAGCTGTACCTGGAGGACAGTGATTCAGAACAGAAATTACAGATTGGTGCTGGTTGATATGAGTGAAGTTCAGAGGTAGCTACTAGTTTCTATGTCAAGAAAATGATTGCTATAGCGTTTGGATTAAAATATCCCTAAAACTGGCTTTACTCTGTGTAAGCAAATAAATGGACATGGCAATCAAACCCACAAGGAAGCGTTTTACCTACAGCCAGACCTCTGATAGCAGGAGGACATGAGTAGACACAAGTGTCTTCAATTGCACATTCCATTTACTTCTGGGGAGTAATCATGTTTTTCATCTCTGAATCTGTGTGCTGTTTTCCTCTGTAGTAATCAAAATGGTCTGTAATAGCATAAAATAAGGACGTGATTTTACATCTGATCATAGAATTGCTGAAACTGAGCCTAGAGTAGTTCTTTCACTTGTGTTTTAATAAGTATGTTAAAAATTTGGAGAGAATTCAGACATGAAAGAAAAAAAATTGAGTTCATGGTTGAGAAAAATCTTTAAAGAGCAAATTTACTAAAAGTAAATCTTTTTAACTGACTGCAAAGGAGATTTTGAGGTGACTTATGATTAGCAGGAATTAAATATTGAATACACCAAAAAGAGAAGTAGTGAGCACTCTTTTCATCCATCCCCTCTAGCTGAACTGAATTTTCTTAGCTTGAATATCCCTACACTTTTTCTAGAGAATCTCAAAGGTAACACTGCACACATAAAACCTTCCTTGGGGAATCAGGGTTCCAGATGCTGGGTAATCCTGAAGCTGAAAAATACTTTTAAAACGAGGCTGAAAAGGAATAAACTAGCAAAATCTCATAAATCTTTTCAACTTTGATGCTGCGGGGTTAGGCACCACTAAATGTAAGTTTAATAGTAGTCTGATTTTCACTATTGCTTTTGTGTGTGTATATGTGTACATTACCAGTGTGAGAAAGTGTTCTATGTACTCCTAAACCATGTATAGCTTACACCTAGGCCAGGATCCTTCGGGCTACTGAGATTTTAGGAATGGCTGAGGACTGTGCCTCCAGCACTGCCTTGTTTTGTCCAAAATATTGATGAAAAACATCTAGAGGTCTTTTAACTACTCTCTGGTGCAAGGTACCTCAGACTTGATTTGTGAATTTTTCTCCTGGTATGCTTCAAAATACTGCTTTTGTGCTTCCATCAGAAATCAATAGATGCATCAGTCAGCCTTCTCACCAGTTTGCAAGAGCTGCCTGCTCTAGACTGAATTTCCTTTGATATAAATAGATTTTGCTGTGGTGGCTGCTGTGACCTTCCTTTGTGATGTAGACACCTCAGAACTGAGCAATAACTTCTGCCCAAGAAAGGATTGAAACTATTTCCACCCTTTCCATGCCTTTTCTGCAAATGTAAACATGTATCATGTTTTTGATGATTCATCTGCTAGAAATGGAAGGAAGAACCTGCCAGTCCACAGAATGAGACAAATTACATTCTGTATCTCTTCCTCAGGTTAATTTCAAATTCAATAGATTAAAAAGAAAACATACAGCCAAGTGGAAGTGGGTTCAGTACTTCTAAATCTTAGTTTTAATTTCTATAACAGCTGCAAAAATACAGCTCACTTTCTTACATCCTTCCAATGTTTAACATCTTTTCAGATAAAGTTAGAAATGCATGAAATTCTTGGTGCCTAGATACAACTCTCAGACCTCCTTAGTGTCAGATTTTGTGAGCTGTTCCTGGGCAGTTAGTGAATCATTTCCCAGGTAGCTCAGGAACTGCACTTCACCTCAGGCCGAGATTCCTAAGCAACAGGCAGTGGGCATTGGTATGTACTGTCAGGGCTTTCCTAAGAGCCTACAGGGTCCTTGCCTTAAGCTTAAATTCTTTCCCTGACTCCTAACTGTGGCTTTTGTCTCTCCTCTCCCAGACTGCTTCGCTCTTCCATCTACTTCTTGTGGGTCATCTTTGTGCATGGATCAACTTGCTGCTTACCCGTGGCCTGAACCCCAAACATGCTACTCCTTTGTCTTGGTATTAGTATGTATGACTTAATATATTGATTGCTGGCTGAATCACTGGTTGTTCCCACTTTCCTGATTTGATTGGATCTTCTGGTCTCCTCAGTTCTTAGATCTGGTTTGTTTTGGCTACAACACTTCTGCCTTCATCAGAAATCCAGTGAAGGCCTAACACTACGTTCCTTACACCCTGGCTGTAATGCTATTATAATTTATTGTGCATGTCTTTTATACGAGATGATGAAAACTGGGAACCTCTCTATACCAATACTTCTATATCGTGCTCTGAGTGAATTTGGTTTCCCTGGGGTCAGGCTCTCATGTACCAGACAGTTGTCTGCTCTTGCCAGCTGTGTTGTTAAAAAAGAAGATAGATACTGCTTCTACCTGTAAACCCTGTCTGCAGCTACACTGTTCAATCTGGAGCAGCTCCTGAGCAGAGAACAGCACCAGCTGCTCTCACAAACCCAGGCCTTGCGTCAAATTCCTCTTGGCAGCTACAGGTGCTTTCCTCACTCTCAGCATCTGAAGAAGAAAAGGAGATTGAAGATAAGTGGGAATAGGTGAATAATAACAGATGAGTAATAATGTGTATCAAACAGAATCTAGTGCTGTGCAGGGAATAGCTGTAAAATAGGACAGCTTTTCCCAGGAAGCAGCTCAAAGACTGTGCTTCCTGTTCCTTCAGATCTCTTTTTGATGGTCTTCTCCCATTGCTGCAGCCTCAGTGAATACCTAAAGTCTCCCCCTGCTGAGCAGTGGGCTTTGGGAGGAGAGAGAGTGGGCACATTTCTGTCTGCTCACACCCACGGTGTGATTCTGCCTGCAAATACCTTGTCTCTATCTTCACAACTATCAGAAGTTCAGGGGTGGAACTGTGACCATACTGAAGCTGCAGGAAGTTCTTCATCCATTCAGAACTACATGAAATACATCAGTCAAAGATTACTTTTGCTAACTCTAAAATTTAATAAATACTTCACCATCTGCTCTTAACCAAGAAAAAGGACCAGAGGCTGAGGAGTGAATACAATCTGTGGTGGTTTAGTTTTCTTGATTTATAAAGAAGCCCTTATGGTATGGTGGGTGTTGGGTCGAGTATAAATACGGAGGAGGCATGGCAGGTTGATTACATTATCGGAATTATAAGCGGCATTGACATAATGTATCAATAGATGTAAATAGGCAGATAATGATGATCCTTTATTTGGAAACTTCTTTAGAATAATACTCATTTGAATTGAAAGAAATGTTTGATTTGTTAAGCCACAATATATATTTTACAGTGTGTCCTAGATTAATAGTCTTTTGTGTGTATATAGACAATTGAGCGACTTTCAAACTCAAAGATTGTCCGTGCCTGTAGAGGGAAGAGGGTTCAACAGGGTGGTTGCCCCAGCTCTCGGCAAAGACCAACAGAGCAGAAATCACTCGAGGGCAAGGAGCTGCTCCGGGGCAGTGGCAGCGGAGCACAGGATGTGCCTCCTGTGCCCCCGCTCGGGGCAGCGCTTCCCTCTCACATCATCCCCTCTCCAAGGCACACACGGGGCTCCGCCTGTCCCTGCCGGCCACAAAGGGGAGGTTCAGGTTGGACATCGGGAGGAAGTTGTTTATAGAAAGGGTGATTGCACAGTGGAATGGGCTGCCCAGGGAAGGTGGGGGAGCCACCGCCGCTGGAGGTGCGNAGCAGCAGCAGCAGGCGCGGCGGCGGCGGCCGCCATTGCGCGCGGGGGCCGCGGGACTATGAAGGATGGAAGCGGACGAGGTGACGATCCGGGAGCAGAACTTCCACAGCCAAGTGCGGGAGTACACGGTAGGGCCCTCCGCCCTGTCACGGCGGGCCCCCCCCGCGGCGCCCCCC
>VWZF01006304.1:314131-655857 GCA_013396755.1 Sclerurus mexicanus | reverse complement strand
GCGGTGCCCCGCTCTCCCCGCTGCCCTGTCCCCGGTGGGACCACCCCCGGCTGGCTGGAGCATCCCGGTGCCCACCCCCGGCAGGGTTTTCCTCTCCCTGCGCTCTCAGCGCAAAGGGAGAACGCCGTGTGCCCACACAGGGCATGGCTGTGCTCGCAGGAGCGCTCTCGGAACAGGTAACAGGGCGGCAGCCTCGCCAACAGCGTTCAGGCTCGGGAGGAGAGGGCGGAGGGGGCCTCGTTAGTCTGTGTAAATATCTAAAGCGGGCTGCCGAGGGGATGGGTCGTGCCGAGCCACAGGACAAGAGGCCGCGGGCAGAAACTGAGGCACAGGAAGTTCCACCTGAACGTGAGGAAGAACTTCGCTGTGCAGTGACCGAGCGCTGGGACAGACTGCCCAGAGAGGCTGTGGAGCCTCCCTCCCTGGGGATATCCAAGAGCTGTCTGCACATATCCTGTGCCGTGTGCTCTAGGACGACCCTGCTTAAGCAGGGAGGTTGGGTGAAGTGACCCACTGTGATTCTTCTGAACCCGTCCCATTGTGTGAACACCTCAGCCCTCAGGTGCAGCCCTGTTCCCATCAGGTGCACGTGGGATTTCCTGTTATCACTTGTGCTGCTGGGGTCCTCCTGCCTTGTTGCGCTGTTTTCAGCAGCTCTGTGTAACCTTCATGTTTTCCCTGGCCCCTCATGCCCAGTGCTCTCCCAGTGGAGCCATTTGGAGCAGGCAGGTGCAGCACTGCATCCTGCATGGAGACGGAGAGAGCAGTTGTGGTTTCCTCTCTGACTGCCTCATAATTGTTTTCAGGACTGTTCAAAGCTGGTGGAGGTGTTTTGATGGGGCTCGTGTCTCTCCTGCTTCAATTCAGGGAAGGAAGTACATGCTGCAAACAGCAGACGGGCTGTGTTGTCTGCTATGCACGTGGTGTCCCGGCTCAGCTGGCGAATTATGTTCTCTTTGTGGTCACTGCTGTCTAAGAAAGAATGCATTTCTTGAATTAAAATACGATTTCATAATTTACCTCTAAGTATTTTGCGACTACATTGGGAGACTCTAAAATACCACTGTTAACTGATGTGTTATGGGCCTGTGGCTAGGTAATTTGGTAACAGTGACTTGCTTGGATCCCTAGAGTGTTAATTCCTTTTCTGCATTTTACAAATTGATCTTAAGACCTTCTTTCTTCTGATGAAGTATTGTCTTTCTGAGATGTTTTCTTCTGAAGAGTGCAAAACAAGCCTGTATGAAGAGAGCTGTTATTTTGGGAGATTTTTTGGACTTTCTCTTTTTTTGAGACTAGATGTAGCGTATGCCCTGGAAGCTTTGACTTGTGGAGGCGCATAGAAACTAAAATACGTTTTTGTAAACAAGGCTTTAAGCATTATTTTAATCACCTTTGTGGTATGAAAATATGGGTGTATGCACAAATTGTCTGTCTGGTTTTCCGTTTGTATTTGTGTGCTAATTATTTCCTACTTCTTTCCACCAGAATGTTGTTGTGATAAATTGTATGCTATGTATTGTGCTTTTGTATCTAGTAGGAGGCACAAATCTGAAGTCTGAAGGAACTGTGTGCAGCCTCTCTGGGTACTGTTACAAATAGTGAAGGTCTATTAAATTCTTAATTTTCTCATCTGTACTGCATCTGCTTCTCTAAAGCTTTGTCAGCCTATGTAGAGCAGCTGGTAACTTCCTATTGGTGTAGTCATGTAAGAAATCATATAAGGCATCAGTAACTCATATTTTAGAACTGCAGTGTTGTTTTGTTTGGGCAGTGGAGGCAGAATATTCTTTCTCTTGGAACTTTGATCTTTACATTGATCACAAGCCGCCTTTGTTATTTTAATCAGTGGGAATAATGATAACAATTTTGCCTTTTAAATGAGGCATTGGTACAGTTGTGATCTAGTCTTTAATTTATGTTGGAAGACCACAGGATTTTATGAGTGCATAAAGTGCTGCCACCCCCAGCTGAGTGTGCAGCCTCTCGTGGCTCCCACAGGAGCATATTATGAGTGCACTTGTGGTTAGCCTGAGCGTGATGGAGCACACTGAGTATGTTCCTTACATGTACAGTTGGGTTAACATCCTCTCCTAACCATTCCTGCCCTTGCTGCTCATGAAGTTATGTGGTGAATAAAATTTCTTTAAATATGCAAATAGACAGCTGTTGTGTGGGTAGTGGGGTATGATCATCAGCCCCTCAGCTGGAGGAGAGAACATCCTCTGCTCTGACATATGTACAAAACCTTGATTCCAGCTGCAGGTGGGCTGAAGGCAGTGGAGCAGCTAATATAAAGATTTTATGTTACGAGTTGTGGCTTTAAGTTGCAAGAGTGTAGGTTTAGAATAGTTACTAGCAAGAAATAGTTTACTATGAGGCTGGTAAGACACTGAAACAGGATACCTAGAGAGGTTGTGGATGCCCCATTTCTGTCAGTGTCCAAGGCCATGTTGTATGGGCCCTTCAGCAACCTGATCTAGTGGAAGGTGTCCCTGCCCATAGCAGGGAGTTGGAACTAGATGGTCTTTAAGGTCCCTTCCAACCCAACTCATTCCTTAATTCTGTGTTTGTTGTTTAATATTACAGTGGAGGAAACCTGTAAATGCCTGTAAGGAGCAAGGCCAATTTATGTAATCTGGTAGTAGTGTCTTTGGAGAGCTACTTGTGTGATAATCTTTACTGGAAGCTAAAATGATCCATTCATGACATAAGAGAAATCAAAGTAACCTGATGTAGTTGAAAAGAAAATCCTTTTCACTTTTCTCATAGAAATTCTCCTTGAATACATGCAGAATTTCTAGATTGTCCTTTTTGATGGAGTCCTAAGGGCACACTAAACTTAGCTTCAGAGTAATGCTTCATTTCTGTTTCATCTATTCTCTGAACTGGCAAGCTACAAAGTTTTCCATAAAGTTGTGTAACATAAAAAAAATTCAGCACTTGTTATCCTGCTGGTGGTGCCTGTCTCTTTCTGCAGGTGCCAACTCCTGCTAATTCCACCTTCAAAAGACAAATATTTCTGACACATGTTTATAGATTGAGCAAGGGATAGGGAGAGATTATTTTTTACAAAATAAATCCTTCATCTGCTTTTGAGGTGACTCAGTGGTTTAATGCTTAATTTAACTCAGGCCTATTTGCTCTTGACCGCATTTGGAGTGTCTGTATGGTACCTGTTTTTTTCAAGAGGGTTCCTGTTTGCAATAAAATCATCTGCCCTGTGTTTTGGTGCTTCATGAGGATGATCTTTAGTGCTAGAAGGTGGTTAACTCCCTAGTCTAGTTTCAGCGAAGCTCTTCAGTGTGAATCTGCTGTGTAGAGGGTCTGTTGTTTCAAACAGTTTTTGAAAACACCCAGACCCTCAGACTTGTCTGAACTTTAAAATTCAGATGCAGTTGAAGTAAATGTGGAGATTGTGAACTGATGACCCAGTGTCAGAGACATGGCACAGCCATGAGTTTTCTCAAAGTCAGTGAGAGCCTTGGCTTCAACAAAGCCAGAGTCATACTCTGTTCTGGCTAAAAGAGGCATCTTTCTGAAAAGCAGCTGTAGTTGATAGCAAAATATAGAAGAAGGTTTGTGTTCTATACTTGATTAGCATTTGTATGAAAGAGTTGTAAAGGCTGGACAGTGTTCTCTGCTGGTCTGATATGATCTGTTACTTTGTACACTTAGTTTGCCCTTGTTGGTCCTTCAGATTAATTTATGGTTTGCTGAGATCTTGCATATCCGTGGAAGATATTTGAGCTTTTAGGGACCTGCTTTTCCCTTGTGTCCTGTCATTATGTCTGTTTATAAAGTGTTCTGTTTTCTGCTGGTGTTGTTGTGAACTGTTTATTTCAAATGTAAATTGAGTCAGTGCAATGGTTCAGTCTCTGTGGTCCCCCGGGTTTACTTTTTAGAATATTCTTGCGTTCCTTTTTTCCAGTTTGTCTTCTATTCTGCATTATTAGTTTGTACTTTTAAAATGTAGATCTGATTTTTACATCTTTTTTAAAAAATGTAGATCTGCTTTTTTTGTTGTTATTTTTCCAGTTACAAAATGTAGGATTTTGAGTTTGTAAAAATATACATGTACACTTAGTTATGAGGTTTCCCTGGCAAAATAGTTATGAGGTTTCCCTGGCTTGCATTTGTAGTGTGGGGAAAACTGTGGAAGAACATGGTTTTGTGACCATGGGATTATGAGTAGAAGGTTTAGGAATAAACATAGTATATTTGGAAATTAGATTACTGTATTAAATATGTTATGAAAAAAATCAACCCTGGTAGAATAAGTTTGAATACAAAAGTGCTGTTATAACTCCTAGGTGCTTCATACAAGTCCAGGTAGATGTTGAAACTGGCGTAGTGTGTAGTTTTATGTTAAATGTGAGATGCTTGCATTTGGAGGACTAAATGTTTTCAGGCTTCAGATGCTAAATATTCTGAGAAACTTAATTTTGTGTTTCTTAATGCAGTTTCCTCTATAAGGAGGCCTTTTTTTTTAACCACACAATTTTTAAATATTGTTTCTTTTACTTTTTTTTTTTTTAGATGATAAGATTGTTGTTTCATGTGTGTCAATCTGAATCTAAAAATAATTTCTAGGAGCTTAGAAAGGCCTTTTTAGGTAGTTGCAACTGTCTCAGGTCTTAGATTTTTTTGTTGTTATTTCCAATTTCACACTAATGCCACTGGCTTTGTTGTATTCTCTGATTTATTTTTGCACCTTTTGACCTCTTGTCCTGTTTTGGGGTAGCTGGTCTTCATGATTCTTCTATAGGAAGTAGTGCAGTGTGGCCACTGCTGGCATTTGTCCCTTGTAGGGCTGTGAAATGAGAAAGCATTGTATTCCTGTTGGTCGTGTGCTCTTCTTCCTGACCAGTTCTGCTTCCTTAAAAAATTGTGATTCTCGCAGACCCTTTTTCATGCCAGAAGTGATGATATTCTGAAAGTGTGCCAGGAAGAAAATGCTGATTAGAAGCATGGCTGATTTTTAAGAACAAACTTATTACAAATATTGAAATGTTTTTGTTTGAATGCTTATGCAGGTTTATTTTTTTATTCAGGGAAATGGATGTCTTTCAATTATTTTATGCATAGATTGAAATCTTGAGAACTAGTTTGTGCCTTAAATGACGACTTGTATCTCAAAAATAAAATTTTCCTATGTTTCTCAGTATTACTCCCTTTTATTATTTCTCAAGTATTTTTGAAAAGATATGTAACTGAATAAAGATTATTTATGGTAGTGGCATGAGATATAAAGCTGAAAGATTGGTGCACATTAACATAATTAAATACATAAAATGTTGTCATAAAAATATACCTCTACTTGTAAACATGGGTAGTGTACTGAACTTTAAGAAGTGATGAGTCATTTTCTGGCTGCTTGTCTGGAGGATCAGCACTGTAGATCCATCTGGAATCAATAGGCATCTTCAAATACTTGGCGTAGACAAGTGGAGAGAGATACTTATTCCCCTAACAGAAACAGCTTTTGGAGAGTTCCACTTTTTCTCTTTACATAAAATAAGCATGAGAGGCTGAAGTATAAAAAGTTGCAATTAGTTACAGTTCAAAATAATTCCCTTTGAGCTACTGGTGTGTTTCTTTGGGGTAGCAGTTGACCAGAAAGGTGACACGCTTCATGGAAAGTACAGGCAGTTTAAGCAAATTGTACATTAAGGTGTAATTAGATTTGATGAAATCTAATGAAAAGTGAAAGAACTGACAGCAAACAAACCCAGCTATTCATTACAGGACCACAAACAAGCATATCCATCTTGGGTTTTGTTTGTGTAGCTGGGCATGGAGTAGAGGGACTGGATAAGGTGCAGGATTTAACTGGGATATCGGAGGGTTGTAATAACATCTCAGTCTTTGCTGTGATGGGGGATGCTGAGTGTTACCAAATTTATTGGCACAAGACCCTCTGAAAGAAGTGTTTTCAAAAATATTGAGGAGGGTTGAGTGGTGGGTGAAGAGGAGAGCAGAGCAGCAGTGGAGATGATGGTAATGTCAGAGGAGAGAAAAGCTGAAGCACATTGCTGATGAAGTTATGATAAAAAAGTCAGAATTCAGTTCTGGTGACATAGATGAAAATCTGGGTTAAGGAAGACTATTTAAAAAAACTATTCCATTCCACATAAGCTTACTGCTTTTATTTGAGTTTTGCAAGTGATTTTTTTTTTTTAATGTTAAATTGAAGTGCTTTCTCCTTTCCTGTCTTTCACCCTTCCCTATGTAATTTGGTATTTATTTACATTTAGAAAGGCAGTGATAACTCTGGTTGAGAAAGTTTTTACTCATGTCTCACTCTCTACTCCCTTCATGAGCTCCCTCTTACCTTGAAAACTAGATGCTTTCATGTAAATATGTGCTGTCAATTGACTTCTTGGGAACATTCATGTGCAAGAATTTACATAACTTAAAACACAGGAAGAGGAGAGAATTTAAAAGTCATGACTGTAGTTTGGTTTTATGCATATAATAACTGACAGCCTTGGTTGTTGCGTTAGTCCAGAAGGTGAGGATATGGCCAGGTAGAGATGACCTGGGATAAGCTATTGCTCTATCCCCCAGATTAGGCATTCCTGTGACAAGGGAAGTTACTCCATACTTTCAGCAGCTTTGATCTGTGCTCTTTGGGGCCCAGTTTACTCTCATAAAGGTGGTTGCAAAACTCATGTTGATGTTTCATCAGCTTGGTGTTGAATATGCATGGTGGTGTTGCTCAGCTGATTCCTACACAGGTGCTTCTAGTTTCTTGATTAATTGGATATGTTAGAAGTTGTTTCTAACTACCAACAACATGGTTTCAATTGAGAGCCCTTTGCTTTGTATTATTTTGATATTTGAATACTTTAACTTTTGAAAATTTTGATGAACTGTAAAATATTCTATATATCTGTGTTTCAGTTCCTCTATTTCCAAATCACATGTGTGTTCTGCAGCATGTAGTGTGTGTATTGATGACATTGAAGTCTGGATATGGCTGAGTTTAATATTCAGAAGACAGAAGCTGTGTATATGTGTGATATTTTTTTCCCCTTTTTACCTTCTTGTCTTGTAGTGGTGTGGTTTCCAGGATAAGCTTCATGACTTCCATCAAAACATGGTGCTTCGCAGTTTTACTGTTGATTTTAAGTGCCTGTTTTTACCTTGAGTATGCCATTTTTTCCATTATCTCACTGTAATTTCTGTTTTTAATGTATTCATGGGAGGAATTGATGCTGGTGATTTTTAGTTGAATTTGACAATAGCAACACACCTAAAATATTTGCTGAGTTTGACTGTGGTAACTTATGTCCAGTAGAGAGTCTGTATAATTGGTGAGAATTATGAAAACATACAGGCACTGCAGTTTAAATATGTTTGTGTTTTGGGAGTCTCACTTAAAAATGCTCCAGGATGTATGTGTGAGAAGATGAGGAAGAGTATTTTTATGTGTTAGGATGAGAAAATTCATTAGCTCTGTCGTCTAAGATATACATTTTGCCCTAAAAATTAATATTAGCCAAAGAAGCTGTCTTAAATTGTTTATTAGGTTTGTATTGATGAGACTTTTGAGGTTATTTTTTCAGAAATGAATTTTTAATGGAACGACTCCTATGTTTTAATATAACTGATTATTACAGCCTGTCTGTGCAATGTTGAGTAGTGCCTTCATTCAGGGGCGGAATGTTAGTATGGTCTAGGTTGGTGCTATTGGTGTTAATTCTAGAGAGTGTTTTTGAAGGTTGCACTAATTCTGAAAAATATTCTTGACTCTGATTTTAGTGGCATTGCTGTAGCCTGTACAGGTCAAACAAAAGTGACTTGCTGTTCTTTTCTGAGGGGGTTTGAGTGTATTACTGGGTATGGAATATGGAACTCTGATCAAAGGTATCTTGGGCTTATTACTAAGGGTCATGAAAGTGCCATAAAACTTTTTTCCTTTTACCTGACAATATAAATACATTCCCATTAAGTACCTAAAAGGGAATGTAAGAGCTAACAAATTAATATATTGATTGCAATTCCTTCATTAGTTTGAAGTGGAGCTTTGCTGTTGGTGAAGTTAATGTGAATGTAGTTTTAAGTGAATGACATATGGAACCCCCCTTCTGAAGGGCTATACATGCTGGTTTTTATCTTCAGCATAGTTTCTAGCACATGGAATATAGTTTTGGATGTTTTGTACTTTCTGTAGGATCCTGGAATCTTGCTAGAGGAACAAGTCTGGGCACCCAGCCTATGAACCACTTATAATTTCTTGATGACTTAGGAACCAACAAAAAAAAGTGGGTCAACCTCTTGCACATGTTTTAAACCAGGGAGGAATCCTGAGAGGAGACCATACATGTGGGGGAATCATAGGTGTGGAGGGTGGTGCTAAAGAGCAAAATTAATTTGTAGTCATAGGACATATTTGACATTTTCTCTCGAGGTTGAATTTGGTGTGTCATGCCAAGCATATAGAGCTGGCTGCTTTAGAGTGAACTTAATATAACCACGGAGCACAGAGTTTTTAAGAATAAATAATATATCATTTTGAGAAAAAAAGATGTCCAAAGCAGATGATATAATGAATGCCAAGGTTAAACTGAGAACATAGTTAGAAGATTTAATTTTCTTTAGTGTGCTTAGTTTGTTATAGGTCACTTAGTGTTGACACATCCAAAACAGGTGGAACATCTTGTTTGTTTTTTAGATGTCAGTGGGATAATTGAGTTATTAGAAACAGACCAAGCAGAACTGCTTGTCTGCACCTGTATTTTCTTGCAGTTTATTCCTGCCATCCATTCTACAAGTAAACAAAAGCAGTTGCCAAGTGGGACAGTAAGAAGCGTTTTAGTTGCTGTGTGACATTTTAATGCATGTTAAAATACTTTAGCAGCATGAGAGCAATAAGAGATGAGTGTATAGTGCTGTGTTCAGTTGCTCTCTATTACAGAAATTAAAACCCAGAAGTGCAACACAACTATTTTCTGTATGTAGTAATCACAAGCAAAACACTGACAGTTCCGTTTTCAGCACTTAAACATGTAAATAACTATGATGTTACCCAGAGTGACTTCTGCCTTCTCTTTTCTCTGTGCTGTTTTTTCTATTTAGGGAAAAAGGACACATCCTGTAAAGTAATGGCAAGAAATGGAAATGTTCTTTGTTACGCCTGTAGCCTTTTTTTGTGTATCATTTGCATAGAAATACTGGTGGATGTAATAGCAGTAACTGTTTTTAGTACTGACAGAGTCACTTTATTTTAAAATTATTTCCTTTCTTCCCTTGTTCCTTAGTTTTTTGTAGCTTCTTGATCTTTCATTTCATACATACCATAGTAAAATGCTGTTCACGTCTGTTTTGCTTCTCCAGATTTTCTCTTCCTATTGTAGATGCTAGTGTGCACTCAAGTGGGAGGAAATGATCACTTACCTGCTTTTGTGCTTTTTAAGTGAAAATGAACATGTGTTGAACCTGAGTTTCATGCTTGGAAGTATGTTAAGTCAAAGAACATTACTAGGGTGTGTGACTTTTCTGTGAATGAGTTCTGTGGTTGTTCCTTACTGCTAAAAGTTGTTCTATAAGATGTCTGGCTCTTTCGTAGTGGGAGGACATCCCTGACACAGTCCTGAGGGACCTGTACTTACACTAATACTTTTCAGCACATTCATAAATGAACTGGAGAAGGGTATAAATTATGGGATGACTAAGTTTGTAATGGTGCTTATTTATTCAGAACAGTATAAAAAGGCTGACTGGATTCCGGGTTCCTGCTCAGGGTAGGGCCAGCTGTGTTGCCAGACTAGATTATTAGTGCTTAAAAACCTCTGGGGATGGAGATTGTACAACCTTTCTGGGCAACTGGTTTCACTGCTTGTGTCTCCTCATTGAGCAAATTTCTTCTTGCCTCCAGTCTCATCCTCCACCAACACCATGGCCAAGAGCTCAGCTCTGTCTTAATGACCTCCTCATGGGTATTGGCAAACTGCTGTCAGGAGCCTTCTTGTTCTCAGGCTGAACATGCTGAGGTCCTTGAGCCTGTCTGTACCAGGCAAGTGTTCCAGCCTCCTGACCACCTTGGTGATCTTCCTGGCCGCAATTACCAATATCTTTCCTATACTGGAGGCTCAAAACTAGACTCAGTGACTACATGTGACAGGATGAATGCTGCCTGGAGAGAGACAATTACTCCTCGTGATCATTGGCTTTGCTTCATGTGATATAGCTTGGGTTGCTCTTCGGAGTGCATTCTACCAGGGCACAGTGTTTGGGAGGTATTGAACAATTACTGCACAAGGTCCCTGTGTGCTTTCTTTTTGTATAAACTACAGCTGTGCTTTCTGCACAACAGTGGGGAATAATTCCATGCTATGTAAATAGAATCTGTTGATCTTCCTGTACATAAAAACGCAGCTTTTGATGCACACACGTGAATTATGGTTGTAAAAGATGCTTGAATCTTGTTTGTAGGAGGGGAAGAAGAGAATCTTACACATTTTCAACGTAGTCTTTCTTAGCATGAAAGGGTGGCTCTAGAACTTGCTAGAAAATTATGCTTTACTAATCTGAGGCATGAATTTCAGTGCCAGAGTTTAAGATCATCCACATAGACAAATTAGTGTCAGCTGATTCTTAGTAATTGTCAGTGGGATAAATACAACGTAGTTTGAATTAGTTCAGGCCCTTATTGCTTATGTTAAATGCCAGACCCTTCACAGTGCCAGTCCCTTAGAGACACATAGTTATGAACTGAAATGCATACAAGTGATCTCCAGCTCCATTCTCAGAGGAGCTGAGAGCTGTGTGATACAGATCCAAAAGTATGACTTGGATCATACTTGGGTGTCTCTGCTGAGGGATCCAAAAGTATGACACTGTGGAAGAGCTGGATACCAGATACCTAAGAATGTAGTGCAGAGTGTCTCCAGAAGCAGCCTCTCTTAGTGTGTCTAGTGTATAATCTAAGCAGGAGCATAAAGCACTTCCTTTCCTGAATGAAGATTAAGAGCTCCAGGGGAAGACATGTTTCTTTTGGTTGTCCTCCCAGAGATTGTGTTTACTCCATGGGAAGAGATGTGGATGAATCACATGCATGAGGTTTGAAGTGCCCCCTGTTAAAAGGGAGACCCTTGTATGTGGCATAGAATCTGTGTGTTGTTTCCAGTTTCTGAATGGTGTGAAGGGGATACGCACAACAAACATTAAAAATTGTTAAGAATTGCTTTGCTTGACTGTTTGGCTACAACCATATACAATTCTTGGACTCTTAATTTCCTTTATATTCTGATCCGTATGGTTAAACATGGACTGAGTTGTATTTCCTCTAAAAGGTGAGAATGTACCATGTTGCATTTAAAGTAGCTTCCCAGTCTAACTATGGCAACAGATCCACAACTACTTTGTCCCTCGAAGCTGGAATGAATTTCAGGAAATAAATTTTAATATTGGAAGGTATTTTTTCTTTCTTTCTTTTTAAATTCTCACCATTGGGGGATGCCAGAATAAGAAATCCTTATTCATCACAGTTGGGTACATTCTTTGCACACAGTTTTGATTGTCTCCTCAAGACTAACCTACAAGAGTTTCATTTAAGCTCCATTGAAAAACCAGAGAAATTTGGGATCTGAGGAATACAGCTTGTCCTAAGTTTGTTGTATTTGCAGCATCCTTAACTTTTGTCAGCTCTTACTGGAGAGATGAGTGATGGCATGAACTACTGCTTTTTGGTTGGAAACAGCTTGCAAAATGATTTGGATTTAAATTATATTCCAGTGTTGGCTCCAATACTGTCACATACAGTAGTTTTTTGAAAAACAGATTAAAGGCTTTGTTTTTTCACTGAAGATATTAATGTAGTTTTGGTTATAGTGTTCTTTTTTGAGTAGTGCCCTATTTCAGTATGACTACCTGTGCTTTTTAATAAGTGATTAGAAATGAAAGTTGACAGATAATTTAGGGTACTATGAACATATGTGAATTTGTCCTCTTCGAAGGGTTTTTTAGGAAGGTCAAATCAGGAATTGTGTGAAGAACTGTGTTTTCTGAAGCCACATGGCTATTGATAGTGTTTCTTTTGCAAATGCCGAGGGCTATACCCAGGAAATGCACTGAAAGGTATTTCTTAAACTTGGGTCGATGTGCCTTAGTAGAAGAGCTGTAAAGTGGCAAAAAAACTGGCTGTAGTGTACATGACAAAAGTTGTTGTGTTTTGGGAGGAAAAAAAAGCTACTATTCAGTTTCCTCAGGTATCAGTATTAAGAGCAATCTTGCTCAACTTAGATAAAAATGAATTAAACCACTCTGTTGTTAGCACAAACCCAGTTCTTTAGGAGATGCAGTCAATGTAAAGTAGGGTTTAGAACATGGTTAGAAAGCACTTGGTTACCTCAAAGCAATAGATGTAGTATAACATTAAGGTGTGTTTTTAAAACAAAACAAAAAAAGCACAGTGATAAACTTGAACCCTAACCCCATTTTCTACTGTAAGTTGAGAGCTGCTCTGCTGGAAGCAGTTGGGCAGGACAGTGTTGATGGATGGAGTGACTGGAGGATAGTGCTGAGTTACTCAGGTGAAGGTGGTGAAGCCCTTTCAGCCCAGCAAGGAGGGCTTATCGCTGTTCCCTACAGCTGTAAGATTGTACGTGGAGTGCTGCACGCAAACCCAGTCGCTCATAACGGAGAAACATGATCTGAAGATAGAGCAGGTACAAGGCTTGATTTCTCCCCCTGCCCCAGTACAAAAATACCCTGAAACAAACAGCAGTATGAGGAATAAGAATGCAGGATTGCAGCATGAGAGGACAGGAGAGCCTATTCTTTGGCTATCATGGGCAACACATTCCTTTTCCCCAGCTTAACTGAGTTCTGCTCTAAAAATAGTTAGGATGCTGACTTTAGCTATTCCCTTTAGAAAGCTATTCAGAATGCATGGCTAGAAACAGTTCAGGATCAGAGGTTTCACCGAGTATAAATTGAAACTGCGGTAATATTTCTGAATTTGCTGTTTGATGGACTTTTAATTCATGAGTTCTATTTTGTTAAGATCCTAAACCTTTTACTTAGCAGAATTTCCGTGTTTTCTTACCCATCGTTTTAAAGTTATGGGAATTCTCAGTAATAAACAACATTATCAAACATTTACAAACTTGTTCTCAATTCTGACAGAAGTGGGAGGATAATTACACCAAGATACATAGGTACCCCTTACTGCTGAGTTAGTAGCTGTTATCTAAACCCAGAAATACAGCATTTGATAGTTTGTGTTACTGGACAGCTTTTATCTGGTGTGCTCTCAAAATACCTCAGTTAGCTCAGTGGTACCTTTTAAGTACAGGCCCACATTTTCATTTTAGCCTTGCTATTACAGACAATAAAGGTTGTCTGTTTTATTTGATGGTAAAAACCAGATTGCAGTAATTTAAAATTAAGTAAAAAATTAACTACATCTCTCTTTTACATTAGTACTGTGTTATTTAGAACTGACAGGTTTTTAAGGAATTCACTGACCCTGTAGATGTGATACCTGATTTTAAAAAGTGGGTGCCTAAAATTAGATGTCTCTGTCTGTAGCCTTGGTCTAGTGTTCAGAGGAACTGGAAGCTCAGAGAAGGATTCTCTTTCAGCAGTGGCGTTGCTTTTTCTGATACTGACAGGATGAGCTCTGTCAGAGTACTCTGAAAACCCAAGGCTGTTCTCAGCTTCTTTTGTTCTTCCTGATTCAAAAATATACCAACTTTTTATTAAATCTTAATAACATTCTTTATAATTAGAATTGTTTATTTAAAGAATTGAGTTCTTTATCAAAACCTTTTCCTCTTTGAAGCATCCTCAGGAAAGCTGGAGTGGTGAGCTCTGTTCAGATTAAATGTTTGGATTCAGAGATCTAGTTATGAAATTGCATTTTCAGTGTCTATTCTGGGTGTTGCTGCTGTGTGTTGAGTGCACAGAGAATGAGCTTGGTTGCTGCTTTCAGACCTACAGCACTGTTATACTTCTGGGAGGCACCAGGAGCGTCTTGCTCAGTCACTTGGCTATACCTTGTTTTTTTTTAATCTGAAATGTCTGACTACACAAGAGAAATAACCTTCTTGGTTTATTTTTATCAGTATTTTTTAAGAAGTCTGTCTGTCCTGAATGATACATTCTTTCCTGCTCTGATTCTGCCTATTTGGATACAATATGCTTATTAAGATGCAAATTTTCCAGGGCTATCCTCACTACCTTCTCTTTTGGTTTTTCCTTTCTCTTAGTGTAACTTTTCTGCTCCTGATTTTTTTTTTTAAACAGTGAGTTCTTAAAGGCAAAGTAACTGCAAATGATTGATTAAATAAATAGAACAGCTGTTGCTCAGTGAAGTAATTTTGCTTGCCAGAAGATGCTTCCTTCTCCCTAAGTTTCTGACTGAGTCATATTTTTAATAGTATCAACACCCAGGATGAAGGAAACAGCGTTAAGCCACTGATGCCTCATTCAGGAGCAAATAAAATGTTTGTTTGTTTTTTTCCCATATGAAGACTTGGAGGGTTAAAACTGTCCTGCTGTTCGATTAATTTCATCCATGATTTCCCACATATTTTTAAGGGATTTGATCTTACCTTACTGATTGAAATTCCAGTGCTACATCTTAGAAACAAATCGATGTAAGTCATTCTGGGCTCAAGGTACATCTGACCTAAATAAGCCACCAATCTTATGGGGAGGGAGGTTGTTCTCCTGGCTCTTCACTGTAAGAAAATATCATGTTTGATGAGCTCATGCTTGAACATCCACTGTAAGCACAAGAGTTTCTCTTGTGTATGTTGTCACCTGGAATTTGTTTGGTTCAAGACATGATGGAAATAGTAAACATGTTTGTTTCTTTTCACACATATAAACAGCTTACTTCAGTATACATCTTCAAGAGCCCATTGTATAAGATAGTTACCCTTAGGTTACATGTAAAGGGCATATAAGTCTGATAACTTTTGCAGCTCAAGTGGATTCAAACTTCAAAAAACAATCCACTCCATGCACTCCTCCTCAAAACAAAAAAACCCACACTGTAAATAAGACTTTTCTTAAAACTTGCTGACCATATCATCATCCAGTATCTGTTGCTCTAATTAAACTGTTGTTATGGGGTTTATTTTCTATTGATAGGATATAAAATGTAACAGTCTTGAAATTTGCATAAAATGCACTCTTGTTGATCTGAATTCAGTTTTAAATTTTTTAGACTGGATTTTCTGTTTATTTCCAGGCATTTGTTCACAACCTGATAAATGTTTTTTGGTTTTTTTTCCCCCCAGATCTGTTTTCTCCTGTTTGCTGTTCTCTACATAGTTTCTTACTTCATAATCACAAGATACAAAAGGAAAGCAGGTAAGCCTAGAATTTTTTTTGTATACCCCAAAATAATTTTGTCTTTCAAGTGAATAGATGATTCTTTTTCTCTCTGTCTCCGCAAGGAAAGCAGAACTAGACCTCTGACCAAAAATGTTTGCCAGGCTGCTGGTCTATGGCATTGTGGACTGAAATGCTGCTGTCTTGCCCTCTTTCTGTTCCTGTTGTCCCTAATTCATGAGTTCCCAGATCCTCCCTTGTGCCTGCTCTGTTACTTCTCAGGCCCTTCATTGTGCCACATGAGATCACTGAACAGGGCAAGGAGAGCACTGAAGTGTCTCAGAAGAGGATCAGTCAGTGAGTGCTGACTTTGTCACTCTCTGATTCAGTGGGAGTGGCTGCCTGTGGAGGGCCACAGTCACTGGTTATGTTGTGGCTCTGTGGCAGCCTAAATTTTAACTTTTTTGAAAGTGGTTAATGTTAAGTAGATGCTTCTGCCTCCCTTGCCTTTAGATCCTGTTCCTCTCACATCAGCTTTCCCAGAGTAAGTATTTTCAGCTGTGTTTTAGCATCAAAATCAAATTTGCAGCTTTAGCTGGTAAAGTAAGACATTGCCAGTGATGCAGAAGGGAAGTAGCATATTTCTTCTAAAGGTCCTGCTTTGCTCAGGTAAATTATTTGAGTGTTCTTAACCTTATGACTTCACCACTGAAGTCTTATTCCTTGAGATAATACTGTAATTTTTTTTTCCTTCAGAAACATTGTTTGTCTGAAACTAGGCTGTAGGAAGCCCCGTCATTTTCTTCTATATTTTTTCTAAAGACAATAGGATAAAAAGCTGTATAAAATGTCAGGATATTTTACTCTTGACAGCTTCCCTGAGACCTTGGTGCTTGCCAAGTCAGTCTTGCTGTAGAAACGTTCTTGTGCTTGATGTTCTTGGCTTTGAACTTTAATGGAAACTGTTTATTGAGCTATAGTAACCTGTGTTATGATAGAGCTGCTTTCATAGGTAGATTCATATTTTAAAAAGTAAACTCTTCATGAAATTTAATAACTGAAGAAAAAAGTGCATATTTTTAAAGATTGGAAGTAAGACTGATACTATCTTCTCATCCTAATATGTGTTTTTGATACTACTAAGCTGCTACCATTTGGAGACAGAGAAAAACGGGAAGGAGAAACTGGTTTGGCAAATACCGTTGAATGCAAAGACACTTTTACTACCTTTTTCTGGCACTGAGTCTCCTCAGCCAGGAAGAGGAACTGCTCTGCAGCTGTCTTTCTGAAAGCTTTGTGAGCATTTAGATAGGCAGACTTTGTAGCCTGCTAGGATCTTCCTGATGAGACATTTTTGAAGAGTTAACACATCTGGAACTCTGCGAGGACAAATTGTTCGCTGTTTCTCCAACAAACTCTTTAGCCAAAATGATTCATAAGAGACTTTGACTTAGTCTCTCAAAATACCATGAGCTTCTCATAAAAAAAAAAACAAAACCAAGAACCCCATGTGTTTTCATAGAAGAATTTCAAAATAGCTTGATGTTAGTGATTACATATTTATTTCAAGTGTGTGCATGACTCTTCAATAAATAAACCGACTTTATTTATTCTTAGATTTAGAATAAATTTGATTTACCTCTAATGGAAAACCTGACAAAAGCAAGAAAGCTGAGTGTAAAATGATTTCAAATTTAGAAATGTTTACATTTGTCTGCTGATGTAGAGAAAGGTGTAAAGAATAAATGAAGGATGTGTTAATGATTGACCTGTGAGTTAGATGTTGATATTACTTCAATAAGTTGAAGCATCAAGTGAGGAATAAATAAACAAAAATTGTCTAAAGTGTGAAATATCAGTAGAGAAGCCATGATAACTTAAATCCAAAACAAATAACAAGAATAACAAGACCCCTCCTTTTTGTCCCAAATCCCCAGGAGCTGGGAGGAGGGATAAGTAAGGGGAAGCAACTGAGTAGTCATCACTATTGTTCTGGGTATGCTTTCTTGTTTTAAGAAGACATTAATATTGGAAATGAAACATCTATTTAGGGATTTCCAGTAGTAGTTAGTATAGACCCTTAGGCTTTCCTGTAGCTTTCCTGCTCTCCATTGTTTCAGAGATGCCCAAAGGGAAGTTTCTATCAGCAGCCGTGGTCGTAGCAGTCTGAAAGCATGTTTGCTTTAGAGCCCTCTGCAAGATGTTTCCAAGAAATTTTGATCTGCATATTAAAAAAAGTAAAAAAAAGAAGGAAGAGTATTCATTTTTGAATGAACCTTCTTAAAATATGGATGCTAATAAGTTGTATCAATACATCTGCATTTTAGTTATAAATTAAAGTTATTCCCATGTATATACATTTTAGCCTGAGGAAAGGCATGTAAGTGTTGAATATAACCTGCTGTAATTTAATTTTCAGATGAGCAAGAGGATGAAGATGCCATTGTTAACAGAATATCGTATGTATAGCTCTTTTTTGCAGAACCTTTTTTCCTGATATATTGTTATGATAGGAATCTTTTGTGCTTCCAAATAAATAACCATCTATTGTGAGAGTGATAACAAATAGATTGGTAGGGGGCAGGAGAAGAAGTCATGTGGCACCTTGTGTTACCCAAGTTTGGTCTAGGGCTTTTCTCAGCTGTGGTTTTTGTGGTAGCATGAATATTGCATTGGCCAGAATATTGTGTGAGGACTTGATGCAAGAGGTGGTACTCTGTGCAAGACCTGCTCTAAGTTTAGGTCTCTAAAATGGAGGTGTTTAAGTTCCCCCTGCAGTCGATGGAAGCCCCGTCAAGGGAGGTGGTGAATCCTGGGAAGAAAGTTAGCTCCCTCCGAAGTAGACATCTGTATTTGATCATTGTAAAAAAACCTTAATAAAAGAATAACAAGTGGAAGGCAAACACTTGCCAGACCTTCTGGTTTGCCAGCAACTCTCTCCCCATCCTGTTCCTTTGTGAAGCTAGATATTAATATTTCCTGTTTAAATATGCCTCAGGATTTACAGAACATCCGTGAGCTGTTGCTGCCCTCTCAGTTACATGATTTGCTGAACTGTGTGAGTTCGCTACTTGCTCATGGCAATGTTCTCAGCTCTTCCCTGGTGGTACTGTCATCTTCTTGGAAGGAAAGCTCATTGAGTACTTTATTGATTTGTCTTGTACCCTGGGAGGGTGCCGAGTACATTGCAAGCTGTTCACTTTTAGGTGTGCATTGGTGGCAAGCTTGAAAGATGTACAGAGGTGATGTAAATCTTAGGTGCACTTCTCCCAGTAGTGTCTGATACCGATACCTTTTATGAATTCAAAACATTTCTTTGCCACAAGGCCTACTTCAGATCTAGAGAACAATATATACTTGTAAATGCCATGGAGCTCTTCCCTCTCAGTACAGGAACATCCCTCCTGTGCTTTTGAGACTACAGCGAAGGCCCCTCTAGATTGAACTATTTTTGTAGCACCTGTGGTCCACCCGTGGTTCTGGGTTTTTCAGTATTCAAAGAGTAAAATTTGTCTTGTTAACTGTTATCCTCCTGCATCTGTTTTCTAATTTAGCTTTAAAATACAACAGGAATACACTGTTTGCAAGAAGAACAATTTAAGACTAGATTAGCACTTCCATCAGAGTAACAGCACTTCGCTAGAAGTGTCATTATAGATACAAAATGCTGGGGTTTTTTCAGCCTAAACTTTTTTGTTCCTTAAAAGTGTGCATGTTATTTTACGATGTGTGTACACAGATTTTTCTTCACATGGCTTAATTGTCAGGACTTAAGATGGGGGGGGGGTGTGGAGAAAACAAAGCCAAACTGCTGTAGCAACTTGCTGTAGTGTGTTAGGTTTCACAATTCTGGCTTGGAATAATTAAACATCCTTATATAATGAAAAAAACCCTCAGAAACTAACAGCAATAACATAAGGATATTTTTAAAAATAAAATTAGACACTTTCTTCTCTAAGTTAAGTATTGTGTGAATGAAAAATGGGTTTGTAGACTGTTCAGAAAAGTGAGATTTCTGTAAGCAACTTACTGCAACTCCTGTTGCAGGGATGATCTATTTAAGTTCATCTTTGTCATGCTATTTTTAGAATTATTTTTAAATTTATTGTAGCACTGTATTAGTTCTGTAAGAATCTTTTTTTTTTTTTAAGAACACAGTTCTTTTTAATGCCACAAGATGGCATTTGGTATAAGTTGTATTTGGGATCTATAAAGAATAAGCTTAAATATTTTAAATTCTGACAATTTCTGGGTATTGACTTTACAGCTATGAGATGATAACTAGAATAACTACTTTGTGAAAGAAAAGCAATTTTTTTTCAGTTTGGTGTTAATACTTATAATTGTACTCTTTAGACATTAGAAAGCTGCTCTGCTTTTAAAAATTGTATTAAGAATATAGAAATTGATTTTTTTTCTTGTGTATGTGGGAAATAAAAACTAAAAGAAAAGACTTATGAAAAGATATATCATGAACTCCAATAATTTAACCTTTGTAGTATGTTGGAATTGAATGCATGCAAGTCCCAAGAGAGTAATTATGGTAGCTGGTGAAATCTAATTCTTTTTACTGGATTCTGTAAACTATTTGGTAACTTAAATTTGCTTTTTGGAAGTGACATATTGTGGAAATCTCAGTTTCTCCTGCCTGTTTACAATGTAAGAATGTGTTGTCTTCAGATACTGATTAACAGGTAGGCTGACTACTTTTTTTCTCCCCTATTCAGAGCATGTTGTTGGTAACAGTGGTACATTTCTTTAAATTTCAGGCTGTTCTTGAGCACCTTCACTCTAGCAGTTTCAGCTGGTGCAGTCCTGCTTCTACCTTTCTCAATAATCAGCAATGAGATCCTGCTTTCTTTTCCACAAAACTACTATATTCAGTGGTTAAATGGCTCACTAATTCATGGTTAGTACTCAGCATAATATAATTAAAATGGATGTCGTCATTTTACGTGCACAGATGTGTTCTTATTTTCAAACTGATAACTCCATTTTCATTTAATATGCTAATTGATTTGTTAATGTGCTATTGGCTTGTTGTTTTTGCTACTGTGTGATATTTCACAAAATCTGTCTTAACTGTTTTTTTGGTTTTTTTTAAGAATTAGGCAGACTTAATGAAATTAAACCAAATTCACTGCTTTGAATATTAATGTAAATAAGAGCTACTAGAAGCTAACTTGAAACATGCTATTCCAACTTCTTCCTTGTGTGTTAATGCAAAATTCGTATGCCTTTCTCTTTAAGATGATACCAATTAAATTTATGCTCAAAATAAAAAATGTTTTAAGAAACTTGCTATGAGCAGTTTGCATTAGGCTTAGTTAAATTCATCTGTTAGTGATTTATTTGTAAACAGGGAAAATTATGCAATATAAGTGTATCATGTAGTAAAGATATGTAGTAAAATAAAACCTGGTGAAAATAGGACATTCTTTGGTAGATCTGGCTGGAGAAGGTAGGTTTACCATGTGAAACTTTATTATGGAACAAATAATTTGCAAGTTAACTGTGGCGGCCTTTTAGCCCTTGTGAAGGGATAGTAATTTGGCTTTAGAGGAATTTTCTCTGAAAAATGTGTGTGTTTGCTAAATTTCTCATAAGACAGGTAGCAAATTCATGAATTTCCACGTCCCTAACTTGCAAGGGTTTTGTGTTTGTTTTTTTTGTTTTGCTTGTTTTTCATAGTTCTTGTGAAGTGAGAGGCAAGAAGTGGTGTTGGCAGGACATAAAGGAGCAGTTGTTCACAGCGGGGGTGGGTGGACAATGGAAAAGGTTGTCCAGAGACACTGGGAGATCTTGAAAGTTTTCCAAAGCTTAGCTGAGTAAAAGCCCTGAGCAACCTGGTTGCACCTGCAGCTTGGTTGTTCTAAGGACAGATTAGACTATGTGACTTCAGAGATTCTTTCTAGTTGAGTTATTCTGTGACCTGTTTCATCACACAGGGTGGGGACTGCTAATTTCGTGTGTCTCCTACTTGGGGAGGGGGGGGGGGAAACCCAGCTAATTCTCATTTTTCATATGGATTTAGCAGCTTGGACATTTATATGCTTTACTCACAAACATAAAGAAAAAAAAGGAAACTAATCCTTCTGTGTCTGAATTGCCCTTGGAAAAAGGACAATAAAATATTTCAGAGACTGAATGTTGTATAATAACCACTTCAGAAATTTCCGCTCTGTCAGAATGGCAATAGTACTGCAGAAAACTTGGGTTAGTAAGAAAGCTGCTGGAGGAACCCCAGAAACATCCGGAGGTTTTGGGTCAGAGCAGTTCCCTGGGGGAAGGGCTCCTCCTTGTGGCGCTCGCCGGCTTTGCACACCCGCCTCGCCCGGCTCTAAAACCTGTTCGTGCCCGGCCGCACCTCGGCGAGGTCACGGAGAAATACAAATGCCTGTGCCAGCTTTGGGGGCTCGTAGTGCCATCACAAACACTCAAGCCCAGGAAATGTCATATCTTCTTATTACTGGGTCTAGCATAGCCCTCCTGTACGGCTTGTGTACTGCTTTGCAGATGTTATCAAATGGGAAAATTTGCATTGCTTTGAAACACTTAATTTTGTTCTGTATTTATTAATTACTGCTGTAATCTGAGGCACTTGAATGTGACACTAAGGGGTTTTATACTGTAGATTGTGGCGTATAGAAAAGTAGAAAATACATGCCTCAAATTTTTGAAGCTAGGTAGAAAGGCAGAAGAAACTTCTGCAGAAGCAGAAAAACCTGGAGCCAGTATAAACACTCTTACCTAATTAATGCGTGTTGAACTAAACCCAGAACTAGTTCTGACAGCTGGTGTTCCCTTGTGCTGCTGTTGGATACAACCACCAGGTGGGGGTAAAATGTAATGAAACTGCCATGAAAGAAGGATGAGAAATTTCTCAGGGTCTAATCTGTTTGCCAAGGACTGAGAGACTTTTAATTTTATGTTTTATTAACATGTTTTATGGGGGACATTCTTAGGCCACTACAAATGCGAAGGAAAAAATATTCTAATAGACTGCTTAAACCTTTTCTGTATGTTGATATCTACAAGTGTCATGCAGTTTTATGATGCAGTCAGTGTAGTAGGAAATAATTCTTTTTCTTGGTCAATTTTGATTTGATTTGTGAACTGTCAGATTAGGATGAGAAATATGGAGGGCTCTGTATCTTCCTTACTCAGGGGAAAGTGCATATGTCTGTTACCAGCAGAACATCACTGTCATTCCTTCTCAGAAGTTTAGGTGCATATTGTAGCTCTGTACTTTAATATTCTATAATCGTTGTTCCTATCAGCTGCAAATGTGTAAATTTCTGGGTTTTAACTTCTTAAAAATCAGCCTGAATATGCACCACTCACCCCCTCTCTTAAAATGCTCTATGTACCATGCAGGTCCTAAGCACTGTTTTGTATTGTAAGATATATGTATAATAGAGCTGCTGAAATTAGGACAAGCAGGTATTCAGCTTTGCAGTAGGTGACTGAATGCACTGTCTGTCTTTAGTGAGAGAAAACTGCTGAAATAAGACTCCCTCCCCCATCTAGTAGTATTTCTACTCTAATTCTGGTGTCTTACTTTTTAGAGGGGGAGGAAGAAAAAAAAAGAAGACTGCCTGAGTTAATGTCCCTTCCTAAAGGCTGTTAATGACATTCTTGCTGATGTTGCCATGCCTGAATGTTTCTCGAATGGTAACAGGAGCTTCCTGGCTAAGCAAATTCAAAAGGAAAAATCCCCTTTGTTAGCTGGAGTTTAGCCATCTTTAGGCAGTATGTTTTCTTTAGCAATTGAGTGTTATATTTCACGCATCTTTTGGAATTTTCTTGTTTTGTTTTCTGTGGTGTATTTGGCTAGGTTTGGTTCCCCGTGTCCTGGTGCTGTCAATTGCTGAAGTTCTTTTGGTCCCCTGCCTCCCTCTTCACCCCTTGTTTTTATTTCTCCTTCAAATTTAAATAGTCTCATTTAAGGAAAAATGAAGTATATGGTTAAAGCATTTTTTAAGAGGGTATAGGTGAAGATCACTGCTGTTTTACATTTGAAACTAAATACAGAAATTCCCTCAATAATGAATTCCCCCAGACATCCAGTAAATGTCTCCTCCCCTGTTCTATGTGAAACAGACAATTTCAGAGAAGAAAAGGAAGAAGCCTCTACGTAGGAAGAAAGGAAACAAACAAAGCTGTTAGTTAAAATTTTTCTATCATAGAGGGTATTCTTTTTTTGAGTGATATTCAGGTGATATAGTCCTGCAGACTTGTGGAAATGTGTGTTTTGGGGAAGGTGCGGACTAAGCCTGTTTTTCTCTACAAAGTGAAAGCTGTTTTTTTCAGGATGCAGACCATGTGACAGTAGATAGACCTTTTAGCTACTAAATTGCAGGTAAGCTGCTTTTATAAAGAATAAACACCACATCCCGTAGAGCTTCTGATAGCATGAGTGATGATGGGTTTATATTCAGGCACCAAAAACTGGCTGTTCAGAAAGTGTTCAGCTTAGAAAATAGTAATAGAGCAGATATATTAATGGAGATGAGTTATCACTTGAGGCTGTTTTCTAAACCTGTTCCCTTCCTGCAGATGTCACATGTGTCTTACAGATGTCCTAGTTGTAGTCAGTTGTTGATTTTTCATGTAGATCACAGAAGGGTTGACGTTGGAAGGATCTTTGGAAATAACCTGCTCCAAGCAGGGTCAGTCGGAGAAGGCTGCTCAAGGCAGTGCCCGTGTGGGTTTGAATTTATTGAAGGATGGAGATTACAAAACTTGTGGGCAACCTGTTGCAGTGTTTGAGTACACTCATGCTGGAAGACATTTGGGATTTTTGTTTTGTTTTTCTTCTTTCCTCCTATGACTAAGTAGATTTTCCAGTTTTTCAATTCATGTTTTTCAATTCCAGTTTTTCATTTCACTTCTCTTTGTCTCCTCCCTTCAGTGGATACGACTGTGAAGATCCAACTCTGTCTTCCTTTCCTCCTCCCTCGTCAGATATTTTTATACGTTGATAAAATCTCCCTGGGTCCACTTCTCTCTGCTCTCTGTTTGTCCAGCCTGTTGAGGTTCACCGGAGTGGCAGCACAGGACACTGCTCCTCCCTCTTGTCTCTTGAGCAGACTTATTGAGTATGGGGTCTCTCCCATCACCCAGGTCACCAATGATGTTAAACCACCATCAGCCCCCAGGGTTTTATATACCACTGGTGACTGGCTTCCAGCCTTTGTCCTGCTAGTCACAACCCTGGGAGCCCAGAAACTGAGCCAATGTTGAATCCACCTCAGAGTCTGCTTACCTAGACCATACTTCTTTAATTGGACTGTGGGGGGATTTGTAGCAAATGATGTTGAAAGCCTTACTTAAGTTGAAATAAACAATGTCTACTGCTCTCCTCTTGCCTACTGAACCAGTCAGCCCATTGTGGAAGGCTGCTGTTACTGTTACCATGTTATCTTCTGATTTGGAGGTGACAATGGCATTTGTGTATTGCTTGTGTTAAAATCTATGGTTGAAGTTGGAAAAAATATGGAAGGAAATGATTACACAGAACTGATTTTTGTGAGATTCATTGGTAGTAGTCAAATACTTTTGTCCTGAAAACTTTTAAGACAGTCCTCTATAGAGCTTTCACTGGGATTTTGTGAAAGTAGTCTGTGGTTTTAGACATTGACTGCTATGTAAGTAGGTATTCAATTTTTTTTTGAAGATCATTACACAGAGAAATGGATGTTTTTTGGCAATGACCTGTAAATGACTGTATCCATAAACACCTGGCTTCTGTTAGCACTCATACATATACTATGTTGTCATATATATGGGAGGAAAATCTAATATCTTTAACTTGTAAATCTTAGAAACCTTATAATGTAAATTTTTTCTTGTCTGTTGCAGGTTTGTGGAATCTTGCTTCTCTTTTTTCAAATCTATGTTTATTTGTGTTGATGCCCTTTGCATTTTTCTTCCTGGAATCAGAAGGATTTGCTGGCTTAAAAAAGGTAGGAAAATACTGTTAAACATGAAGTAATTGCAGTATGTATTTCCTTTTCAGCCCTTGTTTCTGATGAAACTGAAATTACAGATTTTGGCGGATGTGGTGCTAGGATGTGTTTGCTTATGTGAAGATGTTTATGTACAGCTGCACACTATTGCATGAGCCATGTGTGCAGTGGGAAAAGGAATCCTTAAAAGCCACGTGTACTGAGATCAAGAAAATTACCTAACTCTTTGATTTTTTTTTTTTTCAAATGTAGTGATTTAATCAAGATTTTATGTTTGGAAAAATTACCCTTTTTGGGGTGTTAAAAGGAGAGCGGGTTCAATAAGTACACTAGAAATGAAAAGGAGCACAGGCTTCTTGCTGATGGGAAGGGTGATTAAATAACAGATGACCCTGAGTAAACAAGCTTGATTTGTGAATTTTAAAGATTACAAACATCCCCAAAAAGGTTCAGCTGTAGTCAGTGTTAAAAATATGTTAAGAAAACTGTCTTAAATGGATGAAGAATACCTTAAAATATTCAATTTATTTGAATATATTTGAGGGGGCTGAGCATTTCAGTGAACAGGGAATTTGGCAAAGCAATTTTTGAACAATAGGCTGATAACAATTGAATTAATATGTGAACTAAGAATTACAGTGAAAAAGTATTGTAATGGGAGGCACATCAAAATGAATTTCAAATCATAAATATCAAATAGATTAAACTGGAATGACTGTCTGGGGACCAATTGTATCACGTTTCCATTAATCTTTATCATCCAAATGATTACAGTTTTGTTTTTAATGATACTACACATGAGGGAATTCTGCTCCCTTTGGATGACAGTTAACAGAAAGCAAAGGGTCTTGGAAAGTGATCTGAAATCTGGAAAATTAAATGAATTAAAGATGGATTTAAAAGACTATGAATCATCAATGGATGGCATGTAATGTAAAGCCATGAGGACATAAATGTGTTTGGAAGGAAAACGTTATTCCTGATTTTATTGACAGGAACTGTCGAGACGGTAAGTTGCCATTTTTGCTCTTGATGGAATTAGGGAAAACTCCACTAAAGTGCTATATTCAAGTTGGAATTTTAGGGTTCACTTGAGAGAAAGCAGAGGACAGAGAAAACCCTCCCAAAACAACAACAAAAAAACCCACAAAAAAAGAAAAAAACTTCACACCGTAGTTTCCAAGTAAAATTTGAATTTGAGAGGGTAATACGGAGAAGCAAAGACTTTATTCCACATCTGAGCATACCAGGAGATTGCACAGACTGAGCAATACAGTGTGTCAGAAAACACACGGCAGGGCCCAGGCAGGGTGGTGTGTAAGTGTTGTTTGGTGTCACCTGTGCTGAGCTGATGCTGCTGCAGCTCTGCTGTGTGTTGACCAAACTGCAGATGTATCCAGGTCACTTCAGTTACGAGTTTGAATGACCAGACTAATGCATTCAGCTTCAGAGGACTTTGGTGATGAGCTACTGTGTTTAAATCTTTTTGTCCCTCTTGGCTGGAAAACACTCTTCCCGCTTCTTCCTTCACTTCAGATATCTACAGGGTAGAAACTTTTGGCAGCTCCGTTTGTTCTTCCAGTTTTCATGTGGAGACTGCTCCGTTTTCCTTTTGACACTTAAGTATCTAGCTGCTGTTAGTATATATTTTCTAAAAATAAGTTAAGTGATTTCTGTGGAGTTTGTGTCTCCTGCAATCCAACAAAACCAAGGATTGTCTCCATTAGCGTACCAGGTATGGTACATCTGGTGTGTCCCCTTGACTTGTAGAGTTCTCTTGGCTTTAACAGATACTTTATGTATCCCAGATACATTGAACTTGCACTTTAAATGAAACTTTGATAGTTAAAGGTTAACTTTCTTATGATACTGGCTATCAATAAATCCCATTCAAGATAAATGACCGTTACATATTTAAGCTTGGAAGCATTTTTAACTCCAGATGAGATAGAATGATAATCTTTTGCAGATGTCAGGGAAAAGATTATTGTTGCTGCCTTACAGTAGTTTGGCTTTTTTCTGGGGTAGGTGAGATCAGATTTTAGTATTAAAACCCACTTATTTAAAGGGAAGGGGGTTTTTTTTTTTTTTTTTTTTTTTTACTTCTGTATGTTTTTGAAACATTCCAAGCCAAGTGTGATTCCTTGTCTAGGTACTCAAGGCCTTTTTTCAATGTCCCATCTGCCTGGCTGCTCTATTTGAAAGTATCTGAAATGGATGCCGATATACTGAATTGTTTCACCAGTTTTGAGGGGTGCCTTAAAGCTGCTGGTGAAGATGCAGGAATTGTGGTCTGTTTTGATATGAGCATACCTTGTCTTTGATTGCTTTTTTTTGGAGAATAAGTGGCAGATGTCACTTCTGGACTAAGTTGATAGTTAAAATTGAGTGTGCTGTTCTGTTCTGATGCTGATGCAGATGATTCTACTTGCAATAATTACTATATATTTATTTTAAAGAATTATATCACATAATTGGGTGATTAGAATCTGGGAAAATTTATGATTAATATCTTTTCAGAGAAGATTTTGAGACCATGATACTTTATAGAATTCTGGTAGTTTAACAAATTTTTTTGTGTAAATTTAAAAAAAGTTGTATTGTCATTCATCGCATCAAACTAGTGGACCAGAGAGATAAAACATTGTTCAAGTGCTATTACTGTTCACTGGAAAAATCAGATTTCAGTGATCTCAATTTAAAGAGCATTTCATACATTTGGCAAAACTTGCAGCATTTAAGAGAAGGGTGAGCTACTGTAAATGTGAAGACATTCAGTAAAGAGGTTTGGCATGGAAATGTAATGTTTAATCTTTCAGTTGGGAGTTGTGAAAGCAGATGGTTCTAGATACCCAACTCAGCTCAAAATTTGGATAGAATGACTGTTGCAAGGGAAACTTTTATGCAGGTCATCTTGAATTTGTCATTGAATTACCTTTGTTATAATGACTAAATAGGTCACTTGAGATTTAGGTGTGCATAGTGAAGATGTCTATTTGAATGTGTTCATATATGAATTATTTGTTGGATTTTAATAGAAGTTCTGAAAATGAATCATTAAAAGAGGTTAATTTCTGAAATTGAACAGATTTTTTTATTTTTTAATGGATGTCTTTGTTCAGATTAAATAGCAACAGTAATTTTAGTTATTATCACATATGGGCCTAACCCCTGAAGTTTTTAGCTGTCTGTTTGATTGTTTATCACGGACTGATTTTATGCATTGACTGTAATGTGATTTTTTTGAAAGCTATGATATTTCAGATAGCTCATAGGTTACTGTAACAAGCTTTGTGTAACTTTTCTTTCCGTGTTCTTGTAGGGTAGTATGGCTCCCTTAACTGTTTGAGTTTCCTGAGTCAGAATGGGTTTGATTAACCATCTTCCAATTTACTATGGCTTTTTTTCTTGGCTGCTAGTATACTTTCTAAATGGCACATGGCCCCCCTTATAGACTCACTTCGATTCCCCAGGGCAACAGTTTAAAACAACCAACAACTTGCGTATTGTGCAGAGGAGAGAAATATGGAAATTAAACACTCGCCATGGACGGATGCAGTGCTGTACTGAAATTCAGACTGATTCCTCGCCTAGTTTTTAATAAAAAACCACTATGTTAATTCAAAAAGAGCATTTTGGACCTAAAGGGATTGATTGTTCTTTTAAAGAGCTTAAGTGCTGCTCTTTGCTCTAGTTTATTTCTATTTAATGGCAGTTGCAGATTTCTGGTATCGGGACAATAATTATAAAAACAATATTGGGGGTGTTTGATATACACACGTGCATGTGCATATATGTGTATATGTCATGTGTGTATTTATACCCACGTGTGTTTTTGTGCACTTAGGTGAATTAAGTTTTTCAAGACTACCGAAGTAGTTGAAGGCCACAGTGATATATTACACCTTAGCCAGTGCTATTAACTGAGCTGTTGGAGTACCTGATGTAACTTTGATCTCCTGCATCAGTATTAAAAACTGTTTCATATCTTTCTATGTTCTCCTTGTCTTCCTTTGTGGAGTCTGTGCATAAAGCTATGTTTCTTGTTTAGACAATCTTTCAGTTCTTTATCACTGGTGTGCTCAGATTCTGTAGTAGTTACAAAGCAAAGAGGTCAACTGTATTTCTTCGTGTCAGAATTAACCTCATTCTTTATCATTCCCTCCAAAAAAGAAAAATTTGCAGTTGAGCTTGTGTAGGTCACAGTGCTGATGTGTCCATGTGATATCAGACTGCACAGAAAATTACATGTGTGTTGCTGTGTGAAGGAGGCAACCATTTTTGAGGAGATAATTGCTATACCTTTTCTTGACCTTTAAAATATGCTTTCTGGTGATGTAACTTCAGCAGAAATTTGTATTGTTTTTTTGAAGTCGACTAAAATAAAGATGTAAGAAAATACAAACAGTGCAATTCACCACTGTGAGAAACTGGAATAACTAGGTATTGCATAATCACAAGTGTAGAGTTTTAAAAAGTCTTTATGAAGTATTTTACCTTAAAACTGATCTTTGAACTTGAAGTCATAGCATAAAGTTTAACATGAGCGACAGCAACATCCTGACCAATTATCCAAATTATCCAGACATCCCAAAATGTTCAGAACACAACACACAAAGTCTGTGGATTAAGAGGTTAACTCCTGGAACATCAAAAGAAGTGCATGATAATAAAAACAAATAGTACAAAAATTTGAGGTAACTTCCTTGCTTAATTAATTAGGTAGACCAGGTGGAAGCGAAGAGGCCAGAGCTGGTGCTCAGAATGTCTATAAAGCTGAGCAACATGACAGCACAATGGAGGAGGAACAAAGATTTTTTTAATATACTTCTATCCTGTGTCACAGTTTGAAATTGTCCTGGTTTATGTCCCTTTTGGCAAACTTACATAAAAGTGACCCTGTACTGTATTTTATGACCAGATGACTTTTTTCCCAGTGGCTAATTTGTATCAGACCCCCATCTTAAAGAGACACAGAAATGAGTAGGAAGTCCAAGCCGGTTTGTCTCAATGAGCTTTCATTGCATGCTTTCATTATTTTTGCTCGTTTTTGCCACTGATCATCCATAAATTGTTGGAAATGAGTGATTAAGGAAGTGCTGCTTAGTGTTAGTGGCACATGCACATTCTTGGTATGTTTTTTGTGGGTGAGAGGAAATCGCGTACTGCACAAACAAAAAGGAAAACTCCTGCTGGGAACCTTTCAAGGAAATTTAACTTGCGTAATGTTTTGATCTTGGTGTTTATTACAGAAAATAAGAGTAATATTTCACCAGCTATTGTTATGTGTCAGCTAGTCTCTCCATCTGCTTGCCTTTCCTTGATAGCTCTTCCCAAATTCTTATTGAGTTTATTTTTGTAAAAACACCACTTAAAACTGTAGCAGTTTATTCATACGCTGAAGGCAGGTGAGCTGGGCCAGTGTTCAGAACATTTATTGCATAGTGCTTGCTACTGTATAGAGATTTGGCTGCGGTGACTGCAAAGTCGTGCCTGCATTAGCAGCTGCAGCTCAGCCTGTGCAAGTAAAACATGGGGTGTAGGTTCCTTTCCAAATGGTGAAATGCAGTGGTTTCTGCTCTTAAAGGCAGATTTCTTCCCTTCCTCTCTTTCATTGAAGCATGGCTTTTTAACATATGTTCTATAAGTAAAATTACTTGGGGAGAGGGTGAAAGGTTCAAGCTCTGTAGAAATGGCATTATTAACATTTTTTGAAGCTGCTCTTGTTAGTTTGCTGAGCAACCCCAGTCTGGATGTCTTCCATCTCCTCAGCAGTTTGATTCACTCTATATTTATCAATAGCAATGACTTTTCCTAGTCATGTTGCTTCAAAATAAGACTGAACTAAGCTTAAGTTTCTGATATATTGTGTTGCGATGCATTAGATTTGCAAAGTCTTAAGTAACTAAACATAGTAATAAATATAGTGAAAAGTGAACCTGCTGAATTTTTTTCTTGGTGAGTATGGAAAATCTAATTTCTGTGTTTTTTCAGCAGCTTTGCTGTTTGTAGACCTCTGGTACTACTGTAGGTGTAGAACACTGTAAAATACATTTTCAATGTGTGATGAAGACTATGTAGGAAGTATATTTAATTTTGCAATATTTACTTTTAGAGCCTTTTCTCTTATTTCAGGCAGTTTTCCATGGAGAGAAAGTGTTTCTATATTGCAAAATACTAGCAAATAAGTGGCCTGAAAATCCTTTCCAGTATGAAACTATCTCTGATTAAAACTAGTCAGTTTTTAAAATTTGCCTTGATTTTTCTGGAAAACGGATTTGGAGAATGCAATGATCTTGAACTCTGTTTGCAAACAGCATTTGACTTTGCTTCATGCTTGCATGTACCTCTGGCTGCAATACCCATGGGCCACTGTGTGCCAAATAGTCTTGAAGTACCCTGTTAACAGTGGATGTTTATTTGGCATTTAAGCTCATATTTATTTGTCTATAAAATCATTCAGCATGAACCGAGACTTTAGAGCTCTGATCTCTATGAAATGTTTACTAGTATGTAACTGAATTATTATACAGTATATTACAACCCATTTACTAATTCCATTAGTGATACCAGAGTTAAAAGTTGTTTAATCAGTCACATCAAAGGCAGCTGTCTGGGTTTGTATTTTTGACATAAGCTAACATTTTAATTTCAGATATGAAATCCAGTTTTTAAACTGAAGTCTTTTAAAATGACAGCACTTAAAATTTATTAGCATTTGTTGTTGTTTAGAAGCAGCTTCTGATTATTCTGGGATTCTGATTTGGCAAGTAGCTTGATCAGGGTTTTTCCCTCTCCCTATTAAAATAGAAGCATACCTAGGTGACATTTGTACAAACCCATAATATAATCTGTAAGATGTAAGGTGCAGAGTGAAGGACTGTATTTAATGACAAATCTTGTGTTAAGGATGGTCCATATCCCGAACCTTCACGTGCTTCCACCGACATCTCAGAAACACCATGTACGTGGCTAAATCTAGAATGGGTTTGTAATTTGTAATGTAGAGGACAGGCCCATCTGATATTAAATTTGAGAAGAGCGTAGATTAAAATGACAGAAAAGGGAAGATGAGAAGGTTTAGTATGCTTGTTAGTATGTCACATTGACAAGTGTCTACACTAAACTCTGAAAATAGGTTAAAATGGCAGCTTTACGCTACCTGGTCCTTCATTTGCAGTTCTGCAGAGGAAAAAACAATTTTTCCCTTACAGTTATACGTTAGCAAATTAGTCTTAAAAGAGTTTTGTGAGTGTGTGGCTTGCTTTTGCAAACCTGTGACTGGAGTTTGTAACTACTGAGATTAGTGTGAGATGCAAATACCTTTATCTGTAGAAGTATTGCAGTGTCTGTAGAAGTATTGCAGTGAAGTCCGTTTTCTGTCTTTTGGCAAAGACTGTAAGACAAAGTTGCATTGCAGACAGTGAGAACATGAAAATTACTACAGGTAGGTCAAAAGAGGTTGTATTGATTTTTGTATTTCAAAGCCTCGACTTCAGCATGCATAATTTTTTTTAACCTGTCTGTATTTAGATGTTTAGGATCCAAGGCTGTGCAGGACAGATAAATAACATGCATGTATTCGTCAGCTTATGGCTACACCATGTTTCAATGAGAGTGAGATAAAAAGAAATTCAAGAATCAGTGGCCAGGAGAGAGAAACTTCTATCTGATGAGGAACAATGGCTTAATAGGAATTTATTTTTGTAGATTTATATAATATTTTGTAAGGTTTTATAAGACTTCTTGCTTAAGTCAGTTGGGGACACTATATGCAAAAAATCTGTCTTTTTTATTTTAGCATAAGGAGATCTGTGGTTTGTTGAATATGTGTAACAGTTCTGTACCTGGGGACAGCTGAAAGGGAAATAAGTGGATGTTGGTTGCTGCACACATTGGATCAAGATGTGATGAGATGTGATCTGTGCTCCGTTTCATTGAAGTGGTTAAATGTCACTTGTTTGCTTCCATAAATTAGAATGTACTTCATTTAAAGAGGCCTCAGTGTAAGTAAGAAAAAAATAGGCTACCAGGAGATAAGCTGATGGTAGTTGATTTGGGATAGCTTTTCCACACTGCCTGCCTCGCTGCCGCATCATTAGCTGAGCCTTGCTCAGCCTTTCTGCTGTAGTGCGTGGGGTTTAGGTTATAATTGCTTTTTTTTGACCAAGTCTATAATATAGATAGAGAATCAAAATGCGTTAGGTTAGTCTGTGCTCTTGCAAAATTTTTATGTATTTGAACTGTGGAAATTGTAGAGTAACAAGGTGAGCCAGGGAGTATTAATAATTTTGGGGTAAAAGTACTGCTAAGAGAAAATTACGTATTGTTTTGAAATGTGGTTTTCTGACCACGACTTCTCTAAGCACACTATGAGAAACTGCATTAGGTGACACATTGTGAGTAGGTAATCTGTAAACTGCTTAGTTTTGGAAGCTAGCACTGGAGCATTAGTTATTCCACCTCATCTGAGCCACGAGTGACATACATTGCTGAACTTTTGTGCTTTCCCCACGCCTACGTCGTCCTGAACTTGCACATTTGTGCTGTATTTAGCAGGCTTGTCCGTTGTACAGTTTCCATAGTTCTTTGCTGAAAGCCTTAATATGTAACTGGAAACCTGCAAATGGAATGAAATGTGAATAATTTTCTCTGCTGCTCTCTTAGTGAATAAATTGAGTGGGGTTTTTTTTATGTTGCAGTTTTAATTTGGTTTTAGTATAACTTACAGCATTCTTCATGAGCAAAAATAGACAAGTTAAATACTTCTGCTACTTGTAAAGTGTGCAGATGGAACAGCTCCCAGTGCTAAGCTTGAATATCTTCATTTATCATTGATGTAAACTGAAGTATTGTGTTCTAAAAGACTTTTTCCCCCTAAGACAATTCTTATTAGGCAGAAAGGAGTAGGTTTTAAGTTTTGTTTGAATGGAGCATTCTAAATGCCCTCTGTAGACCCTACTGTTTGTGGTAGATGATAGCTGTGTATCTAAAAAGCCCGAGATGTATTTATTTTTTTTCTTTTTTCCTTTTAATTAGTGTTTAAATTTATTTTCAGTTTATGATGAAATTCATGTAACTGTTTCATTTAAACTAGAAACATTTGCCATCCTTTGGAAAGTATTCACACATGCAGGGTCCCTGAAATGGCTGCAGTTCAGGGGATCTAGAAGGCCCCTTTCTTAGTCAATGGAAAAAGGCAGATGCCTCTAAGAACTGGGCATGTCTGACTTAGAGGCTTCAAGAGGCAATGTGAGCATCTTCCAGTCTCAGTGTTTGAGTTTCTTTTATTAAATGGTAGGTAACATTAAATGGATCTGCTGTTGGTTTTATTGGAGGATGTGATTTATTTTATAAAACTGGCTGCTTTATGCATGAGGAATATCTTATTAAGATTTGAGTATTTGAATATTTTTACATTAGTCTGTGTCTCCATTAACATCAAGTAGTTCAGGACAAGCAAAACCTTTGTTTAAAGTCGATGCACTTTTGTTAATTTATATTAAAAATACAGAGTTAATATAAATGTAATTTAATTCAGAGAGAAGAAAATTTCCATATAATTTCATATTGATATTGGAAGGCTTTAATATAAGTGTCTTAATAATAGAAAGGCATTTAACATTTTTCTAATAGATTTCCTTTCATTAAATGAGATTTTACTAGGCAAACACCACTTTTGATTCCCTTTCTAAAAGCAATGGGTTTTTATTAATACTCATAACTATGTAGTATTTAGACCTTTAGTCTATATTATTTATTTAGTATTACTACAAATACTCCATGTTAAGGATTTTTCTATATAAAGAATTGCTTATTTTGAACTGACAACAAAAGGAAGGAGCTAATGCATTTGTAGTGAGGATTTGTGAGACAGATAACAAATTCATTTACAAAGCAGAGGAGGAGGGAGAACTAATGTGTTTCTCCTGGCTTTTTTTTTTTTCTTTTCCTTTTTTGGTGTAGCTTTTTGAAGGGTTTCCCATCTTACTAATAGAAACTTCCAATGTTCTGGTACTTTGACTAATTTCTAGAATTGTGCTTTCTTGATTTTTTTATTTTTATTTTTTATTTTCTTTTAAAATTATTTTTCTTAATTTTAGAACTTCAAAGTGACCTATGTGCTCCTCATGTAATTTTCTTTTTTGGTAACTCTTTTCAGTGTTTCTTTCTGCAAGAAATATAATCACAAATTCCAAGTCTTTCTTTATACTTTTGCATTACTTGTCTTAAAGCTCTGCCAAGCTACAAAGACTTTGGAAAACATGTATTTATCTTCCTATCACGCCAGTCTAGCAGGAAAGATTCTTTCTGATCCAAAAGTAAATGATTAGAGGGAGACTCATAGTGTCAGAAATCCCAAAGCTCCCATGTTGTTGTTGCAGGTGGCTTTGGAAAGTCTGGGAAACTTGGTAGGTGGAGGGAGTGGAGCATCTAAGAGCTAATTAGGGAGGGCTGGGCTAGTGAATGGAACAGTGGAGCAAACTTGTGAGGGAAAGGGTAACATTGGGACAGTCATCATTTTACTGTAATATCCCTTCTGCTCCAAAGGTCTGGGTTGTGTGTCAGTAGATCTGCATCTGTCCTTTTTCAGACAGGCTGCAGCAGGGTAGTCATGTACATCTGACAGCCGTAGGCTGTAATTATTTTATTCCAGCTAGTGTGTGTTTGCATTTTCTTTACTATTCTGTCCAGCTTTTAAGAAGTTTTTATATGTTCTATAACAAAATTTGGAAAGAATAATATTTCTAATATACTATTTCTGTGTTAAATCTACAAGAGTGATACCTCGGTGTGGAAGAGCATGAGTATGCTCCTTCCTTAAGTAATTTGAATCCATGTATTTGAAACAGTGCCTGAAGTGCTAGGCAATAAATGAATCCCACATTATAATATCACTGGAGTCCATGTTGTATTGGATAATTAAATAAGTCCTAGGGAAAAAAGTGAAGAAAAAGTGTTTTTTATCCCAGCTGCAAGCGTTCCAGTCTGCAAGGAATCCATCTAAGGTAACATGGTTCTTAGGTTATTTCACTGAATTATTTGTGTGCGGTGATGTCAACAGGAACGTTAGTATACGGACTATACTCCAACACTGCGATTTGGATACTCCTCTGAGACACTGAAGAAGAGAGCCTAAGTTTTCTTTGGCAGAGGAGTCACTCCAGTGGGTGTACTGCATCCTGGATAGATGTCCTCTTCACCAGGTTCCTAAATAAAGACATCTTTTTCTTGACCTCTGTGGATTTTGGTCCTTCATTTCCAACTTGGCAGGCATGGCTCTAGTGCTTATTGGTATATCTCTTTACCAGCTCCCAAAGAATTAATTATGTTTTTTTCCATTAAGTTCCTTTAACTTCTCTTTTTTATCCTCTCTCCAGTTCTTAGTTTCTCTTTGAAATTTCTGGATTTTGTTACTTGCGTTGTGTAACTATTAACTTCTATACAGTTAAATGATTTTAGCTGCCTCCTCTTGCTCCCTTGGCAGAATGGTAACCACTTTGAAACCATTTGAGAAAAGATACTAACAAAAGAACCAGCTGAAAGTTGCTGGGGATGCTTTATGACTGAATTTGTAGTGTTTGTATTGTGTGGAAAAAAAAAAGTAAACTCTAAAATATACTTGTTGTGTTGAGATGAAAAGTGCTCATTTTAAACTTAAAACTCCTCCAGGCTGGGAAGATTCCGTGAGGGAAGAGGTGGTGTAGGGGAAGACACAATCTGTTCTGGTTACAATCTGCAGTATTTGGTTCTTGTATGGACAAGGAAACTTTCCCTCCTGATAATTTGAATCTGATGCCCAAATATATTATTTCTTGATTAAAATTTTCTTAGCTCACTCTATGAAGGTTCTGAGTCATTAGCACCTACATTTTTAAAGTGAACTGAGTTTTCCTCAAACTACAGCTTCTGGGTTGGACCATAGAAATGGGTGGAATGCTTGACGCTCATCTCCTCACTAATTGTAATTGGTGTTAATGTATAACATCCCCAACCTCATTCCCACTGCAGTTCTCACCTTTTTAGTGCCTCCATTTTCCCTGCAGATGTTTGCATGTGCGTGTTTGTTGCAGTCAGCCTGCACTGAACAAATCTTAAGGTTACTAAGAGTCCTTCCTGTCACTCAAAACAATGGGTGTCATGTGTACTTTAAATGTGCCATGATTGCAGAAGTGTTTCCCAGGCTTTCCCCATGGGTCAGGGCATGGTGTAAAAAGTGATGTTTACCTACCATGCAAGAGGTCAAGATGTCCAAGCACATCTGTGTTCAAATATTCGGCACCATAGAAACCTAGTTAGCACTCTCTGGTTTAGTATGTAACATATAATTTTTGCTTCATTGATAATAGGGGCTTTTATTATTTTTTCTTTCTGCACAATATGCAACCAAATTAAAATGAGGCATTAACAAAAGCTATTCCATGCCCCACATTAGCAATGTAGCTCCAATAATGTCCATCTTACAGGAGCTAATAAGATGTTCATCAAAATCACTATAGCCAGGTAATATTCCAGTAAAGAATGTGCAAGGTTAATGGCAAAGCATTTTGTATTGTTACATGTATATAATTAAAAGTAGTCACAGGATTTCAAATGGGGAAAAAAACCCCAATGCTTACTGTCTCCATTACCAAGAAACCACCTTTTTCCTTATTGAAAAGCTGTAAGAAACTATCACTACACATGTTCTCTTTTGAAGTAAAACCAGTCTCTAGGTGTCGTGTGAACACAAACAGCAGGATAAGTCTTAATGTGTTGGAAGTGGCATAATAATCATCCCTCAGCAAAAATGTACTGGTGAGGGGAGAGATGGTTTCCTTAGTAATTATGCTTTGTGAGTTTCTTGTATGACATCTGTTATCCCTTCAGGACTCTTGTTACCATTTTTGGCCATGTACTGTTTTTTAATATCTTTTGGCTATTTGTCATCCAGGATGACTTATCTGTGTTAATCATAATAAGAAAGAAACATGGTAAGATTTTGATGATGCCTTCCAGAGTAGCAGTTAAAAATTTGTCAGAACACTTCTAGAATAATTAAAACCTTTCTTGTTACAATTAGGCTTTTCTGGAAACATGAACCCTTAGGCCTGGTACTCCAGGCAGCATAAGTAGCTCAGGATTAAACTAAAAACTTCTGAATGTCTTGACAATTGAATTTTAAAGAATTAGAAGTCTGGGAGTCAGGTATCTCTAAAGCTGTATAAACCACAAGATCGATCCTTAGAATGTGTTTGTAGGGCAGCTTTTATTTGTAGTCAAGCTTTGAGAGCTTCAAATGATCTTTTTAATTTTTTTTTTCCCCACCTTCCCTCCCAGTTAGTGTGCAGAAAAGGTGACAGATATTGCTGGGCTTTTGGCAAGTTCCAGTCTACTGGGATTGATGTGTTAAACATCTTGTCTTTAATAAAATACTTCACTTGGTTAAGTGCTCACATTAAAGAACTAGGTGGATTTTGAAAATGCGCTATGAAACTTTGAAGTTTAAAAAGAAGAGGGGGGAGGGGAATTGAGAGTATACTCTGTCAGTCCTTTTTCCCAATTTCCTTGCTTAATTTAATTAAATTTCTGTTGGATTACAGTAATTTGCTTCCAAAAGTTTTTGTTGACCATATATTTTCTTCCCCATCTTCCACAAGAGACTAATTTTTTGTCAAGTTGGCCTTTAAGATGCCAGACTTCTGCTTAGGGACAGCAGGGAACCACACAGGGATTTCAATTTCAGAAGTGGCTTGTGCTTTATGGATAATCTGAAACTCACTTGAGGAAATTGCGAGCTGTTGGAAGTGTTCTGTTTTCCTGTTCAGCAATTACCAAAGATGTTATGTGCTTGCAGTGCAATGACAGCTGATGTTTTGTTCTAGATACCTTCATGGAAAAAGACTTGAAGTGGAGCTACTAAATCTAAAATCACTCTCCAGAAAGAGAAGTGCCATCTCCCTTCAAATTGTGTAAAGTGTTCATGCTTCCCAAACAGTGACCCTAACTAGGTGCATCCCAGGGACAACATTCCTCTTGTTTTTGGATGTACAGAGAAGTTTATGTATGAAATGAAGACCAAAAATCAGGCTCTTTTCAACACTTCTTTTCATTTTAGTTCACATTAGTGCCATCCTGTTCCCTTTTGCTCTTTGCGTTCTGCTTCCAGTTCATCTCTTTCTCCTTCTTAGTGTTTGTTGTCTTCCCTCTTCTCTGCGTATCCCTGGGGAATAAGAGCAACACCTACATGTACAAAAGCGAGGATGCTTTCTGAGCCCCTTCTCTATAGCAAAAAAGCTGTTCATGTAATTTTTGGGTTTTTTTGGATAATCTCCAGGGAGTGTCTGAAGAACTAACTATGGTTTGTATTGCTGCATCTGTTTCCTTTGAGGACAATGTGTCCTGGTTATAGATTCAGATTTTCTAATCTCTCACTGGCAAATAGTCTTTCTAATCCCAGGCTTTATTCTAGGCAAGTTTGATTTGAAAGGAATACGTTTTTCCTAGGTCTTCCTGATTCCCTTATTTCTTTCCCACACAAATGTAAGCTGAAGTGACAGCAATATTCTTAGTGCATAGCAGAGAATATATGAAAGCGCACCACATGAGCGTGTTTCAATTTTAATATCCAAGCTCAATTACTTTTTGTGTATTTTGTGATTTTCTTTTTGATTTTTTTGGTTTGTTTTGTTTTTTGTTTGTTTGCTTTTTGTTTTTGTTGTTGTTTTTACCTCTCCACCTTAACCAGCATCCCAGCAGTAATTGGCCAGGAAAAAGCAGAGGATGTGACTTCCTTAAAATTGATATGTTAATAGAAGTACTGCAGGAGTCATCTCAGTATTGCCTGAGCTCACTCTGCTTGGTTAGAATTGTCTTATCACTGTACTTAAAACAACACAGTTTAGTCTGAGGAGGAAGGGAACATAGGATATCTGCAAACCAGTCTTTTTTCCTCACTGGGAGTATCCTGGTGCTTTACTGTGCAATCCATGCTTGGTTTGGAGGACTTCTGAAGAATTAAGTAGTATTTGTGTCTGAAAGCTGAGATCTAGAACCACTCTCTGAAAAATCTGATGCAATCTGGTCGGTGGTATAGTGCTGTATAGAGGGTCCTTGCTTAGTTGGAATGTTAATTGGAAGTAGTTTTATGTGCCTACAGTACACGCTTTTTCATATTACACTGATTTATTAGTTCTGTGGTCAAGGCAGATCCAGTGGTGTAGACTGAGCATGAGCAATAAATGTACTCTACAAGCTGATTTGACGTGTCTGGTTTTACCTGGGGTCGTTGCTGATTTTGAAGATGGCAGACTCTAATGCTCCTTTTCACATACATACAAAAGATGTGAGGAGTAAATGGATTAAAAAAGTGCATCAGGTATTACTGAAATAGAAGAGGCAATGTCTTCTGTGCCATGAAGATGTGTCAGGACATTTGGTTTGTCTGAGAAATCTGGGTAATATGATGGGACTGTGTGAGAGAAGTGAAATGACTCAAAGAAGAAATGTTAAGCCAAAACCAAAATGTCAGGGAAGAGGTTTTGCTCAGGGGGAAAAAAAAAAAAAGGAAGAAAAATGAAAATCCATTAATTTTAGAAGTTTATTGGTGTAATTTTGCTTTATTGAAATGAAGTGCATCATTGCTTGTATTTACCCGTATCTTTCTCATGGGAGTATAGATTTTTGCCCAGCTGTTGAATTAGTGATGTTACTAATGACAGTGTTCAAGCTATAGATTTGTCACCTGAACAGACAAAAGTACCCTCAGGAAAAATAAGAATAAGGGTGTCTAAGGCTCATTTCTCACTTCTTTTTTACCATAAGGGTACCTGAGCACTGGTGAAGGTTGTCCAGAGAGGTTTTGGAGTCTCTGGGCTTGGAGCTACTCAAAAAACACCTGGACACAGTCCTGGGCAACCAGCTCTAGGAGGCCCTGTTTGAGCAGGGGGGTGGATGAGGTGACCTTCAGAAGTCCTTGCCAACCCCAGCCATTCTGTGATTCTCCAGAGGTTTTCTCTGTGTGAGTGTGTGCATGGGGGGGAAATTCTGTACCTTTCATTCCTTGCAAATAGCAGCTATTTGGCAGGTACACTGATGTATGTGAGTATGAACTAATGTGCCTGGAACATTGATGTTTTCATAGGGCACAGCCTTAGGGGTGCCTAATTGAGATTAAGTATTTATCTATGTGCCTTAAGTGTCTTAATTTTTTTTTTCTATTTTTTAAATCCTGGACTGTTACCAGGTATTCATTAGTGTCTGTGACAAAATATTCCTATCTAGTCACTTCACTGAAGTTCTTAAAATATTTACTATTTTAAGATGATCATCAGTGTGTGAATCCTAGTGTGTGTGTGTGTGTGTGCTCTAATATAAACATTGTCCTGCCCTTGGAGTGAGCTGGTGTGCTACAAGAGATCAGTGCTTTGTGGTTGGACGTGGTGATTGTGTAAGGAGCATAATTTTCAGCATAAATACTGTATAAAGATTACCCTGTTAGTTAAGCAGTGAGGAAAGAAGTGACAAAAGCAGGCAATGAAAGAAAACAAGTTGGGTGAACCTGTGTGAGTAACAAGAGTTGGGTTTGCTTGTGAAGCAGTATACTGCCAAACAAAGAAAAATAAAATTGTTGCTTGAACATCAAATCTGATGGTCGCTTCGTGGCCAGGGTGCCTGAAAAAAGCATCCCAGTCACTCCATTGCTCAAAATTAGTTAAATTAGTGATAAAAACACCAGCAAAAAGTAAGTATGATTTTGTGTGTTATTTGGTATATTTATGCTTGCAAATCTAGCACTCAGCCATTAGAGTTACTACATTTTTAGACGGAGCAAATGCTGTGGTCTGTCGCCTTGCAGAGGAGTGATTTGTGTGTGTTTCACGGGCCTCAGGGATGATGGGAACGGTGGCTGCAGCAGAGCCAGGAGCCGGCAGTACTCTGGCTGTGCGCTGGAGGGCTCTGCAGACTGACTGCTGCAGCTGCAGGATGTATTTTAAGGAAATTGGTGCATTGTACCTGAGCACGGTTTAATGCTTGCCGGGCCATTTGGCTATTTGCCATAATTGGCTTTCCATTCCCTTGATTGGAATCATAGATAAAAATTTGCTAATCCACTTTCTTTGCTGAAAGTATTAGGAAAGTAATCCATCTTTTAAAAATGCTCGAGCAAAATCATATGGTATAAAGAGTACTTTATGGAACAATGAGATTAATGAGAACTGTAAGGCATATGCAATTTAAAACGTTTTTCTGTGGGTTTAAGGGGAAAAATGTAACCTGGACACTATAAAGCCATAAGTACTTCCTTTTTTATGCACTGCCTTTTAAATGTGCATTGCATGTTGTGCTTTTGTCTACATGATAAAATGTGAGTATGTATTTAGGAAGAAGCATCTGCTATTTATTTGTAATTTTGTCATGTTTAAAAATATCTGATTCAAACTTCTTGACTGTGTTCTTTCCTCCCTCTCCCCTCTCCTGCCCACAGGGCATCAGAGCACGCATTTTGGAAACCCTTGTAATGCTCATTCTTCTTGCACTGCTTATCCTTGGAATCGTATGGGTGGCTTCAGCACTCATAGACAATGATGCTGCCAGTATGGAGTCTTTATATGGTATGGAATGCAGAAGAACCAGCACACTAATTTAATTACAGAAATGGATATTTCCAGTTAAATGTATTTCTAGTAAATGTTATGTGAGTATTGCACAGGTTGTGAGGAAGCTGTGTTAATTCATTCATTACCATTTTTCTCTTCAATTCTGTGACATAAATGGCCTGTTTGTAATAATCTAAGACTGAGCTCAATGTTTTCTTTACAGACCTCTGGGAATTCTACCTCCCATATTTATATTCCTGTATATCACTGATGGGATGCTTGTTACTTTTGTGTAAGTATTTTCCTGATTATTCCAAAAGATTCATGATTTTTTTTTTTAACAATTAAAGGAAACTTTTTGATAGGGAAAGTTAAGAGTGTGATTTTTTTTTCCCCATTAAGTTTAAATTTTAATTTGTTAGTTTTGGGTTCTGAAGTTTAAACAAATGGTATTTTACATTTTCAGGTCTTGAGAAATTTCACACCTTACCCCAAACAATTTCAACTTATAACTTGTTAAAGGAGGTAGTTTAAAAATAGGGGTTCCATTCTGCAAAGAAAAGCACAATTTTTAAATGAAATATCTGCAGGAGGTTGGTAGTATGGTGAGAAAATTATGTTGGAACACTGTGCTATATTCAATAAACTACCCTTCTTCCTTTTGTAACTGAAAATGGTGCTGTGTAGACAGGAGTTGGAAGACAGCTTTCATAATCACAGAGCTGGTATCTGGCCAGTCTGCAGGTCAGTTATGCAATTGCGTTTAAAACAAATGCAGTAAAAACCCCAACCTCATACCAACTGGTCCTAGCCAGAGTTCAGTCAACCATGGTTAGGGGAGGAAGAAGCACTATGGAAGGCTCCAAATCCCATTTGTAATCTCAGCTGCCTCCCTGAATAATTTCTAGAAAATTATTGAGAGGGACAGAACATCTCCCTTTGTAGACTATCATGGTTTCATCCTTTCTCCAAGCTTGACACGTTCACAGCTAACACAGGACTGTCACTGTGGAGAAAGGGTGGGGAACGAGTTTGAAATGTCTCTAAAACTAAGCTGATCTGTCTATGAGAGAGACCTTGGTGAGTCTCCTGAGGTTGTCTCTATGTGTGGATTGTCAAATACATTTCAGAGGAAGGTGGGAGAGCTAAAACACTGTGGTTCTTGGTGTCTCGTGCAGGCTGTTCCAGGATGTGATTCACAAGAGGTGCTGAATGCTTTAATGGGAAGTTGTACAAAACTTCTACATCTGCCCTGCAGTTTGTTTCAGCAGAGCTGAAAATGCAGCCTGTGTTCTGGGGCTGTTTTAAACCAGTTCACCACAATCATTGTGATTAAATGCCAATTTCTGGAAGAGTTATGTGTAACTTAACCCCAGGGGTTTCCTTGTATAAGGCCCTCCAAGCTGTTAGATCTGTGTAGCTGAAAGGGCAGCATAAGAGCAGTGGGGCAGCTGGTACGGTAGAGCTTCTTCAGATCTTCAGCTGGCTTCATTGCTGAAGCAGGGTTTGAGAAAAGCTTATTGCAGTGGTGATTTGGAGCATCACTTCCTTTCTCTTTTCTCCTTTTCCTGCAGACTTCCTCTGCAGTAGAGGAAGATTGGCTTAAGTTAGATTTTTGAATACTCTTGTGTATTTCCTGTAATACTTGTATATTTCCTGTAATATGTAGTAGTTGCAGCAGAACACTAGTTAATAAAACAAATGTAATCCTCACTGTAAAATCTTGTACGCTTCTCCTTTTATTGCAACGCTTTTATTATAATGGAAACTATAAATGTATTTCGTCATCTGTACTTTTACAAATTCCTTTATCTCCTACATGTTTCAGTATTTGAAGGCTGTTCTCCCTAAGCTGTTATTTTTGAACAATAAGTTTCCATTAGCACAGTTGAGCCTTTCTTCCAAGAAGCATATATACCGGATTGCTGGAAGCTCTCACAGGCTAGGATCAGAAAGGCCCCATTGTTATTTCTTAGAAAATAGCTTAAAATCTGATAGCTGAGCCTATTACCAACTGAAGTTGCAGGATGACTTTCAGAGCAAAGCAGCTTTGGGATCTCTTGACCTTGCAGCTACACCAGTGCTAATAGATAAAATGTGCCTGAGATGTTCTCCAGTGCTGTGGCCAGCCAGTGTCATTCCATCCAGGATATTGCAGTTGGCAGAGGTGTCTGTGTATATATTGCCTCATGATAATGGTTCCTGGGCTGCATGAACTTCAGAACTGCACTGCGAATTGTTTGAGAACATGCTAACTGGCCTGGGATGGTTCTAGCAAAATGCTGGTGTAGGCAATTCAGTCTGAAAGCCCAGGAATGTGTCCTGGCACTGCTGAATTTACTCGTGTAGACATAGCCTGTGGTGGCACATGCTTTGAATATTAAATTAGTTGAGCAAGTGTTAAGTTATCTGATTATACGGTGTTCCTTGTTGACAAAAGAAAAAAAAATCACTGTTAAGCTCTTGGAGGGGAGAGATCCTTGTCTTATTGAAAAATCATATGATTGCAGTGTTTTTAAAAGTTCATATTTGGAACTTGAAGCTCTTGCAGTTCTCTTCAAAAACAAAAGGTTATCTGTGGAATAGCACAGCAAGCATACAAATAAAAAATTGGTCTTTGACTTACAAGTGACTGTTTTGCATACTCTTTCTTTCCCTGCAGTGTGCACGCCAGTGGGACTCTCACGCATGTTTACAGTAATGGGTCAGTTGCTGGTGAAGCCGACAGTAAGTGCTACACAGTTCTGTCCTCCTGTGCTACCTGGGGGAAGGTAGAATGGCATTTGGGTACTTTTTTTTAGAGTGCTTGCACTTCTGCAGAGTCCTGACTTCAGGTGGGCTTGTTCTGAGTTCAGGAGCAAAGGATACAAGAGCAAAGGAAGGCTGGATAACAAAAATGCTACCAGGGGGTGCACTTAGATGGGTGAAGTGTGGATAGATGGTGTCTGTAAGAACTTGTTACGCACAGATACTCTTCAGTTCACATACTGAATGCTGTGAGGGAACGGAGAAGTTTGTACCATGTACAAGTGCTCTAGTGATTGGCTGTCGCATTTCCTAGTTTGTAGTTACTAAAATTTAGGTGCACTTGGGTCTTGCATTCCTCTTCATTAGTCAGTGCAATCATGGAAGTGCAAAGAAAATATGTAGTGTTTTGCTGTCCATAAGCTTTAATCTCAAAGCACCTTGGTTGTAAGGTAGAAAGACTCATTTATTTGGCTTTAGCTTCCAATAGCAATTTATATTTGCTTGAAATACTGGCTTATGTGAAAAGTTATTAATGTACTTTTTCAAAATCTGCACTTCTTTAAATCAAGTGTGAGGGTTGATATGATTGGAATGTAGATCAGATGTACTGTTCCATCTCTTTAGGTTGAAACTGAACATAAAAACTTAACAGGAAGTCTGCTTGCAGTAAACAGATCTGTAAGAGAATGGACTATCTTTTTGTGAAGTTCTTATTTGTGTCAGTATTGTAAAGTTGTAGACTATATATTTTAAATATAGGCTACTGGAGCAAAGTGAACCTGATTATATTAGTGCAGTCAGGAAAAATAGTGCCTCTGATACTCGATTCATGTTTCTATTTCCAAATACAGATCCTGGAAGACCTAGATGAGCAGATGTATATCATCACTTTAGAGGAGGAAGCCATTCAGAGGAAGCTGAATGGTATGTATGGTATGCCTGTTGTGATACCGCTCCAGATACTGTATTTAGAGTAGAGTGGTTCTGGTCAGGAGCATTGGTCTCACTGTTAAGTAGCCTTTTCTCTCAAAATAGAAAATATCGCCCTCTTACCATGTAGGAAGTGTCATAGGTGTATGTTTCATTGCTCACTGAGTTGGTCAAGATTGGCTCTTATGTGTGTGGTTTGCTTTGGGTTTGTTTTTAACGTGTTCATCCGCTCTAATGTGTGAATATTCTGAGTAAGGAATTGAGCAGGGACCAGACCCACCACTGTCACTGCAAAATACCTTGGCTTGGTAAATGACTCTATTTTAGTCTTATTTGAAGAACCACTAGCTTATATTAGCCAGAGGCGCAACTTTCTACAATGCAAGTTTTGTTTTTAATTTGGAGGATTTTTTGTGTTTCAGTTATTATTCAGAATCTAAGGCAATAATCCATTAAAAATCAGAGCAGTCCTTTACATTCTAGGCGCTATTTGGTGAATTTAACACTTTGAATGATTGACAAATAATTAAAATGAATAACTATAAAAACATTTTAGATGCCTTGTATTTAATAATGCAATTTTGCATTTCCTGATAAGGTATTTTTGTTTGGAAGTGTTTAAAAAACAGAATGAAGCTTTGGCTTCTAAGAGAAAAAGCATTGCAACATGGCAGGCACCAATTATGGGAAATGTATTGGTTCTGTAAACCTGCAGATCATGTACAAATCCTCTGACTTGCTTGTAACTGCATGCGTAAGCCATCCATCCAATTGTTTCAGGCTGGAAAACCAAAGAATATTGATATCATGACAAATCCTTTGTTATGCTGTCTTAGACTTATTTTAGTCTTAATTTTCTTAATTTCCTGCTTTTTCTCTGCAACTTTTCAGTCTTCTGTCATAAGTCTCAATCTTTCCTTCTTTGAGGTCTCATTAAGCCTTCTTTCGAAGTTGCTTGGTCAGGGAAGGTGTCTTTGATAGCAGAGATCATGGTGGTCATCTTTATTCCAAAGTTTAAAATTTGTGGAGATTTACTGACTTCTTTGTGCTAAAATCTGCCATTGTTTCCGTTGAAAGGTAATGTTCACCTTTGCTGTTTTGGAAGCTCAGGTTTCTATACTAAGACACGTATGTATGTGCATTCACATACAGGCACGCAAAAAGGTGCATGCAGTGAATGTCTTTGAAGCTGTGATGGGGTAATTATAATTGTTCCGTGTGTTTGATGTGAGCTGGGAACTGTAAAATATTTGTTACTGAATATTTTATGTTGTCATGGTGCTTGTGCTTGTGTACGACACAGGAAAATGACCCGATGGTTATTCAGGTATCTGTTGGAAGTAGTGCAGAGCAGGTTCTGCTGTTCCTGCGGGGAATGTGGTTATTTAGGTGATGCTTGTTTGCTGTTTGTCTGTGCGGAAGTCTATGCAACAGTTGTTTATGTTGCAGTTTAATATCACTCGTGGGCTGGACCTAGTCTGTTTGTAGGCATCTGCTAGTTGGGTCTGGATTTAGGATGTGTGCTGCTGGCTCCCGTAACCACAAGCAAAAGTCTGGATTCTCTTTCAGCACATGGGTTGGTATTCAGTGAAAAGTGGAACTGCAACCCACCCGTGTTCCACGGAGCTCTCACCAGCCTGTTCCTGGGTAGTGAAAGATGTGGGGCTTAAATGTCCTCTGACAGGAGAGTGAGCTGGATTCCTGTTTCCCATACAGAGGGAATGGCATTGGCACCCTCATTGAAGGAATGCTTAAAAAATCATCTGGTGTATAGAGTAAACAAATGGACTTAACCTGATATGTAAATGAAAATCTAACCGTGGATATAGCACATAGGTTGGGGCAATATTATATATGCAAGAAGATACTCTGCAGGATTTTTGTAAGTAGTTATTTAAGTAATTTGGAATATGGTTCTCGCTTAATATGGCAAGCATGGAAAGTTTCATCTTCTCTTCTAGAAGTCTTTGTAACATATACAAATTATGCTAGAAAAATAGACATCATTATTACCAGAACTATGAAGGATCATGCTTACCATGTTAATTGCATTTAAAAAAATGTGTACAAATGAAGGTGGTGCTAATTATATCAGTAAATCCAGTGCTGTGATATTAGGGGCCGTAATCTGTGTCTTAACACACAGATTGTGCAAATCTTTTTGTTGCTGTATCACTGCATATGTATCTGGCTGCACACTTCCAGTGCCCTGGCTGTTGCAACTCTTCCACGGTGTTGGTGGTGGAAATATATGTGCTAAAGTAACCCTGCTGGGCAGGTTTGCAGTGAAGCATTCTGAAATATATACTTCATTTATATATATATAACCAAAGAGTTTAATTTTTATTAAAACTGAAGAGGACGAGAGCAGAGGCTTAAGTGATACTTGATGCCTGTAAAGCCCTTCATATTTGAAAATAAATCTAACTGCAAAACTGTAAATCTTTTTTGTGGGAACTAATTTTCTTCCTCCTCAGGTGTCTGCAGTGTCTAACTGAAAATCAGAGGAGGAGGGAGGGGAAAGTTTGATTGTGTTATCTACCCTAGTATTTTTATCTATTGAAGAGATACTGGGCTTTGGGAAAATGTTTGTTTCCAGTGTATTATATTTCAGTACCCACATCACTCCTACAGTCAAAGAATAAAGCTGGGACTTTTTTATATTAAAAGAAAAAAAGTTGCCTTCAGCTATTAGTTTTCCTGAATCCAAAGAGACGGGTGGGGTAGGATCAAAAATACTTACTTGATCAAAGTTATTGGCTCTGAAGGTATCCTTACCTATGTAAGAAAGATGAAAGGTGTTGTTTTTATTGCACACTAGTAACAGTGTAATTTTGAACTAATTGGTGTTGAACTGCCAATCACCTTGGGGGAATGCAAATAGATACTCTTACAATTTCCTTTGAGGTACTGAAATCTTACGTCGAGGCTGGAAGAAAAACAGCATAATACCGTTAAATTGACCTTAAATGAGCTGCTTTGTGGCTTTCTTGGAGAATCCCTTCTAACTTTTCATTGCTAGTCCAAACAAGTCTTGTCTACCAATTTGATTTATTGGCTAGACAGGGCTGACATTGAACTTTGTGCATGTTTGAAATAAAGCTAATGTTAGAGAGCTTTTAAGAATTTAGCTACGTCCTTTTCAAATACACTTTTGACTGATCTGAAACTTTGCCTTCCCCCCTCATAGAATATCCTTTTGTATAGCAACCTGTTGTTTGCAACTATTTTTAAGGAGAAACTACAGCAGCATTTAGATATGATTCAGAATTTCTACTGATGTGTCTCTTGGGGACCTAATTTGATCACGCTGACTTTGTTGGAAAGACTCCCATGAAATCAGTGTTTTGAGCTCTGGATTTTTATACTGACGGGAGAAAACAACATATATATTGAATTGAGTTTTTCCTCAGAGACCCCTAAATCAGTTATGGAGAAGAAAACAAGATACTGACTTGAGTTTTCCTTCGTTTTCAGCTGCTTCCATTAAAGTTCTTCTCCCACTGAGGTCTATATGTATTCTTTTGCCCACCTCATAGTAATTAGTCATTCCATAAAAGATGTTTTAGATTTTTTTTCAGAGGGAATGCACCAGCACAAAAGCTTTAGGTGTTTGGGTTTTTTTTTCAAGACACAACTTTTTCTGAAAACCCATGTTATGATTACTTATGTAAAAAAATATGGAGAAATTAAACTGATCTTGATATTGCAGACACTTCAGATGAATAGAAGTTGTTACAGAACAGTGTTTGTAGGTCTTATCAGTTAACGCTAGGATTGGAGATATTTATATGTTTGAACCTCTGTAAATATTACCCCATACCCATATGTCACTGATATCCACGGTAAATGCTTAGGCATAGCACATAAGCTTTGTGTTATGTGCAAAAATGTATTTGAAAAACATTTGATTAAACATGCAATAGTTAATGTTTGAAACAGTTGGATGTTTCATTGATGATTTGACTGCATTGAGCAAATCGGTATTAATATGTTGCAGTAAAAAGAGTAACCTTCTTTTCCTGTACTGAGATTGCTGGATGAGCAGACAACAGAAAATCAGGAAATAATGAGACAGGACTACAAAGTAGTGCTAGTGTGCCAGCACCCTAAGTGCTGTTTAGTTTTTGTAGACAAATGATCAAGACATGAGATAAAAGCCTGGACAAGGATATTAATCTCATATAAAAAAAGTATCCGGAGCATGGTTCTGTTACAGGGGAGGCCGAGGGAACCAGCCAACAGGTGAATGGCCAACAGGTGAAGGGTGTGAATGTAAATTGAGACAGAGGGTAACAGAGAGGACTTTGGGTTTGTTAAGATGGTGAGCTGTCACTGCCACAGAGTCTTTTTGCAGATTGAGATTGGTCTAGACTAGGGGAAATATGAGCTCTTAACTTATTTTCAGGTGAGATTATTTAGACGTAAAAGGGATAAAAGTGGGGCAAAGGTGAGTGGAGAGTGTTTCTAACTTATCCCAGAAGGAATATTTCCAGTTTGTGATTGCAGAGAGTGAAAGCTAAAGTAGGAATAATGAGGTGGGAACTGAAACAGCAGATCTCTAGTTATCATTGCAGAGTTGTGTCAGTACCTGAACACTGTGCAGTGCTTGTAGAGGAACTGGCATCAAGGAGAGAAACCATGGTGTGCTTGCACTGAAAAGAGGAGTGGTTGGAAGAGAATGGAAGGTGGTTTCTCTTCTTGAAGAGAAGAATGGAGAGGGAAAATGGGCTGGATTTCCTACAGTCTGTATGGAGATAAAAAGAAAAGTTGCTGAGCAACTTCTAGGCAGAAAATCATCAGGGAGAAAGGAGTTAATATTACAGTTGTCACTTTTCAGCTGTATAGAGAAGAGAGTATGAGGAGTTGCACAACAGTGACGTGTGTGCTGTAAACTGTGAAAAGGAAAGGGGAAGAATGTAGTCTCATGGGGTTGTGGCACATAGCTGACTGTGGATGTCAGAGCGGGGCTCTGTTGCATGGAGACCCTGACAGATCAGGCAAACTGGTAGGAGCAGAAGATACATCAACAAGCAGGTCAGCAGTATGGAAACTGAGCTTGCTGAGGAAAGGGAAGGAGGAGCAGAAGCTGGAAGTGGAGCTCTAGACACTTTGGAGGCAAGGGTCCACTTTGCCTGTAAGTTGCTAAATAATAATGCCCTTGAAGGGCATCCGGGGATTCTTTACCTCTTGATACAAGAATCATACAGGGATACAAGAATGAGACATTTGACACATCCCATCTGTCACACTGTGATCATTGGGCCTGTGTGAAAATTCAGCCATAGCTGTTCTCAGCAGGACAGGCCAGGATCACAGGAGATCACACTGAAACCTCTGATGTGCTGAACTCTTCTGCTTAGAGGCTCTTGACTAAGCCTCTGTTTTTTGAAAAGTAGTAAAAGAGTCTCAAAGAAACACCTGCAGTTTGAAGTCACAAGTGTTAATGTGATGCTTCCTAAATCTGAATTGCTGTGGTGTGTCTTACAGTACTTTGTCTCATCCAAAATACTGTCTTCTTTTTTAAAAGGTATATCTTCCACAGTTGAATACCAGACGGTAGAGTTGGAACGGGAGCTTGAAAAAGTGAAAAGCAAGAAAACAAATCTAGGTAATGATTCTCCTTTCTAGTGTTTCTTGTGGATTATAGTTTAATAAATGACCTTAAAGTGCTATGTTTAGCTGGTAGCAGTGGCTCTATTGATTGGAGTTTGTTCTTAATCAAATTTGTGCCCTTCGGATCGTCATAGTTTCTACAAGTATATTGCATGAATCCTTGTGTCCCCCAACAAACAAATTTAAGTAGATAGTCTGATTTGAATCTTATTGTTTACATAATTTTAGAGAAATTGAAACACTTTACTTCCTTGCATGGAGCTCAATACCATGATCTTTTCATATTTAATCGTATATTTATGATTATTTGGGCTAATCTAAGACATTAATTTTTCTTTTTGCATATTTGTGTAAAAGTCAAATTGTGTTAAAGAACAGTAAAATAATTCTTAGAAAGGAAAACCTGCTTGTTTCTGTCTCCCCAGCCTTTCTCTAGAGAGGCTTCATGTTTTTGGCATTGTTTAGTACAGCTCTGGTTGGTGTTTCGTTCCAGATAAGGTTACTGTTGTTACCTGTAGTTATAACAAGAGCTTATAGATATCTGAATGATTCTTACTTGTTGCATTCTAAGGTGATCTATGGTATTAATCTTCTGTTCTTTCTCTTCTGAACAGAACGGAGGAAAAAAGCTTCTGCTTGGGAAAGGAATTTAGTCTATCCAGCTGTCATGATATTGCTACTGATTGAGACAGTAAGAACTCCTGCTTTTTTTTCTTTTTTTTTTCCTCTTTTCGTTTTTTTTCCCCCAACAAAAATTATGAAAAGTTGCTTGTTCATATGGGGGAATAATGTAAAAAATTTTCAGTGATGTGTGTTTAAGCAACAATCTTGATACTCTTTTCTGAACCATGTTAAAAGAACTTGACATTATGGAGCCCAATGAGGATAAATGTATGCATTTAAAAAATGTGGAATACTTTTAAATAACAAGACTATTTCTACTTCTTTATAGTCCATCTCAGTTCTCTTAGTTGCTCTCAACATTCTTTACCTGTTGGTTGATGAGACTGCAATGCCGAAGGGATCAGGGGTAAAGTAAACTTCTTTTATGATTTTTATAACTTTAGTAAAGCTTTGGAGCCCTTACAGACCTGGAAGTGAGAACTTCTGCTTTAATAGCATGGAAACTAATGAGCCTTGACCTTGACTTTGCTTCTATTTCATTCCTGTGCAAGCATAAACATTTATTGCATGTCATGTTATAGTGACTTCTTATTAAAACTAGTGCAGAAGCTTTATGTAGATGCAGTAATTCAGTAAAGCAAATCAGTAATAGGGAGTTTACACTTTACTTATGTCTTCTACTTTTCTACATACTAGTAATGTTCAGTTTAAGAAATTTCAGTTTGAAAGCTGCTGATGCCATTGCATGGGATGGGGCACTTGCAGGTTGGGAACATCAGGATATCCCTTAAACACTCAATTGAGAAAAGGCTGTATTTCATGTGAGATGTAAGAATTTTTTTGTCCCAGTAGAAGTTAACTTTATGAATGGTTGCATAAATCGTGCTAAATTCTTTGATTCTGTGAAACTGTGTAAAATTGTTTCTTCTTGTAGGGGCCTGGAATAGGAAATGCCTCCCTATCCACCTTTGGCTTTGTGGGAGCAGCACTTGAAATCATTTTGATTTTGTATCCTTTCTGTAAGAATTCTGTCTGTTAACAAGTATTCTGTCTAGTTTTATGGGACACTGGTAATTTACTAAGACACTTGCCTTGAAAGAAGAAAGAGATAGGTCAGTCCTTCTCAAACACTTGAAGTGTTTTTGTTTCTTGTTTCTTTAGCTCTTAAGACTTTTAGCAGACTGCTGAGAACTTGAGTGAACCTTGCATTCCTTGGAGGTCCCTTTTTCCTTGATTCTCACAGCTATCTTATGGTATCCTCTGTCGTCGGCTTCTACAGTCTTCGTTTTTTTGAAAATTTCACTCCCAGGAAGGATGACACAACTATGACAAAGGTAAGGTGCAGTCTGGGACAGGGATGGTCCCCTCCTGTCTTTCTTGCCACCCAGGACAAACTGACTCTCTTAGTAATTGCCCTGAATGGCTCATTTGCAGTGATCAGTATTTGTTTGTAAGCTGCGTAAACACAAACTGGAAGATTTTCAAAATGCTGAATGAGTGGGAAAAAGGATGTGCTCTGTTTAGTTTGGATGGCATCCATTCACTTGTAAAAAGCCGGGAATGGCAGAGCTTGTTAACTGGCTATAGAAAAGCAAGTGAAAGAACTTTTTTCAAAGGAAACCTATTGCTAATGAGTAACTTTGATTGTGCTAACTGTACTTCAGGGAGCTTGTTTGAGATCTGAACAACGTGGTTTCTAGAAGTAATACAGACAAAGTAATTCAAATTTGAATAATTAGACTAAGACTGAGGAGAGCTATTGAACAACATTTTGCAATCTGAAGCTAATTTGACTTTCTACAATTTAGCAATGTCTTCGGAATAACAAGTGCTGTTACCTAATGTAGAGGAACATGGCTAGGTTTTTGGCAAAATATTCCCACAGCTGACAAGGGAAGTCAGTAACTGAGGAACAGATGATGAATTTAATAATTTTTTCAGTGTTTCGTTGTTTGTTTTTGTTGTTGTCTTTTTGGTTTTTTGTTTGTTTTTTAAAGTAATGGATGAATGTATTTTTGCTATAAATTGTTGGGAGAAAGCAGGTCAACACACACAACGATTATAGTAGATAAGTAATAAAGAGTTGGAAAATCCTTGATGTTTCCTATTGATTGTTTACAGTACAGTGAGAATAGTGTAGAAATAAATAGTGAATGCACAAATGTCTACCTACTTTCAACAAGTTTTCAGGTCTGTTTTTTTTCTTTTGTATTCTGATAGAAATAGGGCTGGAGAAAATGATCCCTTGTGAAAGAAAGTTTCAATTACTCTCTATAAAGTAAGGCTTCACAAGAACTAGAGTAAAATCTAACAGCTGTGAATTTTTTGTACTATTTAAAGTAGACAACAGGCATTGAATTGAAAGGAAGCTCTTTGTTGTAATTTTTTAAATAATGCTAATCCTGCAAGCACTTGCATCCAAGGCTTAAGCTGATGTATCAGTCGTCTCTTCTAAGTCTGTGGAATGATTCTTTTTGCAGGAAGTAAGTAAACAGTCGATGCTTTGCATCGTGGTAGTTTTGAATTATTTTGAATCTAAGCATACATTGCACTTTGATTAAAAGCACATGATTACATATTTGATTTTTTTCTTGGATCATCTTCATCTTGTGTAATACCCTATGGAATAATGTGACAGAAGTCAGTGAGACTAACAGTATGTTACTGTAAATTTCTTTAGGTTCAATTTGAAGAATGTACCTTTTAAGAAATCTTCTTTCATCTTGACCACTGTTTTTCTTTGTATTCCCTTCAGCAATCTCATTTATAATTTAAATGCTGTTCGTCATTTTCACACAGATCATTGGAAACTGTGTCTCAATCTTGGTGCTGAGCTCTGCTTTGCCAGTGATGTCAAGGACACTGGGTAGGTGAAATGGAAGTATAACGCACTGTAATAAAGGATGTTTAATTGAATTTAAAAAAACCCAAAAACAAAACAAGAAAAAAGAACAACTTGTAGCTGTATTTTAATTTGCCATCGCTTTCTATGCCAAAGTGAGCTGTTGAACATACACTCTATGTACATGATCTGCAGAACATACTTTCTAAGAAAGAGATGCTAAGCATTTTCTGGAGAATATATTCTTTTAAATAGGTAGATGAGATTTGAAACTTACAACAGGAGATTATGCGAAGAACAGTTATGAAAACTGATTGTCCAGGGAAGTATAAAATGGTTTCATGTTCACTCTGAAATTATAGTTCTGAGTTTCTGTCAAAAAACACATTTGGGGATTTCAGGTAAAACATTTGAGGTAATATTGAGTGCAAATGTCTTTTTAAAAACAGTTAATGGCTCTTTCTTTATTAAGGTGTTTTGTTTTTTTTTAATCAGCAATGATACCAGGCTACCTTCATTTTCCCTAAAATAATCTGCTTGTATTTTTTGTTATTTCATTTTTCGAATTTAAAAAATTTGGAGTCCACCATAGCAGAACTGAAGAACTTCTGATTTAATGTTGAGAACTGTCAGTAGTGTTTGAAGTAGTTAAACTGTTTGAACCAGTTTGAAAGACAAGATGTTTTGTGTCTTCACCTTGTTTAGTAAGGTAATCTTCAGTTTAAATTCTTGAAGATAGATTGCAAGGGTATGACACGTTTAAGTAGTGCAGAATTGTTACAGCTAATGTGAATTTCATTGGGAACATTAAGTGGAACTAAATAAAAATCTTCACCTCATGCTGTACCGAGTCTTAAGTACAAGATTAGAAGTTTTAGCTCAGGCCCGCATACCAGCAATGTGTGCCCAGTAGTTCTGTAGCTGATTTTTATTTTGAGCAGGATACTGTTGAGTCAAGAGTAGTTAAATGTGTTCCAGTAAACTGTACTGTACATTGTCCCATTGGGTGTATGCACGAATGAGGAGTTTTAGTAGATTTAGTAGATTGTTTCTGTAACAAACAAAAAAAACCCCCTGTAATGCATTTTGGATTGTTAAAATACACATTCTAGAGCTCATTTAAAAAAAAAAAATCTGTTGTAAAACATCACAAAAATACATAAGAATAATTCAAGTATTTAAAGTAGTGCAATTTTAAAATATGGACAAGTATGATAAAGATCCAAGAAGTAAAACAGTTCTGGCATGTAGAGCAAGATGTTATGTTGAAAAATCAGTGCTTTAGAATAGAATTACAACATTAGTTTGTCTCCAATAAGTTACTGCATTCAAGAATTGTTTGAAAGAAAATAAAATTAATTGTTAATGATCCATGAGATTAAGAGTTGATAATAACCGGATTCTGTGGCAGTAAGTGTACACGCTGGGTCCATTGTTGTCTCATAGGAAACAGATTAATGCTCAAACTCACTTAAAAAACAGACTAACAAATGAAATTCCTGAATAGTTTGCCATAGAGATAAATAAAAGAAGAAAAAAGATGGAACAATTAACACATAGCTAACAAATGCACAGTCACAGCTGTCCAAACAGGATTAATAGAGTGTATTAGAGTACAGTGAGTCATGTGGTGCTTTGCAGAAATATCAATGTGTGTTGCACTACAAGCCACCACCCTGTAGCACTGAATAGATGAAAAGAAAGATATATGTTAAGCAAATTCATAGTCTTTTCACTTTATTAAAAAAGTGAGTTTCTAGACTATACAGAAAAGGTTGGACTTTATCCTTATGGGAAAGGTGAAAAAGCAGAAGTTATCTAATGCATGTACTGACCTTTTTCAGGTTTTAAAAATGGAAATAGAATTTTTTACATTTCATAGCATTCTTATTAGATATGTAGGTGGTGGTTTTGTCCAATCTGTCATTCTTCTAGAACTCCAGGAAAGTTTTTACTAAAATAAGTTATTTTACTTAAAAAAGTTAATTCATTTTTTCCAGAACTTTTCAGCCTTTTAGCAGCCCTACAAAAATGTTTCCCACCAGCACCATATTGCTGACCACTGAGAAACAAATTGGGAACAAGACACTTAATAGTCAAGAACACAGAAACAAAGAATTGCAGAAAAAAAATTGCATTTTCTAATATACAAAAGTATTCCTATAATTCTACTCTTGAGTATCGTGTTTAAGTAAATAGGGATTTTAAACTTCTTTGTATGTACAGTCTAAAATCATCCTATTTATTTTTAACCTGAAGAATTCTTGAATAGCTTTTTGTAAATTGTCACCAGCTTTTGTGTATATATATTCAGGCCACTAGAGATGCAGGTTTCTGTTCAATTACTGAATAGTTTTTCAAATGAGTCTCAGGGTTTTTTTCTCTGTGGTCTCAGTAGATGATTCTTCTGTAAGAAAGTCATCTAAAGGTTTTCACAAACTCTTTTCTCCCACAAGTTTACAACATGTTACTGTGTCAGATCTTTTCTCATGAGCAGTGACTTTTTTTATTTGTAAGAACAAATTGAATGTAATCTATGGACAGTATTTTCCCACTTGCCCTAAAATAAGTTTCAGGGTTCATTTCTGTTTGTCTTTAGAACTGTGCTCCATGGCTTTTCTGGACCTCTTTGAAATGTTACTACTTTTCCAGAGAACTCTCTACCCAGTGCATGCTCTGCCTGTTTTGTTCTTTTTCCTTTAGAAAGCTCCATTAGAGCTCTGGAAGCCTGTACATTCAAACCTGATTTTCTCAATCTTCCTGTAGCTCCACAGTCTGACTAAAACTCTGCTGCCTTTGCAAATGTTAAGGACACTGCCTTCAAATGGGAAAACAGCTCTGTGTTTATTGTCCTTCATCTCTTTACCAGTTAATTCAAACAGCCAGTTTTTTCTTTCTGTGCTAAGATTTTCTGCGCTTTTTTTGATATTTCTCCCTGTTGCTATTTTGATCAGCTTCAGTGATTGTTTTGCTTCATCCTTTGAAACTTCCTTTCATTTTCTTCATTTTGGAATATTTTCTGTAGATACCAAATTTGATTCCCGTATCTTGATGCTGAGTACAAGAATTGTGTGTATCTTTTAACATTGTGGTAACTGTCTGCAAGTCGTGCTTATCCAGGTACAGTGAGATTTCTAAGTGGCAGGTTTACCCTTGAAAGGAGGGTAACTGACCCTTAATTCTCTTTGTTAATATCACTGTTGAAATCAGTTATTAAAAGCTCCCAAACTCTTTTGAAATAAGATGATAGAAAACTTGCTTCCAGGGACTTCAGAACCAGGGCTACTTTGTGATTGCCTCATTTGCTATTTTAGTTCTGGACTAAAAATTACTAAAGTTACTAAAGTAATTCTCCTTCTTTGGCACTGTTGTAAGAACAAGCTTCGCTGTGACACCATCTGTGCCAGTAGTTTTTTGGGAATATAATGGTTTAGCAATCCTAGACAATGGATTTGTGGGTGTCATCTCAGTGTTCTGCCATTTATTCAGTGCAGTACTTGGTAAGACCCAACAGAGGAACAGCCTGTGGTTCTTCCTCTCCTGCTTTCTGGGATGGGCCCCACAGCTTTAGATATCTCCATGTTTTGGAAAAATATTGTTCATTTAACTGTAGTGATTGACAGGCCTTTGATCAGCACAAAGCCCAAGTGTCAGGGTTTGAGGTGCACTGTGAAGGAGACCTGTCAGCACCATCTTTCAGCCAAATGCTCCATGGCTGTAGTGGTGGGTAGATCCCAGGGAAAAACTGCAGTTGGAAAGATGTCTTTAAACTTTGGTTTCAAAAGCAGTGGCTCTGGAAAAACACATACAAAGGTTTGGTGTTTTACCATAAGATGTTGTGGCTCTTGTAGAAAGGATGTTTCCTACCTCTATTTTTTAATAAGAAAGCCCATGGTGCATTTCATCCTTTTCTGGAATAAGTAAAGATTTCATAGAAGTTGAGTTTCAATCAGTTTTCATACTAAAGCTGATTTTTTTCCCTAGTTATATTTACTGAAACCATAAAAGCAGAGTTATCTAGAATAGACAATTAATTTCAACTCACATTATTCAAGCATTTTACTAGGAAATTTAGGAAATATTTTGATAAGGTGTCTTACAGTTTTATAGTGGTCAACAAAACAGAACATGACCACGAAAACATTGTCTTTTGCATTTAACCATGTGTCTTCTAGTGCGTTGTCTGAAAAAATTTTGCATCCAAATGTAAAAGAATGACATTTTTGTGCTTTTCTTAAAAAATGTTATAAATATTTTTATCTAAATCTTACATGCAATTTAACAGGAATCACCAGATTTGATCTGCTTGGAGACTTTGGAAGGTTCAACTGGCTGGGAAACTTCTATATTGTATTATCTTACAACTTACTCTTTGCTATCATGACAACGCTGTGTCTGGTCAGAAAGTTCACTTCTGCTGTGCGAGAAGAGCTCCTGAAGGCTTTAGGTAACGCAGCTCTGAAGATTCTGTCTGTGCTTGAACATTTCCTTTTTCTACCACTGATGCCTTATGTGCCTGCCTACTGGTAAAGTTCTGGAAACTTTTTTTTGGTGGAAGTTTCTGTAGATTAAGGTGAGGATTCATAGTGGTTTTTTGAGGAGGGCAGAGCTAGGGTGCAGTGTTGATTTTAAACATATGCCTGTGATACTTTTTTGATCTGCAGCCTTTGGAGAGCACAGAAACATTGTCATTGCAATGAGCAATTATTACAAACTAAAACTGCATCTTGTGTTTGGGTTGGCTTTTTTGTTTAAAACAACTTATTCCCTAAAAATAGTGGAAGTCTTAATTGCTTTGTTGTGATGCTTTTTTTAAGCATTTGTACAGAAAATACAGAATCTTAGTAAATGGCTGAGTAAAACCTGCACCTGATATAATGAAAAATTTGATCAAATTGTGCATTCATATTTTTTGACCCTAGAAGAAAGGATTGAAACACTTTTGGTACTAAGAGGATAAAATATACATATTTATTGTTGTTGCTACATCTTATCTTTACTAATTAAAAAGTCTCCTATTTCTTTAGATCCCTAGAGTAGTTGTTGCTTATATTGAGGGGGCTAATGGTGAAACTCTAATGGTTCTCTGTAACTGCAGATTCAGTTTGCAACATGTAAAAATTACTCATGTTAGTTTTCACTGATTACTACTTTCAGACTTGTGATGCTGATACAGAGTGCACCTCTGCTGGTGGCAAATTAGGTTAAAATTATTGTAAAATAATTATAAATAAAGTGTTCAATAACAAATTATATATGTTGAAGGCAGAGTAACAAACTTCAAAATGCAGTAGTAGTAGGATATGGTCACTGGATTTGACACAAGTGAGGACTTACAAACCCAGAAATGTTCAAGTTCCTGACAAAAACTGGATTTGTTTTTACTGCTGTACGTAACAAATGATGCCAAGAATGAGAACCAAAATTGGTCTGTGACTGAAAAATTCATGTACTCTTGGGACTTACAGAGAATATTAAGGAGATTTTTGTTTTTCAGTAGGGCAGTCAGTTTTGGAATTCCAGCAGAAATTTAATTTGGTATGTTGTGGCACTTCAGTAAAATGTTCAGTATATTCTACACTAAATGAATAAGAAACTCTTTCCTATATTGATCCTTAATCTTAGAGGCTCGATAGGAGACTTCAGAGGGAAACTGTAGCAAGCAAGGAAGGACTGACAATAAAATATGGTTAAATTTGCCATCTTTCCCCACCTCTCTCCACCCTCAAAGAAAAATAAAAATTAATTACTTGCCTGGGGCAGGATGTGAGACTTGAATTAGCATTCATAGCAAAGAACTGTGCAATAGGAACAAATGGGTGGAAACTGAAGTAAGTCAGTAATAACGTAGGCCTAAAAATGTTATTAGACATATAAACAGCTTAGATAGTTGATGTGGTCATCGCCAGTGACATTAAGATCAGCAATGGATGTTTTTCAGAAGGATGCTGTAGTTTAAAATAAGTATTTTTAGGTAATTATTTAGTTCTCTGTAGGTTGACAGGGTAAGTATTGCAAATCTTTCCCTGTTCTTAACATCTAAGCCTGTGATTTAAGCAATGTGGAGTTAGGATTCTCTGGCTTCCATGCTTGTCCATTGTAGTGGGCTTTTCTCACTTAAACACCACTGAGGGAATTTCCCAGAAGTAATTCTTACTGAAGCTGGAATGTCAGTTCTGTTCTACAGCAAATGTGAAGTCCTTAACCACAAAATAGAATTTGGATTGTCTGTATTCTTTTGGATACCTGTATGTGCAAAACATGGGAGAGTCTCAGTTTTATCTTCATGTTTTGCAGGATTAGATAAACTTCATCTATCAAACAATCCAAGAGACTCGGAGACAAAGCCATCCGCAAATGGCCATCAGAAAACACTGTGATAACAATCACCTGCAGTCAACAGAGCTGAAAACATCAACCTCATGGCATTCCTGTCATCTCATCAGCATTTTTATTTTGCTTTTAGTTGTTAGTTTGGGTCCAGCCTTGTCTCATTTTTGATGCTGTATGCTTCTGAAGAAGTTAGCTGTGTCAGATTCTTCTCTTTCCAGTGAACTTTTGGTCTGCTGGTTTATTTCCCAGTAAGTTAATGCAGGAGGTGCCTTGAAGACTGGAAGCTGAAGAGAATAATGCATTCCTTTTTGTTTTTTGAAAATCTCACATCTTTATTTTTAAACTTTACTACCATTTGAATGCACAGTACCTCCTGTGTTATACAAACTCAGCTATGAAGAATAACTTTGGGACTTGATTAAAAAAAGAAAAAGAAGAAAAGATACACTTGAAGCCCAATATGACCCTTACTGGAAAAGTAAAGTACCTGGAGTAGGCATCCTGACAGGAGATAAACAGCTCTACTAAGAGTGTCTTAATAATGGCAGTAACTGGTAGAGATCCCAGTTCCCTTTGTGCTGGATACAGTAGGCTGTGTTACAAAGCTTTCTTGGAAGGCCAATGTTTTCAGTTCTCTGTCCTTAGCTCTAAGTGCCAGGTTGCTTTACTGGTGGTCAAACAATGTCTTATTGAAGTCCAGATGACGATTACCTTCAGTGTTAAATCTGAGCCTAGTATGCTTTGTAAAAAGCTGTGTAGACCCCCTGTCACAGCTCTCACAGTTCTGTGAGCCCCTGTGCCGTGGAGGTTCCTTACCCTTCCCAGTACCCCCCTGTAAAATTCTTGATGAACTACTGTGTGTAAGCAGTACGTGTAATCAATGCAAGGAGCACAGGCCTAGGAGGCTGCAGTTGCAGTTTTCTACAATATTTAATTTGAAGTAAATTTCTCTGAATTTGTACTCCAGTTACCGGGATTTCTGTTCAGTGGCATAGTCCAGTATCTGTCACTAAACCTGTTTTTTAATGTACACATGAACATGTATATAGGCCAATTATATGTGTAGATATCATAAATTAAGATTATAGACATGACATAGGTGGTTTGGTAAGTACAACTTGTGTGTTCAATCTTGGTAGTTTGAATTTCTGCAGTGTTACAGTTTACTGCTCAGAGGCCTTAGATTCAGGATGGCATTGGTGGGTGGTAATGTCCTTTCTCGTAGCATTACTGTAGCCTTAGGAATCTTTTAAGCAGTTTACATGAAAGAAAAAACCCAAGTAAGTATTCAAAATCTGGTTGCATTTTTGTCCTGCTTGTCCACAAGTAATCTTCAAACAGATTGGAATGGGGATGCATTCCATGAGTGCCCATCATGTAGGGAGCCAGAAAAAGTTCCTGTTTGTGTCCTGTTTCTATAAAAAAAACGATGTCTGTCTGTAGTTTGGGGTTTTATATGTGATCAGTTGGTGACAACTTGCTCTCCAGTGTGGTTCTGAAATAAGGTAAACCTTGTGTCAGAAAGTCTTTGGCTGTTCTCTTGAGATGACTGCTCTGGGCTGTAGCCTTTATTGCTGTGTGTGTGAATGTTTGCTTGGTTTTTTCACTAAAGTGCTTCAAAAATCAAGCTCCAGTACACACGAAGATCTATCTTGTTTTGTTCGTTTGGTTGGTTTTTGTTTGTTTGGTTGGTTTCTTTTTGCAGCTACCTTTTCTGACTTGAACTGGAGCATAATGTAAATATTGCTGTAGTAAATATGATGCTAGAGTTACCTTTTTTGGTGTGTGATTGGTATAAATTCAAGGCTTATTGAACTGACTGTTGATGTGTTGTATCAAGTCTTGGACGACAAAGTAAAATTGTTTGATTTCACTAAGATTTACAAGCATCTTTTCTGTTGTTTGAGTTTAATGCTGACACTTTAGAGAGAAATCTTTATCTGAGTCAAAGTTTTGCAACCAAGAACAGGGAGCTGTAATTAGAAGTTGTGTTAAAATTTATTTACATTTAAAATATTGAGAGATGTATGATTAGGGGCATCATTCAGGTATTTTCAGAGCTTGTAGCCTGATGTATTAGCATTATATTTAAAAACAACTGAAATATGTCCACTTCTTCATGCAAGTCATTGTATGACCAAAATCGTCCTTGTGTCTTAATTTAAATACACTCTGTGAAACTGAAAGAGTTATCATTAGGAATAAACCTAGGGAGTGTAAACTATCGTAGGTCTTGCTCTTTATGCCTTTGGAGGGATGTTTGTCCTGACACCAGTGACCCAGGAACACAGGAAAAGGTGGATTATAATATATATGTGGTTTCTGAATGTGAGTTGGGCAATTATTTAAACTAAGCAGAGGCAGTTCCTGCTGAGAAGCACCCATTCTTCAGGCAAGACTTTAAAACTCTTTCAATACAAGTGTTACAGCCTTAACTGTCCCCACCCCTTCTGCTGGATTCTGCAGGCAGATGTATGAGTTAAGGCTACGTTAGGGAAGATTTTACACTGGAATATGTGGGATGGTTGAAATGTTGTGTGGTTTCAAAGGTGGATGAGAAATTCAGAACTACCCTGTGCAACTACTGACAGTGTTTTGATTTAAATGAGCTGTTAATATTGTGACACTGTCCACATTAAAATACACCTTTGGCCTTGAAAATGACATGCTTATGCAAAGCTTTGTTACTGTGTGTAAGGTACAGGTCACTGTATACTTTTCACAGAACATATGGTCACTTAAATACAAGCAACTGGTAATTCATTAATGGATATTGACAGTACATTCCTAGTATTTTGACTCATGTAGAGTCAGGTGTTCTATACCTTCAAGGTATATACAGCTGATCTTAGTAACATTAACATCTGCCTCACTTCTTATGAGGCAAAAAGCACATCAATGCTTCCATCTTCAACTAGATACCACACAAGACCAAAAAATAGATGTAAACTAAGTGTGTTAAGTTAGCTGTTTCTTGGCTTTATTCTGTGTTGGTAGCACAATATTAAATGCAGTGGCAGAACTGTAATATTGTGGAGTTTCTAAGCGTAAAGCACACATGCTTATCACTTTTAAGCTAAAAAATAGTAGTATTGGTTACTGTACAAGTAACAGTTTTTGCATTCATAGGACGTTTTATTTACTGTCTGTAATGTGATGTTTATCTTTGTCCCTGTTGTTCCTCCAATACCTTTGACCCTGCTGACTGTTTTAGTGTCATAGAAATTAAAGGGTTTGACAAGTTGTTTTCCTTGTCTGGTTCCCAAGTACCACCTTGAGCAGCACAGAGGGAGGGCAGGAGCTCCTGCAGCCATGTGCTCAGTGGGATGGACAGTGGCACTTCCTCCAGTGTGTCACCAGGAGTGGCGAGTGCAGAGGGGCTGCAGCCCTCGTCCATCCCACCAGGTCTCTGCAGCAGCTGATGCTACTTGAGGTGCTCACGTGTGCCCACTGCTGTGTAGTGAAGACATGATGGCCCTTTTCTTAAAGAATTTACAATCTAAATTAGAAAGGAGTAAGCCAGAAACAGAGGGCAATTGGCCACTTCCTGCATGTGGCTTTCCTCGAATTTTTTAAGCATGCTCTATGGTATTCTCCTTTCTCTTTCTTTTCCTCCTTTTCCAGAAGCAGGATGGTGGTATGCATACAGCAGCTAAGCCTCAACATCATACTCTCTGATTTTGAAAATAGCAATTTTTTTTTTTTTTTAATCTAGGTGAAGTCATTAAACTAAGGCCATATAAGTAACCTCTTTATAAAGAAATGTGCTTAGTTTTATTAAAAGTTGATATGAACTGTGAACCCTTAATTGCTTTAATGAAATAAGATCCCCTACCTGCTAACATTAGGATTTTTGTTGTTATTTTAGTGCTGACTTGAGACAGTATTGCCTACACTCACTTCCCTCCCCAACCCATGGACATTGAATTTGCTATTGGTAAGCTGGCAGGTTATTTCAGTCACATTAGCAGTATTTGAACTTTGCAAAATGCTGCTTTTGAATTCGTCCCATTCGTGGAGAGCAGTCTAAGCCCACAGCCACCACCCAGATGTTGATAGAACCTCTGCTCCCTTTTCTACCTTGCCCCCTGCCCTTGTCACAGGCACGTTGGACACAGTCCCTGTTGTATGAAGTTGTGATGGTCCTTTCTGTGATCAAGGTGTGAGATCAGCCCTTGATGTGTCCCTCTGCCACACACAGTTTTAGGTGCTGAGCTGGGTGACTTTTGGTGGGGATTGCAGACTCTTGGGGTTTCCAGGTGGTAGCTGAGGTGTTCTTGAACTGGAGCATGTCACTTTCAGCTCTTTTGGAGCTCAGTTGTTCAGGATCTGCTGTCTATACATTACTGTGCAGCCATTCTCTACTGGAATGGCTTCTTGCTGTCCCAGGAGTGCTGTGTGCTTCTGAGAGGAGCTGTGTCCCTCCAGACCACAGCCAGCACTTTAGCAATTAAAGCCCGACAGTATCAGTCAGAACTGTAGGAAGGAGAACACATCTTGTGGGGAATTAACACTAAATGGGACTTAGAGAATCCCCACTGTGCCCATAACTGGGGAAGGGTGGTGGGTGAGGGAAATGATGTGGAGCCCATCTTTGCAGATTATTTTTGATTATTTTCCTAGTCAGTCTTTAAAATTCTATATTACTAAAAGTATATTTAAAATCCTTAAGTTTCATGGAATTCAGAGGCTGATGAAACTTTTTTCTAAATCTGGCCTGAATTCTTGAAGACATTGAACACCTTGGCTTGCTTCCCTTTTTTCTGTTTTCAAGTAATTTACTGTCATACTTGGTGGCATTGACATTAAGAACAGATACTCTTCTTGATGCAGACAAAACGAGAAATAGAAGAATCTGATGTATGCCCTGTAAGAAAACATACCAGAAGGCAGCTTTAATGCAAAATTCTTGAAATGTTTCACAATTGAAGCACCTAAAACTCTTCTTTTGCAGAGAAGAAAAAAACGTATCATTAGTATATAAATGTTGTGTGTTTTCTAAATATGACAGTCATTTACTGACACTGAAAAGAACTTCATCAATTCTTAAAATCATTTTGTGATTCACAGTGCAACAGTATCTTGGACTTTATGAAAGCCTGTGAACTTCTGAAAATCTCTTGGCAACAGAAAACCTGAGGATGCTTGCTACCTCTCTGTTAATTACCGTATTTTTTGCAGTAACTTTCAAAGTTTAATATTGCTCATAGATTTTTTTTTAATATACAAAGCATTAAATGTTTTAACAAATATAGAAGACTCCAAACAGCCAGTGGTGTCAGAAATATCCTGTACATGCTTATACTCCTGACATACGTAATTCCAAGCTATTTAAAAGGTGTATCTGTGTGGAGGCCTCACATAAACATAGACAATCCTAATCCTTTAAGGCTTTTAGGTATCTGTTCATATGCACCTACATGAGCACTTTAGGATGATGCTTCTAAATGTTGATCACTAACCTCAAGTGTTGCTGTTGTTTCTGCTCCCTCACTCCCCATTACATTGTTTTGTAGTCGGCATCACTGGATGAAGCTCCTTTCCTGAACAGGGCTTTGTTTTGCATTCCTCATATATTCAGTGCTTCCATAGATACCAGCTATTGAAGTCTTGGGGCACTTGCTTTGATTTTTAATGTACTTCTTTCCTCAGATAGCCTGTACGGAGACATTCCCTAGTTAGAACTGTTCCTCCATGATGAAAATGTTAGCATTTGTTTTATACCACTAGATTCCTTTTAAACAATCCTGTCACTAGAGCGTCCTCTAACAAGTTACCAAGATCTCAAGTCAGTTTGAATTAAGAGTGAGAGGGAAGTGGTTTAGTCATTTGTATATATTTGTGTTTTTAACTTCCAATAGTGCGAGGCCCCCAGCCCATTTCTCAGTGAGAGTGACGTGCTGGCACAGCCACCCTGAGCCCCACGGCAGGCACTGCAGAGTAGCTGATGTTCTGTGGAACTGCTCTGCAGTTAATTTGCTCTGTGATTTATGGAGTGGCACCACAGCTCTCTGTGCCTGCTGCCTTACTCCATCAGAGACGGACACGTGTCGTGTGGGCTGTTTTCTCATCAGTCTGGCTTTGTGTGGTGCCAAGATGAGGATTTTCATGTGTTTTATTACCTTTGTATTTCACGTGTGGTAGCATGTTTTGGACCTTCTCTCCCCATATAAAATGGTCATTAAGAAAAGTGGCATGATGGCAGTACCTGTGCTGTGGATACGATGGATGTGTTGAAATGCTTAAGGAGAAAACTAACTGGTGCATGACTTCCCCTTTTCCACCTAACCATGAGTTTTTCCAGTCTGGTCCAAAATTCTTAGAATCACAAAATCTCTGTGAGTAACTTTCTCCTCCCTGGCTTTATGTAACAAAAAAAGTTGAGCCACCTATCATTTTTTAAAGGTAGGTTTCAAAGTATTTTTGCCTTATCTGGTGTGAAAAACAAATGAATAGAAAATGAAGATACATTTGGGTCATGGATTTGAAATCTCAAAGTGTGTATGAAACATGTATACAAAAGAAGTCTACACTTCCTTTCCTGTGGGGTTTGGACCCAGCCTTACATTACCTAAATAGAAAACACATGTTGTTCCTGTCTCCATGAAGTTTTGTCTTTATAATTCCCACTGAGGAGACTGAGAATGTTCTCAGAGTACTGCTGGGTCTCTGATCCCCATCACCTGGGATCAGCTTCACATGGGCTTGGGAGATGCAACCATAAAAATACAACTCTGAACCAGCATTCATGGCTGTTGCTGCTGCTGGCTGGGCTCTAACGATGGCAGCAGATACTTTCTCTCACGCACTTTTCATGTTTTTCACTGCAGTGTTACTGGTTAAGATCTCAGTTTACAAAAAAACCCTTATAAATTACGCACAATCTAAACTATGTGAGGCTGGGAGATGTTGGGCAGAATTGGTGGTCCCCCTCTTGGTTCAGTTAGTGCTTAAGGCTTTGTAAACTCCACAGTCTTGAGCAACTGACTTTCCTTTCACATGGATGTATCTGACCAAGGTATAATACAGCTGAAAAATCATGCTTTTAGTGTTACTTAAATCCCAACAATCCCTTCTCCCCACCAAACCCTTTCCAGTTCATTTTAGGTCATCCAGAAATATGATTTGTAATGTTCTCTGTTGTGGATCCTTTGTTGTGTTACAAAAATAAAATAATTGTTGCCTTAGGTAGGCTGATCATTATTTTTTTTTTGTGAAACGCAGTGGTAATGTGTTTTTTGCTTTGAAATGTTACACTGAATGTTTTGTAGGAAGATTTTTTTTTACTGTGTTTTCAATAAAGTGTGATTCATAGCAGAGTTTTGTGCCCTCTTTTTTTTTTTATTTTAAGCAATGAAAAAATAAAAATCTGTGGCATTCCAAATTATCCTGCCGACAATTCCTGTGAATAGTTATGTTCCTCTCTTATTCCTTCCTCTTCCCAATTTAACCTGCTTTTGAGGTTCTCAAAAGGCTGTGTTTCTAAAATAGCTGATGTAGGAAATGTGTTGGAGATTCCCCTACATTCAGAGGCATCACAGCCCTGTGTTTTAAGGCAGGTGTGCAATTAATTCGAACCCTCTGCTTTAGGCCAGTGGGGATTGTTTATAAGAAAGTATGCTGATTATGTAATTTGTAAGTAATTTTCAATAGCTTAATAGTTTGACTGAAGGGCAATTTTTATATATTAAAAACATGACCACCACGTTTCCTAAACTGTTTGAAACTTAAACAGCTTCAGACTTTAATTTCCATTTCACAGGAGCATTTAGACTCTTTTTAAAGTTCAAGAATCACGTGGCTGGAAGGGACCTGGAGATGTCTGATCCTTCCAGCTGCGCGGGATCAAACATTCCTGCACTATTCCTGGTATTTAACCAGCCTGGCAGGGGCTATCTGCAATGTGATTGCTGCGCAGTCTCTAGGCAGTGTATTCCAGTATTTTAATTGTCCAAGATTTTCTAAATGTCATATGTGAAGGGCCCTTGCCACTCTCTGAGCTTTAATTTGGTTCTCAAATGTCCGTAATAAAACAAAACTTTCCACTTGCACCAGATTTTTCCACACCTGAAAGGTTACATTTCCTTTTCTCTTCCATATAAGAAATTACCCCCAGTTCCCTCAACTGTTTTATGCAGGCCTCCCATCATCCTTTTGGCTGCCTGTGGGGATGCTCATGCATGTCTAGAAGTGCTGAGCTCAGGTGGACACAGAAACCTCCAAGCTTGAGCCCTGGCAGTACATCATGTCTTCAGTACTGTCTCAGGTGTTGTCCTCTATATAGACTTTCATGACCTTAAATATGTTTCCACATATTGCATATAGGCCTAAGCAATCCTGTCTTCGTATCTGAAGATATTCCCACCTGAGCTCAGCAAATGGAATACCTAAAAGCAAGGAATGCTTTTCTTGGCTTAAACATCTCCTTGAGTGCAATCCCAGCTCACCGTGGCCTCTTTCTCTCAGTGCACCACAATATTTGAAAGCTCTGCAGGGACTCACACAAGTTTTAGACTTGTCTTTGTGTCACTGCTTGTAAATGCTTGCAGCAATTTTAGGGAGCATTTTGACACCTGAACCATGACCATACAAAATGAGCCTTTCTCTCCGTGCATTTCCTGGGAGTGAAAACCTGATAGGAAAATGAGCCACTTTTGCAGATATTTGGGTTGGGAAGTGGAAGGTGAGGTGGCAGAAGGGTTGAGCTCGATGTCAGACGGGTGATGGCATTTGAGTGCTTTCCTGTTGTTTAATTTCCCTTTTTTTTTGTGTTCCCTTCCAACTGCCAAAGTGACCCTTCATAGCACTTATTAGAATATTCAAAATGAGCTCTTCTAGACCCAAAGGAATCAAGAGTCCAAATTCTGTTCACCAGCAAGTAAAGGTCGATCCATTTGAAAAGAATTTTTGTCCTGATTTTTTGCTTGGTCTTCATTTATTCTGGTATGAAACTTGAACAGACCTGGCATGTTTTTGTAAGCAAGTGAGGAGGGATGTAACAGAAAGAATAACCACGATGGTGCTTTCCAGTAGCCTCTCAGGTGCCACAATTCCAAGGAAAGCAACCATACTTTAACTCAGCCTTCATCCAGCATCTATTTCTGTGAACAAGAGAGCAACACAGACAGTGCAGGGTCAGTTCCAGGACCTTCCCTGTGTCTGTGAACTCCACTAGGACTAGCCAGGCTGCTGAGGACAGCTGAGCCCCAAGGAGAGCTGAGAGCAGGGGCAGAGCGGGGCTGGGGCACATTAAGCAAATGGTGCCCCTCTCTGTGCCTTTGCTGCTTGTTCCTTCTTCCCTCAGGAGTAAGAAGTCCTCTGTTTCTTCCCTGAGCTTGCCTTTTTGTTTCCTTTCCCCGTTTCACTAAGTGATCCTGAAAATTCTCTCCTGAGCCTCCATGAGCTGGAACTGTAAAAATAAAGTGTAAACCTCTTCTGTCTGAGACAGGGGTCCATGAAGTTCCTCTGCTGCTAAGATACTATCTCCTTTGAGCTACTCCTGTATTTTCTGTAGTATGACCTGACCCAACTCGTATCCATCAATCAGCAAATAAAATCTAAGGTTGGGAAGAAAAAAAAGCATAACTGAAATGTAACCCAGAACTTTTGCTAACTGGTAAAGCAGTGTAAACTATCAGTGTGAACAGGAAGGCAAGCAGCATTTTTATAATTTGTTGGTGTTAACATGTTCTAGGATTTAAATATGAAATCCTGATGTATTTTAATGCATAATACTGAATAACCTTTTTTTTCCTCCCTAGAATAACGGAAACTGATTAATTGAATTTATTTCTGAAAGCACCTACATTTTGTGTCTGTGACTTCTTAAAGCTTGGCTAGAATGGCATAAACAGACTGTGTGAAATGCCCCATCGGTATGCAAAACTGCATCAGTCATCTGAACAGCAGCACAAGACTATGATAAAATGAAACGATGAAACAAAGTGCCGAGGTGAACTTTGTCCACAGGGAAGCCTTTTTAAGTGATCCAATGTCAGCAAATTGCTTACTAATGTGTTGACTTATGGCAACCCTCAAAAGTAAAATGAAAAGGTTGGAATTTACAGCATATCAATGAATCAGTTGATAAGCTTTTACTGGTTTAATATCCTCTTAGTTTTGCTGCTTGGAGCCACTTCAAGTTAGCAACAGAATGTTTACCATCTCCATGTGATAAAGGAAGTCAAACGACTAAACAAATTCCAGGACCATTATACTGTTTGGTGAGATTTAAATTAAAATCGTTGGGAGAAATCATGTGGAGGGGGGAGGAAGAAACTAAAGTCAACTGCATCATGTCACAATGAGTTACCTCGCTTCCTAAACAATGGCAAGATTTTTAGCAGAGCTGGAGACAATGTAATGCATTTGAAAAGATTTAATTGCACCAATAAAAGACTATGCCACAATTAAATGACATACAGAGTGACATTTATAGGTAGGATCAAAGAAATTCACTACCTAACATGCTGAAGCAACACCCTGCTCTCTGTGTATCGCAGTGCTAAAAAGTAGCCTGCTTTGGTTTCAGTGACCTTTCTTATCTCCTTTGATCTAGATTATTAAAAAATTTAATGACAGGTGTAATAAGGGCTACTGTAGCACCCTGAAACAAGTAATATATGTCCTTCCTAGTCCTAACATTTCAGACCTTGTTTTAAACTTTGTGATATTTATTTAAGCATATGAAACTTGACATTTAACCTTTGTGATCCTTCCAGAGGTGGTAGGGCTATTAAAAATATATTTTTTTTTTTTTCCCAATTGTGATCCCATTTGGTTATGCTAATGTTTAGGGGGTGACATTTAAAAAGCACGGCACAATTTTGAGGAGCAAGTTTTATTTTAGAAAAGCTTTTTAGCATCTGGAAATGGATAGCTTCTGGTGAAAACTTTAGTGTTTTCATTAACCAACACTTAAAAGTATGAGAGCGAATGACAGGAAAACTCATCTCCTGTTCCCACTTGAAAGCCACTAAGAAAAATAAGTACATATCCTTTAATCACAATGAGTACTGAATTCATTTAAACCTGGCTAATTGTTATGTGAAGACTACAAATGTGTTCTTAATAGAAGGTAAAAAAAAAAAAAAAGTGGTGCCTGTTTTGTTCGCTGCAAAATCCTGAAGTGTTGCATGTGAAAATGATTTCCTACGACTGTGGACTATATATGGGAACTACACTGAATAAAGACCTTCCCATGACTTTTATAAGTGGATGATGCAATGTGGGCAGTCTATCAAGCTCTTTCTCCTTGTATCAGGTAGTAAAGTCAGGGACCCTAAAATCTATTCCACCATAGGTAGCTTGGTGGATTGCTGCCATAACCATCTGAAGTTCAGTGACAGAAATCTTAACAAATGACATTCAGCTGCAGCTTTCAGCGTATTTAGGAGCCTTTTCAACTTCCCGTTATGGGACCTGCTCATAGCTAAGCAAGGTGTGTTGGGCCCATGGAAAACTGACAGCCGTATTGGGAGAGAAGCCTGTGAGTGCTTCCCTGGTCTTTCATGCAGAAGAATCTCAGTGCTGCTCTTGTCTGTTCTCATCACGCTCCCTGAGGACAGTCACAGCCCTCTGATGGATTCCAAACTCGAGCACTTCCGAGTGTGACATCAGCTGCCCTCAGACACCTCTATATTCATTTTCTCTGCTCCAGGGAAGGTTTTGCATTGATTCCAGAGGCAGCACAGCAACCAGCAGTGTGGCTCAGCGTTACAGCTGAGAGCGCTCTTTCCTCTCCCCCCTGCCTCTGGCAGCGCACAAGCAGAGCAGCAGCACCAGTTTGGTTGCACCAGATCAGCTCCAGGGCGCGATCTCACCATCACACAGAAACACAGAGAGTTGCAAGAGGGGCTCTGTGCCTCCAAAGCCCTCTTTTTGCCCTCTGAGCAGAAGTTAGAGAGGGGCAAAGCAACAGAATGGAACTACCTGGTTCAGCGTTCATTGAGAGAACAATGACAGTGAAGTTATGATTGTTTATGGATTTACTTCGTTCTCCCATTACTGTACCCCCTTCATGTAGTTCTATAGGAAAATACGTCACTGTGATTATAAAAAAGAGAAGGGAAATGCAGAGCCTCACAAAAAGCCCAATGTTGTTGGCCTAGGCAGGCCTTAACATGAAATATTTAAATAATTTTCCTTACTACTACATTGAATGAACAGACTAACAAAGCAACTGAGTGACTCCAGGGCTGCCTGTTTGTTATGAATAGGAAGGAGTAAATGAAAAGGGAGAGAGCTGATATTCCAGAGTTCTGATTTAAAGGAGCTGAACCACGCCAAAGCAACAGGCCAAGGAAGTGAATGCAACATACTTTGTCCTCAAATAATTGCTTTCTTAATTTCCTGTCCTTAGGAGTCAGTCTTTACACCATTTGTGAACAATATATTCCTCCAGAAAACTTGAATTCCCTATGACACAGTTTTGCTGAGAAGAGAAAACTCAAATTTATATAATTATTTATATGAAACACTGTTTTTACGAATTTTTTAAACTTTAACTTTTATAGTGCATTTTATAGTGCATTCATTCTGTCTATTATTAAGTGTTTAACATGTTTGGAATATTATTTAGAAACAGATATTGCCCAGTGACACACCTATAGCAGAAGTAAGGCTTACCTAATAGCACACTTTATTTTAACCAAGCGTGCCACATCATGTGTCACTGTGCTCTGATACTGCTCTTTTCTATGCATAGGACAACTTTTTACCTTTAAATTTTAAAAAGGTTTCTGGGCATGTCTGAAAAAATAATTACTTATATTTCATATCATTGGAACAGATTAAACAGGGTAGATTACAGAATGTAAAAACAGTTTATTCATCAGTCCATGAACGCTCTACAAGATATATATTTTTAAAATTAAAGTGTTAAGAGAATTTTGTAATTATGCATATGTTCTCATGAAATTTCATGAATTGAGGTATTCCAGCTTACTATATCTGTGTGTAGCTCAGTTACAAAGTATGTTTTCCCACAGAGTTTTTAAAAAGGTAATAAAAAAGAAAAAAGTGCTTCATCATAAAATAGCCTTAAATTATATTTCTTGCCATAAAAATCTAGAATAAAAATTACTTTTCAAGATGATTACATTTAATTCATTATGATATTCACTAAAGTAGTTTAATTAAAATACTCATCTATTATGTGCTTGACTAGTTATATGAAAATGTACTCACTTTATGGAGTACATGGGAACATGAATGCAGCACCTGTTTTTTCAAAGGAAAAAAAATTACCCCAAGAACCAAACCTGACTTTAAAGCATTCTAAAAGCTGAAAAGTAAAAAATGCTGACAAGAAAAATTCTGACTGCCTGAAAGCTCATCAGTTTCTGCCTGTTACTACTGCAATCCAGTGAAAATAAAATTATTTTGTGAATATGTAAACTTTGTGTTAACAATACATGGAGTGGCAGAAAGCAAAAAATTCCAATTGCTCGGAGGAAACTGGAGAAAGATTATAAAACAAGCACTTAAAATAAAAGCTGATTAATTTTTTTCCCTTCTCCCAACAGAGACGTTAAATTTTGAGAAGTGATATACATCAAATGCAGCATTTCACACATACAAAAAAACCCCCAAAACAAAATAGAAAGTACGTTCTCAGGCTGCAAGAAACCGTCACCTTTATCTGACCTAAATTCCCACCAAATATTGATGATCTCCATACTGACAGAAGATGTAAAGTTGGCTAAAAAGCCGGTTGGCTCTTAGAGGAAGGAAAAACTGGGGAAAGAGTGAAAACCAGAACGAGTAGTGAGCAGTACTGAGCTGGGAAACACAGGGGCCTTAATGGGCAGCTGAAGGGAAAGCGCTCCCATACAGCGGCTTTTTCCCTCGAGGGAGGAAAGCCAGCGGAACACCGAGGACAAAAAGAATTCCAGAGGCATTTCCCTCTTCTGTGCCAAATCTAAAGTGACCTTTTTAATGAGTGCTGTCTTTTGCTCTCTCTTGTCAGGCTTCAGGCTTTCAGGGTAGCCGAAAATTGGCAGAATGGCCTTTTGCCAGATCTGTCCTCCCTGTCCTTGGACAGTTGTACACCTTCAGTCAATGTTGATGTGAAGGGAAGCAAAACTGCTGTATCTAAGGTTATTGAAAGACTTTGATTCACATCACAGACCTGGCTGTAAGAAGTCTTCTTGAAAAATTAAAAGCGAGAACAAGCAGAAAAAACTACCCTAAAAATGTACTGCAGAAAGAAACTTGCAAGCAGTTTGGATAATTCTCCTAATTGCCATCATCACCTCTCTGAACCAGCACTCGCTTCAATCAGTCACTTGTCCCTTTTGCTTAATATTTTCAAGATGATAGATGAGAGAGTGTAATAAAGAATGATGTATTCATGCTTATGCTACACATATGCATCGAACAAAGCCATCAAGGTAAAATGCAGGAATTTCATCAGGTAACCTAAGAAGTGACTGGTATTACGTGTACACCTACTTTCATTTTCCAAATAGAAATAACTACTGTACCAAACAGCAATTAAAGAAACTTGTGAGAAAACAAAATATATCTTAGATTGTGTAAATAGCAAATGTTTACCATTCTGATGATTGAAGGCCAGAATCATATCTACAGGAGTTTAAATGAAGAAGAAAATAGTCTATACCTGCTTTGCAAGAGCAGATAAAGAGGCTGATTTCCTTCTTTACTATCATAACCTCAGAAGTGAAGAGGTCCTACCAACCTTCCTCTACCATGTCAAGTTCAAAATAATATCAGACCAACCACTGGCAGGCAACACAGTTCTTACTATTAGCTAAACCATGTAACAATGCACAATAACATAATTTCAAATCATCAGTATAAATAAAATCTCTGTTAGAATTAAGTCGTGAAGTTTTCTTCAGCATTGCATTTATGTATTCTTAAAAATAAAAATTAATAAAGTGATATAATAAAAAAATATTGCTGCTGCAAAATACTGAATTCTGATGAAATTGTAACATATGCAACAGAAATAAAGAGCGTAAAGAAACAGAGATATCCTCACAAGACACCAGTGAGAGTGTCACTGTGATAGCTGAACTCCATCTCAAAAGGTGACTGTGAGGTGACTTGCTGTATGTTCCTGTGAAATCTCTGCCTTCTTAAAGAAGGAGTTAGTGAAAATACTTACAGTATTTCTGCCTGCCCCGACAAATGCAGATATAGTCCAGTGTCAGTATCTCAGTGGTAAAAAACTATGGTAGGTACAGCAGAGAATAGATCTTTGCCATCTTTGAAGACCAGAAGGAGCAGCTTGTGTGGCTTTACCAAAATCCGTGGAGGAGTGTCCAAGGTATGTGTAATAAGACATGAGTCCATAATGAGACCTCAATGGTATTTGACAAAACAAGAAAGGAAGAGGGACATAAAATAATTACAATGCAATCTGATGACACCTAGGCGAGAGTTCTAGTTCTAAATGAGAAGGAAAGGGCAAACTCTTCAATTCATACCAGAATCTTTGCATAAATCTGACATTACTATACAGCACATATTTGTTCTGTATAAGCTTTCAAAACACCATCAGGCAGCTTGTGTACCCAAACCCACTGTGCTAGTTCGTCATGAAGAGGAAAGGAATTGTAGCAAATCAAAGAGTGGGGTTTTGGTGATCCCCTTGCTCAAGTATCTCATTATTCTAGGACAGGATTTGTTAATTTTTGAGACATCCATCTACAGAGGTATGTCATTAATCATCCAAAATTTGCACAAACTGCCTTTGATATTTTTCAAGAACTTTTTGAGGTACTAAAGGAATTATAGGAAATACTTTTCTCCCTTTGGTTGAACTATCTGCCTAACCTACTTCCTTCTGAGGTCATGACATGCTTCAAATGTAAATCAATTTGAATCTATATCCTAGAACAACAGAATGTCTTTGGTGTTTCTGGCTGGGTCAGTTTATGCTTTTGGAACAATGTGGAGAGTGATTTCATGACGTGTGGTTTGGTTCACATAGACCTCGCCTTGTTACTTTTGTTAGCCTTGCAAAGGTATCAAGAACCGAGATCCAGTTTTGACAGTCCAATATGTACAAGTGATGATCTTTATGATGAGCAAATCTTGGTGCAGAGGGAGTGAACAAGAAAGCAAAACAGTCACAGCATGAGACACAGTATCACAACACAAAAAATGCCTGCCCTTGATTTTCTTCTGATTACTGCAGTCAGAGACTGCTTTTTTTTTTAAGGAAGAAAATGAAATGGCTTTGTGGAAAGCCTTCTCTATATCCCTGGGGTAAGAAAAAGTGCTTATCTCTAACTTTCACAAATGGATTATTAAAACTGCCATATAGGAAGGTATTGGTGGTAAAACCTGTCTTCAAAATGACACAAACCATCTGGGATATTTGTGAGGGACAGGTTATACAGGTGCTTGGAAGGAAAGCTTTTATGCTACATAGTTGGTGAAGGAAAACTGGCAGCAGAACACGCAAGAAGGGATGTGTGGTCAAAGCAAAAGGCTCTATGAAGATATTCTCAGAGCAGCTTTTAAAAAAAATTACAAGCAATGAAAACCTATATTTATCAAGACATCAAAGAATTTTTATCCTCATGCATCAAGTTTACAAGCCCAACCCATTTATTGACACACCCATTTACATCCAAGTTATTTATCCTAAAATGAATCTTATCAAAGTGATTGCATGCATTAATCTTGAAACTATTATTACTTGATTTTTGGACTTCAGTCCCTATTCAAAAGAAAAAGAATGACAGAGGCCTGTGTGATTTTGTTTGATTACCCACAAATTCATGAAGATGAAATTATATTGAATTACATTTTCAAAGTTGTTTCACAGTTGTAAATTCCAAACCACACAATTCTTATCAAGAAAGCTTGACACAAGCATTTTAAAATAATGTGAGACTATAGGTGAAAATACTAAACAGCAAAATCCAGAAACATTTGCCATTTCAAAAAATATTTTAGCACATTGTTTTGAATCACTTGTGCAAACACCCATACGAGACATTTTAGTAAATGTGATTTGAAGAGAAAGTACATTGTCTATCTTGTAATTGCAGAGAACATGCTCACGCTTGGGCTGCATTTTTTCACCACAAACCTTAACTTCCATAGCAAATCGTTATCAATATTTGTATTAACCCCTGTTACCTCTTTGCTGTAACTCCAGTATCTCTGTGCTGTTTCCCCCCCACTATCCTCTCTTCAAAATGAACCAAAGAAAAAACCCGCCCGTCTTTGGAACTTTAACCACGTAAACATAGGAACAATCACCTCGTCTCACTACCTTTGTCCTATCACTTGTTATTCTCGCTTGTGTATTATCTGAAGGTTCCCTCTCAACCTTCAGCTGGTTCCAAAAGGCAGATGCCTGCGCTCCTGTGGAGCGTCTCTGATTTTCGTGGATCCCTTTAGAGTAATGCCTACTCAAGGAAAGTGAAAGGATGGAGAGAACAAGACATTTATGGCAAAAATACTGTCGAAACCTTTAGAAAAGGGAAATGCAAAACTGAAAGGCAGGAGTCATGTTTGGTCTCCTGGTCTGTTAAGATGCTCCTTGAATTTGTTTTTCTAAGCAATCTCTTGCTGCTCCACAACTCTGTTATTATAATACTATTTAAAAGTGAGTTTTTTCACCAGGCATCATTCCAAGCCCTCACATCTGTGACTTTTATCTTGTTGCATGTTTGCTTCTAAATTGAAAAAGGTATTTAACTACAGGTGTTAATTCTTCCCTGGTTTAGCCCCAGGACCATTGTAAAAACAAACCTTTTTAACTTTGAGCAAAGGTGGGTAGGTATTAACAAAGAATACATTTCATGCAGCACTAGTAAATCTCTTTTTACAGAAAAAGGAATAAAACAAACAATTTCAAACAGATTTTTTTTAAAAAAATAATGCTAAAACATCCCCCCAAATAAATACAGTATCAAAATTAGGGGTGTTTCTTGAGAATAAAAGGCAAAGAAAGTTATGACAGTCAATATACATTAAAAATACTTCTTGATTCTTAATGAAGAACTTGTCTTCATCAAGATGCACTAGCCTCTTCCTTTTTACCTTCACTGTCACAGGAATAATAGTTTAAAATACATTTCAAATATGAAAAGTCACTGATGGCAATTCCATTGTTTATCTCATGGTCTAAACTGCTGAATTTTGTCAAATTTCCAAAGATACTATGCCATTTAGTATTAAATTATCTTACTGAACAGAAAGATTAACTTCCTCATTTTTGTTTATTTTAAATAAAGACTAAAATTACAAATCAGAATGGTTTACCCACCATTAGCTGTGGAGGGCTTGGATCAAGAACACACTCCTTTTCTGCGTCCTCCTTGCTTTTGTGGTGAGTGCTCTGTTTTCTTAGTCCAGCATCTACTATTATTCTGTCCATTTCTTTGTTCACAGGTCTGTGAATGTGCTTGGTATTCCTTATCCTTGACTTAAAAGGTTCTGCTAATGGAAGACCCTGGAGCTAATGACGGTGTCTTACATGACCATGTGGAGCAACTGCGAAGCTGCTCTCATCTCGTGTTTGGAGGAGCAGCTCTAAAAAGAGAAAAACCCCAACCAATCTTGAATAATTCTCGTTATAAATTATTTAAAACCATACATATGATACTAAATTAAAAGAAACTCTTCTCTTAGCCAGTATTTCTGATTTGTCAAAGGCTTTTACACACTCACAGCTCCAGTACTTGAAGCCTAACATGCACTTACCATAATATGAAATTTAAGATTGATGTTTCTGACACATCCTAGTCTTAACTTATAAAAAGTCAAAAGAAATCTTTGATTTATCATTTATATTAAATAAAATAACAGTAATTTTAAAGTTTTAATTACTGAGCCCATAATTATTATAGGCAATAAACTCATTACGAACTATAAAAGTTTGGCATGCCCAAACACACTTTAACTTCATACAATTAAAAACAATCCCAAAGGCTAACTTTGCCTTCCAGAACACTGAATATAAATAAGAATGAATTATTTTTATACAGGGAATGGGCTTATCTACCTATTCCTCCATTTCTCCCCACGCTTATGCTTTATTTTAAGAGATGTGAAATCATACAGTGTAAAATCATGGTGTTCTATTGGTAGTCTTTAGCTAATTTGACAAGAATAGTGTGGCTTTACAAACAGACACGTACAAGAACTTGAATAATATTTCCCAGTAGAAACAACCCCATCAATAGCAGATGAGAAACCTACGAACTGACTTGTTTTCTCCTAGGGCTCCCTTGAGAAAGAGCTTAACATCTGTTCCAGGCACAGAAGTTAACTTTGGATCCATAAACCACCAACTGTGTCCCTCTCCTGTCAACCTCATCTCACCCCCAGTGGACTGCCTGTAATGGACGTGGAATGGCTTCAAAATGATTGGGAGGGAGCGCAGATTTCAAGCTGAACTGAGGAAAAATGTGGCTGTAGCAATAAATCCCACTGAACTGCTCTGCAAGATTACTTTGCTGTAGACGAGAACACTTGTGATACAAAGAGCAAGGATGATGTTAACAGCCCCCTTGGGGCTGAAGCTTCTCTGCTGTGATCTCAACATCCTCACTGGTGCAGCTGGAGAACCGGGCTCGGTGGAATCTGGCAGAGGGTGAAGTCACAGTCAGGGACACAGTAGTAAGATGGGAGGCAGTTCCTGTGATTATCNCCAGCTCCCTCAGCCACTTCTCATTAGACTTGTACTCCAAACCCTTCACCAGCTGCCTCCTTGCCATTTTGGGGGACCTGTATTTTTGACAACTCTACAACAAAATCACCATTAAAAAGAAAAAAAAATCATCTCTACAAAGAGAACAGATGAACGGTATCCATATGGATCACACAAAGATCTTTGTCACCTAGTCTTGGTCCACAGCAGGAAAGCAGATGGCTCAGGGAGATGGTAAGACTGTGTTTAGTATGGAATCAACTCCTTCAGGGACTTCCCAGGCTTTAGAGCACGGCTTCCTGAGCCAGAAACACTCCCTTTGTCTTTAATAAGCACTGATGTGTTTTTTTCAGGTCCAGAGTCATGTGAAGGTACCTCTTGCCACCTCATAGGAGTGTAGGCTTCCCCTGGCCGTTTTCCTCACTATTATCACTTGATGGCCCTTTATTTCTCACCAGGAGGACAAGCACAGATGATGCCTCAAGTCCAGGTGTGCCATTTCTTTCATTTTAAATGGTCGTCAGAGACCTTCTACAGCTGCTACTGACTTGAGAGATTTGTTTTCTTGTAGAACTGACATTTTCTGAGCAAAAACAGTGAAGCTGTCCTGAGAGTAATCCTTTGAGCAGCATATAAATGGAGTCATTAATCCACTGGATGCACTTCTCTGTAATTACAAGTAATTACTTTAAAGTCAAATCTGCAAATGAGAATACCTCTCTTTACTGTAGGGGAAGATGTAAAAAGCAACTGAAGTGGCTATCTTTAAAATGACATTAAATCACCGATTGTTTCCAAAGGCAGGAATAAAAAGATAAAATAATGGTTTTTAAAGGGAACTTGCAAGTTCGCCTAACACCAAACCTTACTCAGTGATATGATGAAGGGATATTTTACAATATAAACTCTTAAAGAATTTTAGGAATAAATTTTAATTAGCAAATAAAGTAGAAAATTATTTTCTGCTGTCTAAAATCTGCACGGAAGTGTAAACGCTGTAATATTTGTAAACCCGAATCCACTGATGTGTAGAAAAATCACTAATATGTATGAATTTAAATACAAAGTTATTACTTATTTTGGTTTCACTGTTTTATGCTTGAACTTGGTTCAGCATTCTTTTCAGTACTAAATTACTTCTTTTTTTTTCTTAGAAATCTTTGATTGAATTTCTTCAAGTTGCTAATAAGTTTCTTTTAAAATAAAGTTTGCCATCTCTTCTGTGTCTGTCATACCTCATTAAGGTGATCCTATACACATGTATGCTTAATTAAGGCTTTTTGTTAAAATAAGCCTTTAATCCAGAGGTGCTGGGCCTTAATTGAAACTCAGAGAAGATTAGTGTCGTCTTTTATTTTGCTTTTCACTTTTACTGTACTTCCTACTGCTTCTAAGCTGAAATGTCTGTATTAGCCTTAGCTGATACACGGTCAGGAAGAAATTAAAATTCATACTGCAGTCTTCTGGAGAGTAACATGCCTCAGCAATTGCCAGTTCTTATTAAGTGCCACCTTTTACCAAGAGCCTCCACTTAAAATGCAAAAAGTTGCTTTAAACACTCCAAGAACATTAACATAATGAACACGCTGCCTGTTTTGAAGGTGACTAATAAGTGACTAATGATACCTGGTTTTAGCCATGTGTGTAGTTCTAAAATGTTAATTGTGTGTTTAAAGAGTCCTGAAATCGTGGATCTGTCCAGAATGATTGACTTTTACAGAATCCTCTTTGAGAAGATTTGGGAACAGTGAGAATTTTAGCCACCGATTAGCAGCACTCAGCTGAGGTACCGTACAGTGCAGTAAGTTTTAGAGCCTTTTTGAAGGAGCAAGACATGAATTCAACAGCTCCTGGTCTCCTAGAACAAAATGCACCAGTCAAAGAGCCAATCTGTTTTCTTAGAGAGCTGCAACAGGGCAGGGTAGTGCTAATTAGCAGAGGCAGCTGGCCTGCTGTTATCGATGGCAGGAGAGTAACTTCTCAGGAAGAACTATTAAATTGTGTGGGTTGAATAAATTTGATACAGAAACAGCAATTCTAGGGCAAAGCTTTGAAGTGAACTTTTCAGTATAACAACTGTATGAGCTTCACTGATACTGTGTCTTTTTATCATGAAACTTACTGTCTGTAATATGTTTTTACACTTAGTCATGTTAGAGGAGTGTAATAAAAATATTAATATAAGCTCTGTACCTGTCTTAAGCTTATCCCTGAAAGGGTTGTTTTGTAGCATTGTTACAGTGATGCTGGGCTAAGTCTTTGCCTCCAAACCACGCTCCAGGGTGTGGGCAGTGAATAGGATGGGTAAACCTTTGCATGTGCAAAAATACAGGTTTATTTTCCCCACTAGAAATAAGGATATTTACGCTACTGAAATTACAGAAACCAGTATTTCTTCTGAGAATCAAGTGCATTGATGTCATAAAGAAAGAGAGCTGAGTCTGAATGCATTAACCAGGAATTCCAGCTTGAAATACTTCTGCTGGCTGAGGAGGGCAGGTTTTGGCAAATCTGCACATGTGAGCCCTGCCTTTGACTCAGCAAGGAACACCATGGCACACAGCTTTGTAGCTGCCCTGTTAAAGGTTGTTTTAAGAGAACTGAGTCAGATATCCTTAATTATAAAAATACAGCATCTGCTCTTTCTTCTCTGAAGTTTGAAAACATTTTACCTTGTTTACTATTTATTCACTTATATTAAATACGTATTTATTTATTTATATGTATGGGTGCACAGGCATACTCTGTATTTTTCATTGTTGTACTCTTTGTTTACTGTTTACATTTTCTGTGAACTTCTGTTAACTTCCAGGCAGGTATTTCCAAGTCAGTAGGAAAGCTGCACAATTTTAAGGATAGTAGACATGTTACTAGGTCTCATTTAAAGCCCTTTTCAGTCAGTGAGAAGGCTGTCACCTGTTTGTAGTTGAATTAAAAATCTGTTCTGCTGAGTAAATATTACTTCCTTCTCAGGGAGAAAAAGTCTGATTTAAGGGAAAATCAATATATTTTTGGATCAAATTAGACTCCAAAGCAAATAAGATTTCATATATGAACATTGTTTTTTTATTAGCATATGTCATAGTGATTTTTTTTTTAACTCACATAGAGCAAATATAGTCAGGATTTATAGATATGAAGTGCTTTACATTTGTAAAAACTTTCAAATGTTCTGTAAGAATGCATTGGCAATTGCTTAGGTAATGTTACTGTAAAAAGAACTAAACATCCTGTTTGCAACATTTCTGATGCCAGTGCTCTACATGTGTGTGGTACCAGGTTGTGTGAGGTGCTGGATGGAAGAGTGTTTAGTTTTGGATCTACCTGTGAAGTGCTGTGTGTGTTCTAATCTGTAATTTCCGGTCAGATTAATATTTGCTTAATGGAGGAATTTTTCACTTCGTGGGAAATCCTTTTAATTGTGTAGAGGGTGAATATTTTGCAAATGTGTACCACAGAGTGCAAGCCTCAGAATCATACCATTGTCAGCATTTAATGCGCTGATATTGTTCCTTCCTTTCTGTTTGTCTTTGGAGAGGTCCTCATTCCTTGGGGATGAAGTAAAGCTCTGGTTCCATCACTGCGGCCTTCAGAATTAGCACTGAAAACACAGGATTCTTTTCCTGGGTTGATGAAAGTAATTTCTTGTTTGCTGTGTCAAACAAAGCATGCTATTTGTCACATTGTGGTTTGTGTGTCTTTTAAGAGGCTTTCAACTTTGATCTGAGCCAAGGTACACTCAGTAGCACAGATGACAGAAGTAACAAACCAGTGATGTGCATTGTCATTCATACAAACTCTTTAAGTCAACAAATACCGAGACTTAGATGTAGAAAACCATATTGCTTTTGAGGGGGCTTGTGCATTCTTGTGAGAAAATGCAGACCTTTGCTTTTCTTGTTTCAGACAAAGGTGTGTAACAATTTATTAACTGAGGATTCAGTTCAGTGTCTGCACTCAAAAGGTGCCTCATCTGGTCCAGATTCTGGCCCTTGCTTATATTTTCTAGGTAAACAGTTGCATTTAAAAGACATTGTGGAGATGGGCTCAGTAGCACATAAAAGCTGCTTTCTTCGAACTGTCATCACAGAGGTTTTCAGAGCATGCTTTTAATACTTCCAGTGCTGGTGTTTGTGTCTCTTTCTTCCTCTCTCTCCCTCTCTCTATGTTAAATGCTATTTGAAACTGGAGTGTTTTTTTAAATGCAACTTTCGCCTGCTTTTTACCTGCTCTTTCTGAAGGGAAATTAACCTTTTGTGTAACAAGACAGAGGGTTAGAAAACTGTTTCACAAGCACAGCATTCTAAGAGAATGCAAACAAGACAATTATAACAAACCAGCAGTGGTTAGGAATGGTTGTGTGATTCTGAAAGTTATATATTGCCACATGTTAAAACTTTCAGGTTTGAGGCACAATTTGATCACCCAGTTTGACCTTTTAAGATTATGCAAGGAATTTTATGCAGTTAGTGAAGTTTAGAAATTAAACTGTTTGTTCCAATCATATATCTCAGAAAGCCATTCTGTTTTCATCTAAAAATTTCATAACTTGGGGGAGGTTGTTTGTTCAAGTGATTAATCATCGTGACTGTTACTCTTTATTATATCTCATTTGAATTTGTCTGGCATCAGCTTCTAACCATTTGCTCTTTTTATGCCTCTCTCAGCTAAGCTGAAGAGCACTTTATTAACTGGTATTTTCTCCTTGAAAAGATACATTAACAATGTCATCAAGTCATCCCTCAATTTTTGTCGCTAATCTGAATAGATTGGGTTTTGTCAGGCCACTCTTGAGACATTTGCCTAGGCCTAGAATATTTTCCTGTCTCTTTTGCATCCTGTGCATCATGCAAATTTTCAACTGAAAAATTTAAGGCACTTAAACAATATAGTATTCTGTCCTTTGTTTCTTCAACAACTTACACAGCTCAAAAATATTTATTTCTACTTAGCATTATACATTTCCTGATAGAACAAAAGTGTATCCTGCCAAAAAATATTCTTAACAAGAAGGAGTATTTTTCCACAGTTTTGTTTTTCTCTTCTTGGTATTTGCAAATGAAAATGTCCCATTTTCTTACCTGCTGTTCAGACCCCTCATCTTTGCAAAATACACCCAAGAACAGAAGATACAGCAAGCAACTGCAGCTGTGGTGCAGCAAGGGTGAACAGACACTTCTAAAGAGGAACTTCTCAGTAAAATAATAAAAATTGCAAATACTGATATAAGGAGCTTAAAGGAAACTCTGAGTAGGGCTTAATGTCTAGCATTAAGATAATGTAGGTGTAATTTATTTCTTGTGAAATATGGAGCTCAGGAAAAAAAAATCAATGAGGTACAATAATTCATTTCTGTATACTGTGTAGGAAAGAGAGATGGGAAAGTGGGAGGCTGTTCTATAAATTCTATGATATATTTTTTAGGAAAGAAAAGTGAAGATTATTTAGGACCATAGGAGAATATCTGGGCTAAATACTACCTTGAATAGGCTAAGAATGACAGTAAAGAGCAGGAAGCAAAGACTGTTCTCTAATGGCATTTTAAGGAGAGTGTAAATAGAGATAGATGACATTGTTGGTGTGTATTTTAAATAATAGAGTTTTATTATTATTTCAAAGCCATTTCCCTGTAATACAAGTGTAATTTATCTCAAACATGTTAGAGAAAATCTGAAGAATATTTAGAGTTATAGTGATAATGTGCTGAAAATGCATGAGGAGGCACAGAGGGAATAAACTGAGAAGACAAAGAGCTCATGCAGAAGCAAAGTATTTTGGAGGCTTAGAACTTCAGCAGAGCAGATCATAAGGAACTACTTGCCTTAGTATTTGTTATTTACAAAGAGCAAGTGTTGCCAGAAGCAATGATGTATATACAGGGCTTGCAGCAACCCATGGAATTAAATGACAGTGAAAGTCAGAACGTGTGGCATTCGTCCAAGGAACCTGAAGGAGCTAAAGAGTTGCTAACTGAATTCCTATTAAAACTTAGGTAATTAATCAGCAAAATGTGATACAATAGAGAAAAACTTAAGGTAGACAGTTTCACGAAAGTGTGTTGGGGTAAATGGCTCTGAGAATGATTCCAGGAATTAGAATGGTGAACTTTTCTTTTTTTATTTTTGGACAGGAAACTTAATGGATAAAATCACTCAGGATATAAAAAACCCAAAACTATAAGGAGCCTGGATGGAGTATAGTTCTAAGGAAAAATAATTCTGACTGGTACAACAGTATATCTTGCTGCTCCAGCCTTATAGTGTGTTTTAAAAATTAACAATTTAATGGAGAAGTTTGGCAATACAAGGACATGTTTTATAAAAAAGACGTCCCACAAAAAATACCACACAAGGTTTTCTGACAGAAGCTAGTAACACAGCTCACCCTAGAAAAAAACACAACCCTTGTTAATTAAGGTAAGGCAATTAAAGGCAATTAGGAAAAATTAGGAAAAAATCATCAGAAGAATAAATCAGTCAATGGAATGTCCAAGGTTCATTGTAGGCGTGTTTAAACTACCACAGAGACAAAGCATGTGCCACCTCTTTTTCTGACAGAGCACATCTTAACACCTGAACCTCCGGGGAGGCTGCATGGTGTGTGTCCCTTCCTGCACCGTGACTAACCACGGAGGTGTCACAGAGCTTTTCGTGCTGCACCCTGTTGTGAACCTGATTTCGGAGGAGAGGTTGGAAGCGGTGACTAATGACATCCCAATTTGCTGATGGAACAAAATAAAGCATTTTCTCACTACATTTCTAAGATAAAAACCCAACCTCAAACCCGGGAAGGGTCAAGGGGGAAAATAGAAATGATTAGGGGCATGCGGGGAGCTTCTTTACAAGTAAATTAGCAAGAATGGTCCAGATTTGCAGCTGATGAAAATTGGCACGGTTCCACTAGAATCAGTGGCACTGTGCCAGTTTACACCAGCAGAGAATCCACCCCAATGCGTTTTTAATATGAAAAACCAGGGCGATTATGGCAGAGACCTACAGTAAAAGACCAACACAATTACAGAAACAAGGCTGTGAAGGCTAGAGAGTGTGTCTTTAGAGATGTGGGGGGTTTGGAGTGTTGGTTAGGATCAGTTTTTACAGTCGATGTGAAGTTGCTTTCTATTTTTTTGCTGTAAGATGCAGATTCCTCCTGTCTTGTCCCAGTCTATTCCAGCCTAGCTCTTTCTCCTACCTTTTCTCAGTTCCAAGCCTATGCTCCATTTTCATCAGGAGGGTGTTCTTCCAGTGTAGTGCCTCAGCACCTCACAGTGCAAGGGGAGCAGTGAGAGCACAGGAGGCAGTTCAAAAGTCCATGCAGCTGTCAAGGTGTGCCTGCTCGTCTGCCACCTGCCCAAATTAGCTCTATGGTAGGAAACTTGCCTTCTGCCTATAGGTCTCTACAACACACAGCTTGATAGGAGCTATAAAATCTTTCTGGAACACTGAACTAACACTTGGCTGGTTGGCCCACACCGAGCTTAAGACAGACCTGACTGTGTGGTTAAACTGTCCAGTTGTGTATCCACAGATCTTAGGCTGCAGTGCAAGACTAACAGACATAGTTTTTCTGATCTTGGTCCTTGTGCTTCTTACACCAGTGACTTCTGGTTGCAGAAAAAGTCCTATGTAGACTATTAGAACAGGAATAGAGAACAGTCAACTTCAGGGGTTAAAATATGGTCAGTATGGTTTTATTTTCATTGCTCTGGGAAGATGGAACTTGTTAGCAGCAGACAGAGGCTGTAAACCTGCCAACTCTGACAAAGCTCCCTTGAGCTTATGTAGAAGGACATGCCCAAATTTTATCTCTTTTTCTGCAATTATCACACCAACAATGGCAGTGAAAGTCATACTTTTTTAATGTAGACAAAACAGTTTTTCCATTCGCATAGAAGGTTTTTGCAGAATTTTTCCAGAAAAGTTTCTTTCCAAGTCAGAAACCTGGCATGGAAAACAACTGAAGTTTGGCAAGGTTATAAGCAACTGAGAAGATGTAATAAAGTGATGTTAAAACCACTTAATTATAAACACAGTTACCAGCTAAATAATTTGTGTAGCAAAGATGTTCTTGATGCAGCTAATTGCACTTCCTGATACTACCTGAAATAAAAGGTGAATTAATGAGAGGGAAACCTAAAGTTAATGAGAGTTAATAAGCGACAAGAAAATGTGCATATAGATACATCCACATGGAGGAGAGAGAGAGGGAATCCCTGTTGCTCCTGTAGGGAAAGCCACTGCATAGAGAGCAATTCCTTCTATAATTCATTTTTCCCTGTGGGATTTTCACCATTGCTTTATAAACTCTTTTGACAATATGTCTGTCTCATCTTCTCATTTGCCCCTGCCCTGCCCTCTCACATTATTATTGGTGTTTGTTTGTTTTGGCCCAAGTGGATAAGGGATACCTTAGACCCTGGCTGAGCGTGTGCTTGGCCTTCACTGCCTTGTGTGTGTATCCACCGTGACAGGGTGTGTGCCATTTGGAGGGATAAGTGTTACTGAAGAACAATTTCAGATGAGATCATAAATATCCAAAATTATTTGTTCCAAGTAATAGTAACTACAGCTGCTATAGAAGTACAGATAAACCCAAGATTTTTCTCTTAGCACCATATTGGACAACAATGCATCTTTTAAAGAGATTGTTTCTTCTTCCAAACCAGAAGTCACTTAAATTTTAGATACTGGTCATTTGGGCACTCTGATGCCCTACTATTTCTAATTTTAAACTAATTTTTCTCCCTGTTTTTTGAATAGAAATTTTAAATTTCTATTTTAAATGTCTATGAAATACCTGTTTAAATGTGTATTTATTTTCTGGTTTAATTTCCTATTAACAGAGATTTAAAAGGTAGTAAAGCTGGATCTAAACCCCCCCTTTAAAATTTCCTAATGACCCTCATATTTCTAATTAGAATTTGTCTCAAAAGGAAAAGATCCAGCAAAATATTTGTTGAATAGGAGACGCAAATGCTGTTACTAATAATGTGATAGTGTTGTACCTATTGTGCCTGAGTAAAGCCTATGTGCCTGAGAGAAAATAAATATTTATTCCAAGTATATCTGCAAATTTGACAAATGTTATTAAATCTGTTTAAATACATCATCTCTCCTAAGCAGAGCTTTGTGTATATTTTTCCTAAAATTATGCTGCAGATTTGGAAGAATGAGTAAAATCAGACGTTCTGTCAAAAATATGATAACATTTATGGTAGTCCATACAATTAAAAAAGCAAATCACCATTCAGTTTTAGCCTTCACGTCCTCAATACTGATGGAAAGGTTGCTGAGTAGTTCTTGTTGAATGAGATTTTCTCCAATGTTTAAGCCACCAATAAAACCCCCAGTTAAGCCCTTCATAGGAAACTTAAGAATTGACTGATGGGAGTCACATGGTTAAATCAGTGCTTGTTATTCATAATTTATTCAATGGTTGATGGAAAAAAATTGTCCAATTATTTGACAAATACTGCCTGGCAAGATGATTTACAGAGAATAATGCAAGTATTTGTTGAAGAATTTAAAGTGACAAAAACTGCCAAAATTACGGCCTTTATTCTCAATGCAGTGATTAGAGCTGATTGAATGATATTCAGACAGTTTGACTAATTTTGAATAGTCCTTACACAGGCAATATTCCCATTGACTTCAGCTGGAATTTTGCCAGAGTAAGGACTACAGGATTGGGCCTTTAAGTGTAATGTCTTGAAAGGGTCCCTTTATAAAGCAGCAGCTTAAATTCTGAACGCAGTGAAAACCCATTTTCACTTTTTTCTGTCACTTTGCCTGTTCTGTGGAATTGCTCTGTGTGAATGTTAATCCCATTCCCTCTTTATCAGTAGAGGGTGCTATGGGAGTTTTGTGCTCTCCAGTAGCCTTTTGTTTATGCACAGTTCAATCTAATTTAAGTTGAACTGACCATTTCAATGGGAGTCAAGTGCGTATTTAAATGGTATGTGGGAGAGCCATAGTTTGATGGCAAACCATTTCCTTAATTGATCCAATATAAAGAAGGGAGACATTTTAAAGTGGATATTTTCAGATTCCTGGTTTCTACCCCCATACCCTCCTAAATGGGTCACTGAACATGGTCTTACACCTTTGCCTGATAGCATTTGCATGTGTTTTTGAAAGGCAGGCTCAGTATTCCAAATAACCATAAATGTATAACAAACTAATACTTTTGAATATAAACTTCAGTGGCTTTTTAAAGTTCATGATTTTTCTAAACATTAGTAGGACTTTAATAAAAAGTGGTTTCAAGTCTCTGACATGGGAATACTCATAAGTGGAAAAATGGTTTTTAGTAAGTCAGTAAGTCATATGCTTTGTTACAAGAGTGTTAAGGTTGTAAAGTCAAGTGTAGAGAAAATAGAAAATACATAGACAGTCTTAATTCTGGTAATTTTCCCAATTGTTCATCCACATCCTGACAGGGATATTAAATTACATTATTGCATCGCTGCTTTTTCCTATGAGACCTCTGTGCCTTTAACATATACAATAGATATGGCTGAATAGGAGCTTCATGAAATGCGTCTTTTTCTCTGAATTGCTCAGTGTATGCAACTGAGTTATTTACTGCACAGCATTCTGTCCAGCATCGAATGCATGATTATCAACTTCCTTAAGTATCTGTCTACAGTACTACCACAAGAGGACAGTTTATTGATCCTTTGGTTAATCACTGTTTAATGTATTTTTGCTATTTAACACATAGGGACAGGAAAAATGGTGAAATGCAAGGTAAAAGTGATCACTAATTTTATCAATTCAATTTGAGATCCCTTAAACCTCATACAATTCAGAATAATTTACACTTTGTGTAGTGAAAACAGATCTGTAGCTGACTCCTGCAGGTCTGAATCCTCAGCCCTTTCATAAATCAGATTCTGTGACCTCAGATAATCTGGATTTTCAGGACGTAAGGGCCAGACAGTCAGAGTACAGTAGTGAAAAGATCGGGGTGATCTTTTCAACATCATATAGGCTGTGGCCAAAGCTGACCAGACTCCAGTACTTGAGGATTATATTTTATAATCTTAAGACCACCTTTTCTCCTTTCCTTATGCATAGCCTGTCTTTCTACTCCTGTTGTAAATGACAGAGGATCTTAAAGATGTCAGTCTTATTTCCTGCACAGCTCTGGGGGGTTCCCAGGGCACTGGGCTCTTGGTACACGGAGTGAAATGGCTTTGATGAACATCTAATAGTTAAAAACTACTGAGGTGTTGAAACAAAATTATGGAAGGATTCTAGAGTGTTGGGGTTTTTTTCCATCGTTAATATTTATAATGCCATCCTGTGGAGGGAAATAAAATTTCAAATTTGTTGGAAAGGTGATTGTAAAGCTGCACCTAGAAACAGGCTGATTGAGACTGGCAAAGCCAAAATCCTTGGAGGTACGGGACAATGTGCTGCCATTTGTTGATCCTTGTTACGTGGTCAAGCTTCTACTGTGAACTTTGTAATTTCTTTATCCAATTCTTTATCTTTATTCTTTGTAACTTCTTTATCCAATCATCCACAAACTTTTCTGCCTGATTCTCACTCTACTGTGATAATTTGCAATATATCCTTTCTAACCATGAACGAGGAGAGAAAAGATGACAGACAGAGACAATAAAAAGCACAGCAGGGAGAAAATTTGCAGGTTTCATTCCTAGGCAGTGGGCCTGGTGGGCGCACACAGGCAGGAAGGCTGGCAAAGCCCTGCCAGGGGATGGACCTGTGCTTTGGAGGACGTGGCACGCACAGTCCAGCTGGCCCATCAGGTTTCGCTTTGGTTTCAACAGGTTTCAGTCAATGGAGCTTGCTCCTTATTGTATGTCATACAGTCCAAATTTCCACTCAGCCTGTGTGGGCAGATTTGTAGAAGCTCATAACTTGGCTTAATTTGTGGACATTTTCACAAGAACAACAGAATATTGATGCTATGGCAACTGCTATGCCGTGTTTCCAAATCCCAATCTGAGTCACGGAGGGAGCAGTAGCATCTCCACCAAACAGCTGTGAAAGGTATTTTTTATTTCAAATAAAAAAAGGGTGGGAGGAGGGAATAAGGGAAGCAGTCTTTTCATCCTCTCATCCCCAAGGAAAAAAAATTTTAGATCAACATTTCTCAAACACTTCAATCTTAGTCAGAGAAATCTTCAAGAGTTTCAGCCCAAACCATTACAGTTTGAAGAAGCCACAAACTTCTGTAAAGATGGTTTTTAGTGGGAATTCTGAGACAGACCTGTTTAAGAGCACTGTCCTTTGCAGGCAGTGCATTCTCTACTGTAAACCATATTCTCCTAGTGGTGTGAATGTGTCATTCATTATTTTTGTAGCCCCTCTTAACCACTTTAGAGATACTTATTTTGATTTACTCCAGTTCTTGCATGTGAAAAACTCTGGCATCATCAAAAGCATTTTTATGTTTGTTTGTTGTTGTTGTTGTTGTTGTTGTTGTACTTTGTTTTGTTTTTTAATAGCAGTTCAGAATCCAAAGGTGGCGTCTTTATTATTTGAGGCTACTGCTAAAACAGGTGTAAGATGACGAGTTCATGAAAATGCTTCTAATATAAAAAAAGTTTGTTTTCTAAACTGAAAATATCAATTTTTTTGACACTACAACTAATTGGTGTGCTTCACTTCCAAATGTGTTTAACTGAAAGTCTACTTATTGCTCATTTTCACAGTTGTGTTCTTAGTGCTTCCAATAGTAGAATTGTCATGTAGGTCAAATTAATGTCATTCTTACTTACTCATTTTCTGGAAGGTGGTCTTACTTTGTAGGTGCTAAGGAAAAATGGTGTTATTGTTAAGGATATTATTATTGTGACATGTCTGTATTTAGGTAGCTATCTGAAGAAAGTGATATAAGTCTTCTTAAACTTAGTGTTAGAGGAAAAGTGTTAGAGGAAAAGATTTGGCTTGTTTTTTATTTGTTTATGTTCAGACATTGAAAGAGGATTTTAAGTGATGATTTGTGCTAGAACAAAACCGATTCAGGGAGGGTAAGTCGAAGAATAGAATTGTAGAAGATACTCTAGCAAATTTCTTTTACTCCTTTGGATCACTCTTTCTGAAGAGACTAGTACAATGCAGTCAGTGACCAAGCTCATCATCATTTGAGCAGAAAACAAAGCAGTTCAAATCACACCTGTATCCTTGCCTCTGCTGCCGAACAGAGAGCAGTCAGACTTGGTTATGCTGAATCTCTCAGGTGTTTTTAGCTTGCTTAAGGCCAACAATTCCTGTGGGATGGGTGCATTGTCACTCAGGACTGAAAAAAATGCTTCAACATGTACTTCCCTTCCTGTGAGCCAGCTTGCTCATCTAATGGATAGTTAAACATCTGGCTGTAAGTGAGATTCACTGCCAGGTTTGACCCTGTGGCATCATAACAGGCTACCTGCAACAAGAGCGAGTTAGGGGGGGCAGTGTCTGAGGTACAGACGTGCATAGTCTTTGCTGGGAGGTTTCAGTGGTAGGCTGTGACAGCTCATTCAGTGTTGTATTGGGTTTACATGGGAGCTACAGGGGTGGCTTCTGTGAGAAGCTGTCAGAAGCTTCCCCTGTATCTGACAGAACCAATTCCCAGCAGCTCCAAGACGGACCTGCAATTGGCCAAGACTGAGCCCATCAGTGATGGTGGCAGTGCACCTGGGACAATATATTAAGAAGGGAAAGAGAAAGTTCAATTGCAACCTAAGAGAGGAGTGAGAATAAGTGAGAGCAATGACTCTGCAGACACCCAGGTCAGTGCAAAAGGAGGGGCAGGAGCTGCTCCAGGTGCCAGAGCAGAAATTCCCCTGCAGCCCGTGGTGCAGACCATGGTGTGGAAGGATTTGTCCCTGCAGCCCATGTACATTCACAGTGGAGTAGACACCCACATGCAGCCCATGAAGGACCCCATGCCAGAGCAGGTGAGTGCCTGACGGCTCCTGGCAGGACCCTGTATACTTGTGAAGACAGGACCCCACTGGAGCAAATTTGCTGGCAGGACTTGTGACCCTGCAGGAGACCCACACTGGAACAGTTCATGAAGAACTGCAGCCTGTGGGAAGGACCCACACTGGAGCAGGGGAAGAGTGTGAGAAGGAAGGAGCAGTAGAGACAACATATGATGAACTGACTGCAACCCCATTCCCCATCCCCTTGTACCACGGGAGGGTAGAGGAAACTGGGAGTAAAGTTAAGCCTGGAAAGGAGGGAGGTGTAAGAGGAAGGTGTTTTAAAATTCAATTTTTATTTCCCATTACATCATATTATGATTTAATTGGTAATAAATTAAACAAACTTCCCGAAGCTGAGTCTGTTTTGCTCATGATGGTCACTGATGACTGATCTCTCATTGTCCTTATCTCAACCCAGGAGCCTTTTGCGATATTTTCTCTCCCCTGTCCAGCTGAGGAGGGGAGTGACAGAGTTGACCCAGCCAGAGTCAACCACCACTTATATCTTTAGAGATTACCCAACTGAAGCTTGTAAGCATCCCAAATAATTTCAGATTTGTATGCTTTTCAGTTTCCAAAGTCTCTGAATGAAACATCAGCTTCTTAAATAATTTTTCAATCCTAAGAGGAAGTGTTATTTGTAGCAATATATTTTTAGATATGTGATAACTTTTTCTTAATAAGGCTTATGAATTTTTTACAAATGAAGTGCTTCACTACACCAGTGAAGGCAATATTATGTTGTAATTTGCTTTTGTATGCCAAGGCCATTTTGTAGACCATTTTCCTTATGTCCACTGAGGAGGTTAAGTGAAGATGGAGATCTTTCATTTAATGTAAATATTAGGATGTGTATGTGCCTTTAGTACTGCTATAATTCTCTTTAAAAGTTGTTGAGCACTGAGACCTAAGCAGTCAGCAGAGACGAAACAGATAAAACTGTACTTCTTCATCAGGAGGAGCCTTCTCGTAAAGTTCTGTAGCATAGAAAGTTTTTTGTTTTATTAATTTTTATATTCCAAACGTCTCTTTAACCTGAATTTCTGCACATTGCAATAAGGAAGTGAACACACTAAACTGTATGAGGAAAATATTTACACATGTTTTGGGGAGGTTTTTTCCCAGTTTGCTTTGTGAGAGCTTCTGCCAGGAGGAACCAGCAGGCCTATGCTAGTGTGGTTGTTCCTTATTTTGCAATACAGCCTTATAAGGAACCAGGACTTAAAATTCCAGATCCCACTGATCTGCTGTTTCTTTGACGCTAAAGGCACAGTGATAGGGAACTACCAAAATTTGCTCTTATTCAGTAAACAGTGTAGGAAATTCCAGTTTCTCCTGCTTATGGAAACTTAGTCTAAAGGCCACCTGAGGTCATTATGTATTGCATTATCTCTCAGTGCCTTTATCCAGGGAATTCCAGGAAGTCATTTATCTCATGACATAATAGCCCTTGGTCAACAGCTTGTACCCTTTGCATGAAAGTAGATAATGGTCAGTACGAATGGTATTGTCTTGGGAGTATGGGTAGCAAATCGTTGCTGTTTAATTCCTCATCTCTCACCTTCCTATATCCAACCCTTAAGCAATGACATGATGTTACATAATATTGTATTTTGTTGGCAGCCCTAAAACTTTTCTCTTCTGGGAAGAAATTTCCCAGACCATATTCCCACAAGAAGTAAATTTTAATATGTGTCTCCCTGATCCTTTTTTTTCTTCTGTTCAAAGAAAATGTCAGCTCTCTTTAGAGTTGGCCAGGAAGCATTTGTAAGAGGTTAAGTGATACTACAAATATTCCTTAATTGAGTTTAGATGCATTCCATGCATTTTTACACCAGCATCAAAGAAAACATCTTTTCAAAGATAAGCAGCTTCTTCTCATATTTCAAAAAATCATCACATATTTTCATCAAGCTTTCAGGAATGAAAGCTGCTGGACTGCAGTGTTGTCATAATAAAAAAGAAAGGTGCACACAGAGGTCCTGTGATCCAGAGGTGACAAGTGCTGCACAAATAGCGCGTGAAGACACCTTCCTGGCTGACAGCATCCATCTCCATCAGTTATTGCTCGTGTACAGGTTCAGATATGTTTGATCAACTTTCAGATGATTATCCTGGCAGGAGCAGGTGAAAGCAGTCATGATACTTTGATTCAGAGTAAAGTACAAGGCAGTCTGAAGGAACCTTTCATTAGTAGTTGATACTGTGTTGACAGTGAGATTCATATGAGGAAGCTGGGATGAAAACAGATTTCCACTTCCCTCCCTCATAAGAGAGGTTTGGTTAGGGTAGTATGTACAGTGAATTTCAGCTCACTGACTTGTACATTAACACAGCTGGTATTCAGATTTACCACTGCAGGATATGAGTATAGAAGGAAGGCCATCAATCCTTTTTGTGCCATTTATTTGTTTGCATCTGATATTTTCAATTAAGTGACATGGTTATTCTTTCACTTGGGTTTAGTTTATAACAGCTATTTTGGATCATACCTATTCCCGTGACAGAACCCATGCAATTCTCTGTGAGAAATTTTGAAGCTCTCTGAATTCAAGCAGCTCAAACTAAAACCCAAACTAAACCCCCACCAACAAAAAGTTGATTATATTTGTAACATATATCGGTTCTTTGGGATTGGTTACCTGGTACACGTGATAATGGTTTTGCTTTCTGAATAGATTTACATAGAGCTGTTGATGCACGTCCCAGGGTGTTCACATCAAGTGTGAATCTTCCAAACATTCTCCACTGAGGCAACTGAAAATGAGTTCAGGAAATGTGCATGAATAAAGATATTAGAAGTCTAGTTAGACTGAATAGTTTTTGGAATATGAATTTTTTTCCCTTTCTTTTCCCTCTCCCTCTGTATCTAACCAGTTCTAGTATCAAATAACTTAATTTTATCGAAGAATAAGATTTAAATTCTTGTCAGCACTGAACCAGATGAGGTCATGACAGTAAGTCCAGTGGGGTTATGACTTTTTAATCTTTTTACATTCAAAGCCACTTTAAACAAATAGAGATGAATAAAGACTCCATAACTGACATAAGAATCAGGTCTGTGATGTAATTTCATATTCCTAATACCTGTGCCTCTTGTGCATTCATCTCATACATGACATCCTACCATTTGTGTCTTTTAATCTGTGTTCATCTCTTCATCACCTCTTGTATTTTACAATATTATTTGACCCTAAACTTTGAGTGACATAACCTGGCTTAATCAGATGGTTGGGTTTAGCTGGCTATTAATGTTATCGGCTGACAGTTTTTATCCTGTACACATTTAAGAAAGAAATGCCTTTTAAATTATAGCACTTTACATTTCTCTTTTGCATTTTATCAAATACACATATTTTGTCACTACTATAACATATTAAAAAGTCTCTCCTCTGGTACACAGAAATATGACTTTAAAATGTAAATAGTTACTAATGAAGGCTTTAGAGATTGTCCTTCCTCCTCCCACTTTCCTCAGTGAGACAAACTCTCCCATTGTTTATCTCCCCCGAGCTGTGAATTGTCAAGAGTGTGGTAAGACGGAACCATGTTGGGCATCATGAGAGGTGAGGGCTGGTTGGAGAAGCTGGGCTGTGACATAGAGTAGACAAGATACAAATGGCAAACTAGGCTATAATTTGAAATTTTTACTGTGCCATATTTACAGAGTTGCATCAAAATCAGGTTGGCTCCTCACATGAGTATATATATTGAGAAACTAAAATAAAATGCTGCATAGTTAGATTCTACAGGTCCTCTTCTGCATTTTTATATTACTAGCAGGAAGATGTGAGCAATTTACATTTTCTGCAGTACCTTCTTAGTTCATCCTTCAACTGAACAAATGTACCATGAATCAATGCTTAATTACTTACAAGATTTTAAAAGGGCTCCATACTTTAAATCTGGATGCCTTGCCATAATATTCTTCAATAAGCATGTGAAAGCAGAGTTCTCTTCTGTTATCAATAGATAGCTCCAGTCAGCACAGTTAGTTAAAATGTGCTCCTGCAGACAATATCTTCTACAAACTATTTCTTTAAAGACAAAATCAGGACCTGAAAGGCCTCAGTACTTTTGTGACTGTTCTGGGCTTGCACACCCAAGTTGGCAGTGTCTCACTGAGAGCCTTGATACCCTCAAAGTTCATTTTCTTTGTCATCTGTTTTCATGGTCTGTGTTCACTGCACTTGCAAATACCCCTCCTATGACCTGACAAACTCCTTTAGCAAAAAAAGAAACATACAAGAAAAAGTCTTAATTAATTTGTCTTTTATTTGCTGTAATAAGGAGCTGCATTGTTGACTTCCCATTGTTCAGAAAGGAAATTTTGTTCCAATACCTCTTACATTGCTTGATTGTAGTGTGATGCTCAGGTGAGCTGTTGTAAAATAAATATACAGCAATTGCCTTCTAGGGGATACCTGGCTCTTGATGCAATTGGCATGAATAAATAAATAAATATTTTTTCCTCTAATTCTTATAATGTTACTCTTGATTCTGATAGTTTCTGACTACACTGGCTATGGTCCTGAAAAGCAATGTCAAGCTGCTTAAAAATAGGAATAATTTGTGAGACACATTTTGTGAGGATATTTCGAATGTGAAATACATTTAGACACAAGAAGGTGCACACTGAATGTGAATACTTGAATTCCAACCCAGATAAGCCCATGAAGTGTCTAATCCTCCATTATATCACAAGGTTGGACTGTCTTAATTTTTTTACACGGGCACATTAGAAAACAGCTTAGAGTCTTTGATCCATAAATTAATAAATAAATTGATCCATCTCTCAATGTTAAATGAAGAAATAATATAAAGCCCAAAGGCAACCAAAAATACATCCATAAAACTTCCAGGCACTGTAACAGTTGAAGAAGTTGTTGTTTTTCTTTTTTTTTTCCAGACAAGCAGAAATTTTCATTACTGCAACACATCTACTGCTCATCTTTCAGGGGTGCCACTTCAGCTGAAACTGAAGGAGCACAGAGCAAAATGCACACAGGTTTGGGGCACCTTGGCTGTAAGATGGGTTTTCCTCACGGTGACAGCCCCTGCCCTGCAGAGACCTGCCCACTTCCAACTGGTTTTTGGTAACCCTGAGACATTGCAGTGACAGCAGAGACAGAGAATATTCTTGCACTAAAAACTTCGGAGTAAAAAGCTGTTTTCTTTCACCTGTCTTTGTTTCTGGCATGTTCTTTTGCCTGCACAGGGCAAGCGATCATTCTTCATTAAAAACAAATAAAACATGTACCTCCTCTTCACATCGTCCTGTTTCTCAGCATGACATCCAGCACTTCACTGCCACTGGGAGAGGTCGCGTTTGGAAAATGCCTGGTTTCTCCCAGGACTTTGGGATAGTTACATATTGTAGAATTCTCAACATTTAAACTGATTTCTTTCATTTTTTTTATTCTGTCTATTTTTCTCAACTGAGTTTGGCTCTGAGGAAATTTTTTTGCCTTCTGAGAAAGGAGGACACTCAAGGCTTTTTTTACAGTTTATATGCATGAAAACGTGAAAAGAGATAAGGCAGAAAATTTAAATGCCAGCACTTTTATAGTCTAAAATTGCAAAAAAATGTAAATCCCCACAAAGTAAAGTTAATTAAAGTCCTAGTCTTCACTAACCAGCTATTCATACTCTGTCTTACTCCAAAAATGCCAGGTACAAGGAGGATTAGTGAGTGTCTGCATTATCAGATATCTGGCGTTAAGTAACCAAGCAAGATGTCCAAACTTCTGTGATTCATTGAAGCTGTTTATATTTTTCCAGCTGGAGCAGGCATTTGTCAGCTCTGGGAAAGCAGGGAGGAAAGTACACCACACCTCCAAATCCCGCTTACTTTCTCCTTTCCCACAGGAGAGAATCACTTTGTTGAGAGACAAGGTGGTTAGAAGTTAATTGCAATTTAATTATCCCCTGTGTATACTTTTGCAACTGAAGGGAAAGACAGCCTCTCGGTTGGTATCTTCATGCTTTTGATAATAGCCCAGCGAGGCTTTCCAAGGAGGTCTGTAAAACTGGAATGCACATTTTACACGTACAGTCAACTGGATCCCCCAGTCCTGCTCTCACAAGTGCCATGAGGCAGCATGATTTATTTTATTTTATTTGTTTTTAAAGATGTTGCATCCCTCATTAAAACAGTAAGGTTTCTGAGACCAAACCAGATATTTTCATCAATCAATGAACATCATGTTAATGAAAATATTGCTAGGGATTTTTTCTATTTTTCCTACCATGTTGACAGGTAGGTGGAGGTCTTCTTTCCTCCAGGTGCTATTATAAACATGAAATAAACAAGTAACTTCCCTCCAAAAACACTTAAAATCTTAAATAATCTTCTAAGAGGAAATTTTCAAATAAACCTCTTAAAATCTAACCTGCTCTGTGGCCATGGTCCATTTAAAATGTAGTATAGCTGTTAGGCTGATAAAGACTCCCTTTTAGCAGCTGTTTATTTTGCCAATAACTTGAAAATACGATGATTGTCATATGATTTTTATTATTCCTATCAAATACTGGCTTATTTTTACAGGACAGGGTGTAATTTAGTTTTATAGAAGCCTCTGTAGTGAAGTTCAAATATTTATCTGATTTCAAAAGCCTGTGTGTCGGTATAAAATTGCAGTTTACTCAGTATACCTGATACAGAGGTAGAGTGAAAATAAGGGTAACAAAATAAATGTCAGAATGAGCATTTTCTGAAGAAGATTGATGTGCAGTAAATATGGCAGAGGACTGAGTTTCAGGAATCAAGTGCTGCTTTTTTTGTTGTTGTTTTCTTTGTAAAATGTTTTAAATTCTTGTGTGAAAAGGCCTATGTAAATGCTTAGTATTGGCTTGTTCCCATTTCTTCCACGAGCTCCTTGTTTAATCAGGGACTAATAATCACTTAGCTTTTGTATGGCTGAGTTTACTCATGAATGTAGTCACTATGAGTATTTTGACAGAGGTGTCTTTATGTTCCATTCCTTTTTGAATCTGAAGATAAAAGGCTTTATTTTAATAACTGTCTAATTCCTGAAGCAACACTGACATATTAAGTAAAACAGTACACAATTTTTATAGTGCCTTCTATTAAAATTACTGAGCCCTGAATGTATTTTACAGACATATATTTTCTCCTTCATATTTAAAGAAAGGGAAAGATGTATGCTACTAAAATTTTTGAAAGACAAGGAGAACTGATGGTAACATGGTACATTTGCAGTGTTCTACAAGGGTCTGAAGCCTGTAGACTAATTATTCTAAAGGCAAAACACAAAATTTTATCTTGGATGCCTTACAGGATAGTTTGGCACTACCTGAGCTCAGGCAAAGTGACAAGAATATTACTCTATATTTACTACACCCTTTTGCTGGACTGGCTCTCAGTCCATTTTGTGGATGGAGAAATTGAAATGCAGAGGAAAGGTGAGGTTTCAGTGCAAGGAGACAATAAAGTGCATCTTTATTATGAATGATTGTTCATTAATTTAAACATATGCTCACATGCCATGCGGGCTTGGGGACGAATTGTTTGTTTAAGGTCATACAGCAGACAGTTCCAGCATTAAGACTATTGGAATATGTTGGTTCTCATTACTCGGCTTTGTTACCAGACTGGAGTTAACATCAACAGCAAAGATGAGAAAACGCAATCAAAGAGTAAACCTCACTGACAGGTGGTTAACACTTTTACAGAATAAGGCATTTTCCATCTCAACATTAAACAACCAAGCGGCACTGGTGGTCATGGAAGAGAATACACTAGAAAAAAAGGGCATTCCATGTGCAACTCAAGGCTATATGTGCTTTGAAGAAAGACCATCGAACCCTCCTCAGCAGTTTTTAGAAACAGTGTGACATTGAGAGATGATGCAGTTATTATGCTCTTTGACATTAATCCTCGCTAATGCTAACTAGAGTTTTGCGCATGCAGCTCTGTGAAATAAATACATGCATTTGCCATGGCATTCCTGAAGATCAACAGCTTTTGTCACAAAAAAAAAAAAGGAAAGAAAAAAGTGTCTAGTGTTCAGCAGACACTTTAAAAATAACATATTTTTTCTGCTTATATAAAGAAAATGTAAATTGTTCAGAGCAATGTGTTTGTACAGCTATTTTATTGATATCAGGTTGCCCCAAGGTCCGGCTTTGGGCTTTGGAAGGGACCAAATGGTTTCTGAAAGTTTGTTTGGCTTTTTTTTTTTTCTTTTTTTTTTTGGACAGGATTAAAGAATGTAAAAGACTATTTGTATTAAACAGATTAAGCTGTTAGTAAACATGTCCCCTTTAAATTAAGTGGTGGTGAAGACAAAGAAAGTGCTTTGTTGTTGTCTGATGGATTTGTCTTAAGTCAAATGGGCAAACAAGTTAAACATCAGTCCTCTTTAAATCCCTAATGGCTGTGCAGATTAAATCTCAAAAGGTCTGTAAAATGAGTAAAAAAATTAAATTGCTTTACTTCTTCCTGTCGTTTACTTTGGCTAAAGCATTTTTCTTCTTCCTTTTCTTTTTTCTTCTCTTTTTTCTTCTCATCCAGCTTTAGAGAACTTTGTTTTCAAACTGCATTAGCATACAGACAAATATTAAGCAAGAATTTCACTTCTCTGCAGTCTTGTCACTTGTGATGAATACATCCTTGCTCGGTAAGTGCTGGTGACACATCATTGTGGCAGCTTCTGCCTCTCAACAGAAGGATAATTAATCTTGCTATCAACACTCCTAAACAGGGGTAGCTGGTTCAAAGTTTTTATTCCATAGAGCTGCTTTGTGTGGGGTGGGATTCCTTCATTTGAAATGGCTGCCTGTGAATCATGGTTTTCCTGTGATTAGCTTTTCTTTAATGCTGGGGGTGTTGATCTGTGTGGGAACAACAAAATGAGCAGGCTTTGTGCTGTTCTGACCCGGCACTTCTATGCCTTAATAAAGTGGGCGTGTGCAGCATGCGATGCAGAAAAGACACCAAGGGCTAAGGTGGCTTCAGAGGAGTGTGGAAATGAATTGAAGGTATCATTCTGCAGGTTCTTCTTTATTCCAGCTGAATACAGTGGGAATTTGGGTGGTTGGGTTTCTGCCAGGAAGAGATCTGGAAGGAACACTTTGCTTATACTCGCCAGCTACGAGTGTGAAAACATTTCCTGTGCACGTCCAACAGCTGTCAGCATCAGAAGTGCTGGAAAGGGGACAGACGGCTAGATAGCTAAGCATTTAAGACTGACTATTCACCATTTTTTCCCTCATGAATTTCATCATTCCAGCAGCTCTGTAATGAAGAAAATCAACGAGCAGAGTATTTGCTCCAATTGGGTTTTCATTCAGTTTATTAATGATAAAGAAACCCAACTTCATGCATATTAAAAGAGTGTTGATTGAAGGTCACAGAGGTGTTAGCTGTGGTGTCCTGGCTAAATTCCAGTTGGCTAATTACAATCTGCCTTCCTAAGACTCCCATGTAGTTTCATTATTTAGATCATTAGCTTTTTATATTTGGTTCCAAACTCCTAGTAGTGTGGCTTTACTTCTGTTAAAGAGCTCTCACTCTTGAGCATGTTGGGTCCTGGGAAGACAAATCATGAAACCAGCTTTCTGCCTCTTTGAATGCAGTATTGGTGATACAGATATGAGATTTAAGTGGGAATACATCTAACTCCAGTATAAAGGAACTGAGGCATGTTTTACAATGCCATGTCACACTCCGTGATTGCCATTTACTGTTCTAGAATTAGATGGCACACACATGGAAAAGTGTATCTTTTTGCTATTGTCTCACAATTATCTGAACACGTCATTTGATGTGACTTGTCCCCCCACTCATTCATTTTTGAATTTTATGCTACTCACTCCTGCTTGCCTGATGCATTCTACCCTTCTGGCAAGCACCTTTTTTTGGGCAAAGGTTTGTTGAACCAAGCAGGTCTGATGGACAATCTCTTTTTTTTTTCTGATTGTCTCATGGCTGTTGTTTTTCCCAAAGGCGTGTGAGCTATGTGTGGCCCTTCTAAAGGGATCATGCTGGGAAACATAACAATGTGTTTTCTGTTTGATGGTGCAGAATATGATTGCCCTCCACTCCAGACATACCTCTGTTTTGTCAGGCCTCCCAAAGCTCTCTGTAGGAAAAAGATAGGTTCTACACTGTGTTGTGTACTTGGTTCTGCACTTGGCTCTGTACTCAAGCAGCCACTTTGCAGCTTGCAGAGCTGAGCTATAAAGTTAGGTGGCATTTGGTACCCGCAGTATTGTTTTCGCATTTAACAGGGGTCACACATCAGTGGTGCTGTCTAGTAGCAAGACTGACATCAAATTTGGCTGTGGTCTGTCCTGACTTTACCGCTCTACTCCACTCCTGATTTTTGATTGCTAAAGGTCCACTGTGAACATCGATGAGGGAGAAGCAGTGAAGCAGCTATTTTAGAAATGGGCTCAAATGCAGTTGAAATAATTTGCTCTAGAGATTAGGTCCACGCTCTTAATTGAAAAGGGGAAGGAAAATGATTTATCAATTATTCAGTATGTTTTCTTTGTACAAAACCATGAGGTTTTTCGTAAGTATTTGTGTCTCAATATAGTGTTTTTATTGAACTATTAAATGTAATTAGAAACCAAAGGTAAATGGTGTCTCAGTGAGTCAAGAAAGCCACAGAGGAGCTGAGTGGTGTCTGTAGCTTTCTGAGCACTGTCAGTTCCCCACAAAGCCTACCAAAGTGTGATTAGCTCTTTACTCGGGCTTACTTCAGCTTGTTTCTAGCTAATGATGATTTACCATTTAGCTAAATGCTAAGCAGCGTTTGTTTGACAGAGTGCACACTGCGGGCTCAGAGAAAAGCAGGTAAAGATTCACTACAAAGGGCCTGTCAAAATACTTCTAACACAGACTGTCAGAGTGCTAAACAATTTATTAATAAGCCTATTAATACCCAAGGATTTTTGTGTGTGTGTGTCTTGAGGTTCTGTTAAAAACATTAGTGTTTAAGATGCTATCCACACAGGCTTAATGCCAGAGAAAGCAATCCCATTAAATTGGACCTCATAAATATTTCATGAGGTCCAATTTAAAATTAATCTTGGCATGAAGCCAATCCAGGCAGTATATTTGCCACTGTATTAAAAAGAAGCAGCAGATGAGGTATTTTTTTACAATAGTAACCTGACTGGATTTTTGCACAATGCTATCAATATATTTAGTAATACAGCTGTTAGTTTTGGCAGGAAGAAATGCATTTCTTTTATCACCTGTTCACGCAAGAATCATACTGCAACTAGCGTGTTTTAAATGTCGTCATTCTAGAAGACTATTTTATTTTCCTGATGATTAAATCTCTGTTTTCTGAAAAAAATGTCAACTTGCTACTTGAAAGAAAATGAATAGTCAGATCTGTAACTTAACAGCAAGACTGAAGGTTTCTTTGGGAAAGGGCTATGAAGCAGTCAGTTTTTGGAAGGAATTTAGGCAGGTAGGATGTTTTCAATGTGATTTGGGTGTGAAGTACCTCAGTCAACTGGGAAATAAAGTGTAGGCTTTCAGTAATCTTGATTGTGAAATTCACTACTTAGTGGGCAAATTGGAAGAACTAGAATTTGACAGCAGCTGAGACTCAGTAAAAATACAGGTATGCTAGAAAGCTTATATATATTTTTTTGGAGAGAATGTGTCCAGATTTTAATGCCTCTTAGAGTCCTTCAAGGATTTAATCGACGGATATGGAATCAGAATGCATGAGACACAGGCAAAGAAAGGACAACTCATTTACTTTTCTCATTGAGGAGATCAGATGGTTCTGTGGGACTGCCTGATGGAAAAGGAATTCAGGCTGCAAAAAAATCATTGCAGAAAGAAGAAGTCTCTTACTCTTGGCAATAAACATCAGATGAAGTCTCTAAATAATTACCAATTTTTGACAAGAATATTAGGAGACTTCCTTTTGTGTCTTTCATATATTGATTGTTTTCCTAATCTTTGCTCAAATTCCAGTCTCGAGAATTTCCCTTGTACATTTGGAAAACATTTATAACTGTGTGTGTTAGCAAATGGAATAAATAATAAATACAATGACAATGTAAGAGCTTGAGTAACAGTTTGTGTTTTATGGCTTTAAAAACTGGTTTGAGGATGAAGAAGAAAGCCTTTTATGTGGGAATAATTTGTGGGAGACACTGGTAAGAAACAAGATTACAGGGTGTTTAGAGATGTGCGTTTCAATAAGGAGCAATCACCATTCATATGCATACGTTTCATTTAAATGCATTATATACACTAGCAGATTGGGAGGCAATCCTGAAACATTGAACATAATTTATTTGGATTTGAAGAAAGCCTTTGCTTTTGTGCCTTACAATGGATTTGATTTACTGAGTCTGAAGACACAGTGGAAGCAATTCAAATGGACTTGCATTTGACTGAGGAAAGGGAAGAGCAGTAATATGAACATGGAAATGGACAAAGGTAGTGTGTAAAAAATGGCATGGGGTTCAGCTCACCTCTTTTGTGGCCTGAAATTCTTGTTAAGGTGTAATAGAGTGAAGGGGGAAGGGGAGGCTTCTACAGGTAGTGACTTGTGCCACCTGTCTTAGAGATGAATTGCATCCTTTTGTGAAGTGCTGCTCTACCCCATTTACCACAGATGGAGCCTAGAGACCTACCTAGGACTAGATGTTTCATATGAAATTGGAGGAGGTGCAAACCAAATTTGTTGTTTCCTATGGGTATTAATTGTCTCTTTTCTTGATTGCAACAAGTGACAGACTCAAGGGTCCATCTGATTTATCTGGACTCTCCTCTAGTGGCTTTTGGACTGGGCACCTCCGGAGTTTGCCTAGTCCAGCCCCTCCTGCTCAAAGCAGGGTCAGCTGGAGCAACTTACTCAGGGCCATGTCAAGTTAGGTTTTGAATATATCCAAGAATGGAGCCTCCATAGCCTCTCTGGCAACCTATTCCAGAGTTCAGTCATGCTTACAATGTAAAAGGTTTTTCTTATGTTTAGATGGAATTCTCTGTTTGTATTCCTTGTTTTCCTGGATACCACTGAGAAGAGTCCAACTCTGTCTTGTGTACACCATCTCATGAGGTATTTATACACATTGATAAGATCCCCCTGTGCCTTCCCTTTTCCAGGCTGAAGAATCCCAGTTCTCTCTGGGGAGCCCATCAAAACAGCTGACATTCCAGGTCTGCTCTCACCAGTGAGATCTGAGCAGAGGGGAGGAATCACCCTCCTTGACCTGCTAGCAGCGCTCTTTCTCGTGCAGCTGAGAATTCTCTTGGCTTTTGCTGCAAGGGTGTATTTCTGGATCGTGTTAAACTTGGTGCCCACCAGGATACTCCTTTTCTGCTGCTTTCCAGCTGGTCACCCAGGTTATAGTGAAGTTATTCCTCCCAAGTGAGAGGACTTTGCGTTTTCCTCTGTTGAAGTCCATGACAATCCTCTGCCCATTTCTCCAGCATGCGGAGGTCCTGCTGGATGACAAGAGAACCACTTGGTCTATTAAACACTACTCCTGTTGTGGGTTTGCTTCCTCACACTTGATAAAGATGCCTGTCTTGGAGATATTCTCATTTTGAGGGAAAAGCCATTATTATGCATCAGTTCCTTGGAGAACAGTAACACAAATGCAAACTTCTTAAAATGGAGGCTCAGTTTATTGCACGTACATCTTTATATACTGTAGTACACACAAGGCCATGGTAGTGCCATTGTTGTGAGTTTTATCATTGGTTTTAGCATTCTTTCCTGCCCAATCAAGATGTGGTTCACAGTACCTTTTTCTAGGTATCAGATTTAAACACCCAAGTACAAGAATTAGGTTGTCTGCCTGCAGATAATCATTTGTTTCCATCTGCTTTTTCCTGCTTCTCTCCTTCTCAAACCCTCACAATAGAAAGCAATCCTGCTTTCTTTTTGGCCCAAGATGTAAATTCTGAAGTAATAAAGATCTTCCTCAGTTATGCCAAAAAGTGGTGAGCTTGCAATTATTGGGATTGAAGGCGAGAGCTATGTTTTAAAAAAGATATACTGAATGGATATACTGAATGGTAAATAGATAACTTAGCTGGGTATGTAAGAAAGAAGAGAAAGAAATTAAATAAAACATCATAATATGAACTAGAGTTAATAAAAAGACAAATTGCTGTAATCTGGAAGCTCACCCACATAAAATGATAAAGAAGGTAGAAAGTCTGCTAGTTAATAACAGGATGTCTGTAATTCACTGAAGGCAGAAAAAGCAAACAGAGTCTCAGACACAGTGTTTCCAGTAGTGATAAAGGGTATTAATGGAATCCTGAAAAGCACTGTTAAAGCCTAGCATAGTTTAGCATAGAAAACACTGTGCTTTAAGTGCATATGGCTTCTCTGTACACCTAGCAAGGGAGAAAAACACTAGTGAAGCTGGAAGATGCTGGCATTGAAGCAAATGAGTTTAATCATCCATGAGTAATGCTGGCACTATGAACAACATTAGTAAGTATCAGAAAAAGCGGGTAAGGTTCTGGAGACACCTCCCATTACAAACTGTGAAGAGATAAGTGTAGAGTGTGCTCAGTTTATAAAAGAGTTTAATGCAGTATAATGCAGTAGCTTATGACAGTTCATGCTGTGTCCCAAGAGCTTTCTTCTAGTAAACATAGTGCAAAAATCACAGGAGGTGGGATTTAGTTGCCTAGCCATAGATACCTAGTGCCTTTTGAGACACTTTAGGATGTTGCGACTGCCCTTCAGGTGCCACTCCCGCGTCACCACTGATGGGTGTCAGGCGGATGCTGCAGAGTCTCTGTAGTATCTCAAATGGTATTACATGCTTGTGTTTGGGCAGCTGAATCAAGCCCTGAAAGTCAATAGAGGAGAAGTCAGGAAAGTTAAACTCAGCTGTGCCTATCTCTGGTTTGTAGGGGTAGAGGAATGTCAGCACATGACGCTGATATAGCGTGCTCTTGCATCAGCTCATTAACTTTGAGATGTGTTTAAGGGGTTTTTACATGAACTCATTAGAAATGAAGGAATTAAAACTATATGAAGTATAGTTTGTGAGTTACGTAAAGAAATACCTGTTGCTGCTGAATTCTAAACTATGCTGTAGAGGATAATACAGGAGCAGCCAACAGAAGATTCTATACAACACAAACATTTTTATCGCTGTCTGGAGTCTATACTGTCCCCTTGCCTTCTGCTACTCTCTCTTCAGTAACCAGTGTTCTCTCATATTTTAAACTGATGAGTAAACAGTGATGTCTCCAATCTTATACATGTTAGCTTCCTGAAATGCCCCTATAAGTGATTTGTAATAATGTTACAGTATAAGCCCATTTTAGGTTTTTGGTACCAGTGAGTGTTTTTCTTAAATTAAAGTATAGGATGACTCTAAAGCCTACTGAATGAATAAAATTGGTTGAATGTTGTATTGATTTGTTGAAATTTAGAAAAGACTATGCATATGAAAATAGCATTAATTGATATCTGTTGACTGCAACATAACTGGAGAAAATTCTCCAAGAAGAGATAGATGTGCTCTTAGAAGTGGGACTGGATGATATTTACTGAAACTCTGGAGCTGATCGTAGATAAGTTTGGCACTCTATGAAAGGAGATCAGCATTCCATTCAAGGTGTCATGCTCCCTGTTCAGAAACAGACTTTTATCTTTTGCCTTCAGAAGGAAAGCACGTGATATTTGCAACCAGGTGTTTCTGACCATATGCCAATATTATTAATATCAACACATTAATAATATTATTAGAAGATTATCCACTGTGCATGAGGGCCTACATAGCATTTGCAATTTCATATGTTAATGAGTTTTGGGAATAAGATGGAAGTTGATTTGTATCTACAATAACATGCAGTGTCCTGACAACATGCTACTGTTTCTCCATTATATGAAATAAGATTTATACCAGACTACCAGCACACAAAGTTGATAGCATTATCTTTGGCTGTATATTTTATAGGGCATTTTTATTGAATAGAAGGAACTTGCTTGATAGTAGATAAGGTTTTCTGGAAATTATGGAGCCACAACTCAGGTATTCCAGTTGTAAGCTACACCTGGAAAAGGAGAAAGCAATTGACTGGATGGCATGATGATGCCTACATAAGATATTTCAAAAATGTGTATGAGATACAGGTGATGTACCCGATAATATCAGAACTTTTGTTTTTGGAAAGCATTTAGTGCCTGGTTTTGGAAAACATTTAGTGTCAGTTCTGGCAATGTTTTACTGTTGCTTCGATTCTTTTTGTGGAGTTTCAAGGATGAGGCCGTTGTGGAATTGTGGGGTTCATGGCTTTTCTAATTCAGTTCTACACTAGTGATTTAAATATTTAATCCACTCGTTAACCAAAGATATTTTAGATTTTCCATGGTACATCTGGATTCAGACAACCTTTCAATTTTGACTCATTTTATGGTGTGGAAGTTTCTGTGCCTTTGAAATCTATTTTATTTCCCTCCTCTTCTCCACTTTAAAACAAAACAACAAACTGCATTTGTTTTAGACTTATTTCCTCTGCAGATACATTTTAGCATTGACCAGTGTTATCCTATTATTTCTTAACTTAGCCTCATTTGCTTGCTTTTGTAGTTAGATCATTCTAATATGTTTTGATGTATGTACATTTCCACATGCAAATTTTTTCCTTTCTTATAATAAATACTGGGACATATCTTAAGAGACAAAAAATGTAATTCAAATGCCTTCTAAAACACATCCTTAATTTAAATAAATAAACAGAAGATCTCTTGTGCAAAATCCACAATTCAGTTTAGACTGAGTAAATACAAAATGTTAAAGCATAACAGTGGCAAAAGTCAGTTTGGACCCATATTTTTTGAATAGACAGAACCTACAGTGTGATTACAATTAGGATTAGTAGAAAACAAAACATTGCTTGCATAGACAGGCTTTGGTTACAGCAGAAAAGCTGTTTCTTACCCTAATTTTATGGGATTTATATATTAGAGATAAATGAGTACTCCCAAGTGGAGCGAAATGTCTTTTGAACTCTCTCTGGAATCTCAGAATTGAAATTACATTGTTCTTCTGGTGTAGATGGGTATAGACAGGTAATGCAAGGCCAGGTGAATTGTATCAAGGAGGCATTTTTATTAATTTGGCATACATAAAAAATGCTTTTAGTCTGGATGGCAATCAAAGCCCTGAGATCTGAACTAATGCCAAACCCTTAGGACAACTTTTGGCATTACCACATAGCATGATGCTTGCAGAAAGCTAAGGAAATCTAGCATGTACCATGTGTTCACTGAGTTTGGCATACCTAAAGCATTTTTTTGGTTCCCCAAGAGTACATTTCTGGGAGGAATTAGACATTCATTTTTACAAATATGAGTTGGTACAATGCTCACTTCTGAAAAAGGATTATGTATGGAAGTATATTTTTTTAGAATGTTTTTATTCTAAATACCGAGATTTTTTGAGGCAGGACTCTGTGATTTACCCCCTTTAAGACCATATTGGCCATAGATACTTCCTAAACATCAATAGCATGTTATGAGTAACATGAGAGATGCCCATGCGTTTATGCACTCATGCTAACCTGTATGTCTTAGGTCTAGTAATGGTGGAGTTTTTATTCCATAGATGAAGAAGGAGAGGGAGAGAATTTGATAAATAATTGGGTTTGTTCCAAACAAATTGGGTGGCAGAAAGCAAGGGATATACATGAAAGAAAAAGGGGTGAAGAGGATGGATTTGCCAGAGCTAAGGAGTGTAGGAGGAGATGAAAGTAGAGATGTGGCTTTCAAAGAAAGCTTTGAAAGAAAGAAGAAACATGGATGTGGAAGATTTTAGGAGATACACTGAGAGAGAGGAGCCATAGAGAGTATGTTTCAAGTGCAGCTGAGCCAGAAGGGTTGAGAGTGAGAATACGTTGTGGAAAATAGAAAATTAGGTTGAGTCTTAGCAGTGAGGATGACAACAGAGGACACAACTGGAGATGTAGAAAGTGGAGAAACTTTGAGGTCTGGTTATGAGGGCTCCACAAGGAGAATCAATGGGGATTTAATCAATAAATAGGCTGATCTCATTGAACAAGTAATAAGGAAAAGAAATGTGGTATTTTTCATATTGGGTAGTACACTCTGTGTGGTAAATGGCCTTCACCAAAGAGAGTTTACCTACCAGGTGCACTACTAAGTGATCTTGAGGATTAATGTTATCATAAAAATATAGACATCTCAGGTGTAACAGGATCTATAGAAGGTGGGGAGACAAACTTTTGGGGTATGGCAGAAGAGGTCACCCAAGAGACTGAGAAGGGTAATTAGTGTGGAGAAAATTGTCTGAGAGCAAAGCAAATGAAAATCTTCAGAACACAACCTGAGAAGTGTCACTGTTTTTCATCAGTTTCACCTCTCCTAAAGACTTATAAAAGACTTCTATTGCACTGAAGCAGTTGCTACTATGCTAGTGGACTACAGATACAGGAGCAGAAAGACTGGTGTTCAGAACAAATGAAATTGCCTCTTGAGAAACTAGGTTGGCAATTTGCGCTTTTAATTTTGTTTTTAAAACTTGATTAAATCAATTTGGATTTTCCACTAAAGCAGAAACAAGTTGAATCATAATCACATTTTATCAGCGCTCTAGGATTTTGGTAAAAAAAATCTGATTTTGCCTCAACTCTCCTTTGGAGAAACAGCATACCTTTTGAGAGACTTCATATCTAGGCAGACCGGGCTGCATTTCCCTTTTGTTTCACAAAGTGTGTTTGCTTGTGGTAGGTATGTTCAATTAGTCTTTTCAAACCACCACGTTTCAGGAAGTGATCTAGCATAAAGTCCATAGTTTCTATTCTCCTCTACATTTTACAAACAGGAAATCACTGACTGATTTCTTGTGAAAAGAATGTATTGATTTCTTCAAAGTAGTTAGAGAGTAAAGATACTTAAAAGAGTAAGCAAAATGATATCCTTTGAGATTCTTGGTGTGTTCTGTGCAGGGCCAGGAGTTGGACTCAATGACCCAGATGGGTCCCTTCCAACTCAGCATATTCTATGATTCTAACTCACAGAATAAAATTTTGTAGCCTCTTGCACAGGTTTCATTTATGTTGCTCTTTCTCAGCATTAAAAAAAGTGTTGGGAGAAAGCTGATGACTTTTCGAGGACTTCATTGTATTACCTTCCTTCTATAATTACATTGACTTAAATCAACTGATTTACTCCACTCTGAAACTAAATAAGCCTTAGTCTTATCACACATATTTATCAGCACGGTTCTGTTTTAAAAAGTATTTGCTGTAGCAATTGCAGTCTTCATAATTTATGACATTATAATATAAGCTCATTTTTGCCTGGAGCTCTAGAATTTATTTATGTGTGTTTTTATTTACATAACATATTTATTACTTATGGAAGACACTTCAGTGCTAAAGCTGAAGAGGAACACATGGAATGCATGCACAGATGAGCATTTTTAAGGTATGTGCCATCTTCTTTGAGATCCTCTTGTGAAGCTGGTAGTTCCAAGCAGCATCCAGAAATGATTAATTCCTTTTGTCTAATCCAATGTATTCCTATTTCAGCAAAGTCCTACGTAAGTGGCATGCTTCCAGCATGCTTTTTGTGTGTATATTTAGCATTTGGACTTCTATTGATACTAATAGGACTATCTGGCTCATTTTCTGTGCTTGCATTCAGAAATACATAGCCAAGAAAATGGGGCCATGTAAGAATACGTTTGGTATTGATGAACAGACTCACGTTCTGAAAGTTCTGTTTGCTGCTTTAGAAACATTCCAAGGCTGAGTAATACAGAGCTGTAAATCTTGAAAATAGTACCAATGATTGTCAATTCATTGCTTAATGCCTCCAGACTCCTGATTTGATTGCGTAGTTGTGAGGAACAGTGCACTTTCTTGCTTAATCTTTCTGAGTTATGAGATCTTCAGTGCCGTGTCTGGAATCCATAAGCTGTTGGTGCTCCCTGAAATTTATCTTCTCTTACCCAACTAGACGAACATTAGCTACTAAAGAGGCAAAGCAAAGGTGCTGGTCTTGGTTTGAAGAACTAAACTGCTACAAAAGTGAAAGTTAGTAATTGAATTTAGCAAAATTGCTCCCAGAAAATTATCAGGTTTCTGCAGACTTGCAGTGTAAGACTATGTACAATGTGGGACTCATGCAAGTCTAATCTCAGTTTTTAGGATCTGTTCCTTGCATGTAGGAAGGCTTTCAGTGTGTATGTGTGGTCCCAGTAAAAACAGTAGGGACACTAAAATGAATAATGGATCTCAGGTTGAGTCTCTGCCTATAATAAGAGAAGTGGGTGGATCTCAGTGCAAACAAAAGCATGTCAATACAGAAGATTGTGGCTTCCCTGGATACATCATCATAATGAAAACCTTACGCTTGCTCTGTATCTTAAATTCCAATGGAGTATCAAGAGTTCTCAAAATGTGATCAATAAGCAAGACTTAAAATATGACATATTGAAATATAACATAGTGACTTGCTTTTAAAAATGAATGGGATCAATACATTTTGTTTAGATGCTTACAGTCATGGAATTGATTAATCTTTAATTCTGAAAGGTAAGTGAAAGTGCCCGAAACATTTAATATAATAATACATTAAGATGATCACTATAAACGCAGTGAACCCTATGCCCTAGAGATGCCAGGAAGGAATGTGGTTTTCATAGGTAATGCTTGTTGTTCTGGAATGGTGTTTCTTCTGCAGGTCATACATCCAGCATGGCATATTGACGTCACTGGATGTCATTGTAGTGTCATGCTGGTTGCATGGTACTGCAGCCTGATTTTTGCTGTGGTTCAGCAAGGTGGTGTGTCGTGGGCTTCTGTACTCTTGTGACTTGCAGATAAAAACCAATCGTTGAAGCTCACAGTGAAAGTGGCACTGTAACTTTACATGGTTCCTTGCTTAGACTTGCACAGATGGGTAGGGTAGGAAGCTTAAGCTTGGAAGTTGATATTTCAAACAATATCATGTTTGACTTGAGCAGAGTGCTTCAAAGGCAGTTCAGCCAACTCCCACCAATGCCCACCAATGGAAGAGTTGTACAGTATTTAGCAGGATATTTTTTCCTTTATTTTCTTCTCTAGTCAGTGTGATCACAGCTGTTAGGAGACCCAAGGCCGACTCGGTCACTGTCTACAGGTATGGACTTTTATGTCACGCAGAGTGATGCATTATAGAATATTTTACTCATACCAAGAAAGAAGATGGTTCCACTTTGCAAGCAGATTTGCAATGGCTGTAAATGTTTCTGGAACACTTTTTCCTGAAGTGAGTATTATATATATATATTTTAGTTATAAGTGGTACAAGATTATTTGTACCACTCTGAAGCAAAGCAACCTTGCATTGTCTTCTAAACTATATTTGTTTTGAAAAATGTCATTTTGGATGAGTCAGAGCAATCTGGGAATACAAGTTAGAGAGAATATGTTTTCCTCAAGAAACTATCATGAGAAAGAGCCATGCTTCATTGTAATTACATAGCCATGGCTTGCACATTTTACAGTACCCATGGCAACATTTGAGAGCTTATTTGCTAATTGCAGATGAATATGCCACTTAATTAATTAGGTGCTGCACACCCTCAGTTGTATGTATCTATCATACTGATTTAATTTATAGTGATACATTTGGATATTTTATTGTTCATGGAGGGAGGTAACTCATGCTGTTTATTTAAGGCACCTAATTTAGGTGTGACCTAGCACACCAGAAGTCAAGAACTTCAGAGCCACGTGTCAGAGGAGAGGAGCAGGTCCCTCCAAGGGCAATTCAAAGCAAGTACCTCTGGACACATGAATGTGCTCCTCCTTGTGAGCAGTAGCAAAGGAATTAAAGAGTTTATCTTATGAAACAGGATGAGTACTACTCACTAGGTAGTTCCATGAGCTGCCAGAGCCTTGGATTCAATTTCTCTCCATCCTAGGTTTTTTACGTGTCCATGGAGGCACCTCAGCTTGTTCTCTCTTTATGTATCCAGCTTCTATTAGTGAAGTGACTGTCCTCAGCCCTACAAGGTAACAGTCATCTGTGTCTTTAAAATCTGATTCTTGATTGCTGAAATTTGATTGACACTTTGTATACTCCTCGGGACAATGTCTAGTTTGCTTATTTTCTCTCCTGTATCTTTATTTGTGTGCCATAGAAAAACAGGAATTGTTTATGCTTCCAGAATGACCACAGCTGGAGCACAGCACTAGTTTGGTATGTATATATACATATATATGTTGTGCAGCTAAGTATAAGCTTAAATATATGGTCCAGGACACTGCAAAGGCAAAGGGATGTGCATAGTGTCACTGGTTTTAATACAAGGCATTTAAGAGTTAGCAATTTATCAAGGAAGCAGAGAGGATCTTAACTTTTTTTTTCCCTATGACATGTCTACCACCATAAAGATTTTGAAATGAAAATTTTTGCTGAGCTTTGAAGGAGAATCTCACTTACACAATATTCCCCCAAATAAAACTGAAACTGGACAAACAACAGGTATGTATAAAGGAAAAGTTTTGGTATGCATGCTGTTACTGTAACTCTGTCAAGTTTACCAGGAATGCTTATATTGTTCTTTTCGGAATATATTGATGCCCAATGACATATAAATAAATAACAAATCATGTCAATACATTTCAGAGATCTTAATAATGTTAAAGAATTGATTTACTAAATACACAATTTGAAGGGTTTAATTAATAATATGCTGTAGCGTGGAGCTCTGTCACAGTGACCCCAAGGTCAAGACCTGTAGTTTATGGACTATTAATTAGCCATTAAGTAATTCGCTCATCTGACCTGCAAATCTATCAGATTGATGGATAGTGGAGACCCTTATGTTCCTAATAGTTATTCTATTTAACTTTCAAAATTTTCCAGCAAAGTTTGATCCCTGAGTAAAATGAAGTGAGAAGAGAACTTAACAATTTTTTAAGGCTATTTCATCACCTTTCACCTGAAAGCAGAAATTAACTTGAAGCAAGCCATTGCTGTCTTCACTGTTCTCCCAGGACTACTGACTGAAAGGTACAACTAGTATGTTAATTTCTTTTCTTTAAAAAGAGGAAATCAAAATGATTTTTACAGATCTTTTGAATGTGTAATATCCAGCATAAATTTTAATTGCACTTCATTTACTAAGTGGTGCATTACCTCATCCTTTGGTTTTAACAATGGATTTTCTATAAATCTTCATATGGTTAAACATGATAAACTGCTCAACATATCATGGAACATGGCAGTGCTTATTAGCACTTGAGAAGTTATCGATTGCTTATCTTGATTAATCTTTTATAGGTCTCTGTAGTATTAATTCCACAGAAAAGACTTTGGAAGTTCTGTAGCATTAGTCTCCTCATTCATACATTCACCTTCAATTACATGGATTTCTTTGACTGGTCTTGCTAGATTAATTATAACCTCTTTGTCACCAGATCTTGCTTTCAGTTTATCAAGAATTGGAATTTTAATGAAAAATACATATTTAAAAGATTCTAAGGAAGAGTGGCATTAATGAGATGAGATGTTTCCTGCAATTTAGTAAAAGGAAGGAATTCTTAGGTTTCTGGCATATAGGGAGGAGAAGTGAATATCAGTTTTAGAAGCACAGTTTATGATGTATGGGTTTTGCCAGATACTCAGCTGCTTCATTTCAGATCCAGCCTGGGAAGTTTCCTCTCATATTTTAACTTAATGACAAAGCATTTCAACAGCAAGGAATATAATCTTTATCATAAAGTGGAGAAAACCTGCATTTGCTCACCAGGTTTATCTTCAGGAAGGGAGATTTTCTCTGTCCCAGAGAAGTACCTGCTCTACTCAGCTATAGGCTATTTTAGAATCTAATGCTTCTCATTTATTAAATGGAAATCTTGATATATTTGCACCTTCTTTCTGTTGAAGAGTGAAAATAAATTCCATGATTCAAAATTTCATAAAGTCTGTGATTTTGAACATTCCTAAAGTCAAAGAGCATAACACACAGAATTCACTTGTAGGCAAAAGGACTTGGTAAACAGAGGTCACTATAACTAAAACATCCTAAGAGACTGCTTCAAGCAGAAAGGGCTTCAAGCCACAAGATCTGAGAAATGAATATCCAAGTTTTAATTTGATAAAATGCCATCGTTTCATAGTCATCTACTGATGAATACTTGGGTGTTATGGGCTTTGTCATCACCATCCCAGTGTATTCTTGGTCTCAATCTCTGCTCTCTTTATACTCTGTTTTATTAATTCACTCTAAATACACATTTAATGAACATGGGATTTCAGGGAGGAGGGGAAGACAAGGCTTTGTAACTACTCAGTGTCCAGCCTGGACTGTCACATGGCAACATTATGGACTTTGCATTTGCTACCTTTTTTGTGAAGACATGAAAGAAATTTACATCCAGCACATGTGCATATGGAAACCTTTTGCACAATTATGGAGGAGTCCTAATCTGATGCTGTGAAACAACAACAGAAGGGTGTGGAAGTTTCCAGTGATTTACAATGGGGTCGATCCTACTCCAATTCAGAAGAATGGAAAAACTGTCACTGCCTGGAATGGACAGGGGTCAAATTGGTGTTGCTGCAGCAGCACTTGTGGTGATCTCACTTTCTTATGGATCTAAACCACTGGCAAGAGCAACAGAGCTCCGAAGTAAACAAACAAAACCCCCACAGCAATAAAAGCCTGGCTTTACACTGATGTTAAAGTTGTATTGAAGGAGTAATGAGTCATCTGCCTTATTAATAATGGGCAGATTTTCAATACCAGCATATTTTATTGTTATCAATCCCTGTTGCATGTGTAGGAGCTGGAGTACAGCCAAAACGAGAGCAGGAGTAGAAAGGACGCTTAGTTTCATAGGTTAAAGGAAGAAATAAAAATAAAAAGAAAGTAAATGAGCTCAATTCCTGTTTCCATTTAAGCTGAAATGAAAACATCTCTTGACCTTGAATTGGCCAAAATTTCACCCTGCATCAGGACTTCTCCCTTTTCTGTATCATGCTTTTATATGCAGTGCTAGTCTCTGAGAGCTCTGCCATCTTCACAGATGAGCTGTGAGAGGCTTAACTAATGCTAGGAAAGGTCTTCACATGGAAGGTGCCATGAGAATGCAAATCAAAGATAATATTGATGATTGACTGAGCATGCATGGACATTTGTGAAGGAATTCATGTTTGCATTGTATTGCTAGGAATATTTTGTATTATGTGTTAGTTCTCAAAGCTCTTAAGCGTTAACTATTGAATATCAATAAAGTTTTTTCCATAGGCAGACCAGGTCACTCCTTCCAGATACACTGAACAAAGAAATAGACCTGTGGTGGATTCCTGGCCTTAGGAGTTTTGTCAATCACACCACAAAGGTTTCACCACACAAATCCCTTGGATTTCATGTAGTGTCAGAAAGGGCTTAGACACAGATACTTTATTGCATGGGAATGTGCAGGCTGCACAGATAGATAGTAACCTTCTATGAAATTCTCAGTAAGTTGGCATAAAATAGGATTTATACTTGAGCTGTAAACTAAATGGATACATTAACCAGAAGATCTCTATAGGGGAAAGGAAGTGGGCCATGACTGTAGTGTAGCCTGAGGGTCATGGCAGCAGCTGCAGAGCAATTGTTCTTTGTGTCATGCAAAATGTTCATCTTCTCTTGTTTCCACATGGGTCTCTACAGGCGGAGAAAGATTTTATTTTCTAATAATATTGAGGAAGATATTCCAGTCATTTTCGAAGGGTAGATGCATGATGTCTTCTATTAAGCTATACTGTCAATGAAAAAGGAAAAAAAAAAAGCAATCTGAAACAATCCTCAAGATTGCTTAATTTTATTTTGAAAGATAGATCAGAAAAATGTCTTTCAAGAGCAGAAGAGTCATGTTGTGTCTCTAAATTAGTCTCAGTATCAAGGTTAAATGAAAGGAGCTCTATTTTTCAGATTGGTTTTCCTAACTTACTAAGCAAATGTGATAAATAAGTAACTAAAATGGATTTCTGCAAATCCTAGGCATGTCCATGTGAGCAAATGTGGAATTTGCATAGGGAAGAGTTTAGTTCCAATTTTAACGAGTTGGTTTAAAGTTTTACTCTTTTTCTCTACAATGTTTGGAGGTACAAGTCTTCAGCTTCTACTTTGACTTACACAAAAATGTGCACATGTAACACCAGTGTTTTTCTTGAAGGTGTTTCCCTTGTGCTGGACATCACTTGTGCTTTCTGACAGCCCTTTAACATCTGCAGCATATACCACCCATCTTCTACCTCATAGTGCAAGGTCCCTTTGTAACTGGTTAGGGAAGTCTTGGGAAATACCTTGCAAGTTTCGAGGACCTTTGCAGTTTGATGGTTTAACTAGGCAGCACTGTGGGGGTTTTTTTTCTGTAATGAAAGATGCTTTTACTTGAAAAAAATCTTTCATTGAGGCTTTTTTGCTCAAAAACATGCCACGCAACATCAGAAATGAACATTTTAAAATTAATTTTCACTTACAATCTCTTCACTTAAAGGGTAACCCATAATTCTCATAATACTCACTTGAACTTAATGTTTTCCTGTCTTCTAATGGACAGTAATTGAGAGGGATCCATCATCTAAATTATACTCTAGTGCAGAGAATCACTTAGAAAAATGATGCTATAAACTGGAATCTATATGGCAAAAATCAATCCCTGGAAGCTGGTTAATTTTAGGGAAAGATATTACCTATCTGTTAGACTTATATACAGTTTTATTATATTTGTATTAAATTTGCATATGGAGCTTAAGTCCGTCATTTTTATAATATTAATTAAAATGATGGTCCTCATACTAAATTTTTCCTTTTGTTTCCACACACTTCCATGGCAGTCTGTGTCTTTTTCACTGGCATAACTGAATACAGTTTGTAAGATTTTAAGGATGTCCTCACAACATTCATTAACAAACTTCTTTTCCTGCTGAGGATTTCAAGAAGGTATCAAGAAGTCCTTTCTTATTCACACTGAGTTCATAACATATTCCAGGTGACTGCCTTTTACTAAAAGGAAATCCTAGGAAGCAGATCCTAAGGTTAGGCCACTATTGCTCTTCCCTGCTGCACAAGGGGATCATCTCTGGCTTGAATCCTTCTGTTGTGGCAGATTTTAGTCCCTTTCGAGTGAGGCATCACCAAAATGACGGTGGAAAAAGTCTGCAGGACATCTGGAGGCAGCCTCTAAGTCATGAGTTCTCAGATGTTTGAGTATGTTTTAGGAAACGGGTAATTTTGTGCCAGCCCAGTCCTTAGCCCTCCTCCTGACTACTACCCAGGCCCAGATACCAGGGATTTATGGATGCCACTCTACCAGCATGCCTATTCCCCAGTTCCAGCATAATGAGAGAGGGAGACAGAGAGAGGAAGAGAGAGAGAACAGGAGAGGGAGATGCATGCCCAGGTATTTGCTGCTTTTCTTCCCACTATCGTAAATGTCCAATAGTTTAATTTCCCACGTGGCCGAGAGCAGCAGTCAGTGAGACCTAGGGACATTTGCTTGTCACAGACTTACTCTCCACATACTTTTCATGTGTCTTTGGTTATTTCCCATGTTTTGTAATTGGAACTTGTACTTCAATTTGTGGAAGAATAATTCTGTGAAGTATTTTAGGAAATTTGTGGGAAGACCCTGGGATAAACGCAATCCTGAATCCCTGTCCAAATAATTTAACTGGAAAATATTTATGTATTCTCTTCATAGTCTCTTGCAAACTCCAAGGGCCAGTAGGGCTAGGTGAAAACTTTAGCAATAAGTACTGGATGCCGTATTTGAAAATTATTACAAAATTCATCATAAAAGACAGAAATGAGCCTTCTCTGACCAGCTCTGACCTTGAAATATCCTACTCCCCGGCACATCAGTTTTTGCTTTCAATAGCTGTAAAGCATCTTTCTCTGAGAAACTGTGGATATTCCTTTTGCCAGTTTGTAACCAAAACACAGGGCAATTTTAAAAGCTGTCAGCTACAATGGCTTCTTCAGGTTAAAAAATATGCTTCGCTTTTCCAGTAACTACTAATGGTTTAAAGCACTTCCATAAAAATCTTCTGCACTTTGGTGAAAGGGCTATATTATATATATTTATTGGAAAAAAAAACCCAACAACAAATCTCCCCCAATCCAAAAGACTTAATATATGAGGGATTTCCTTCTTCCTTTATAGGAACAGGTACCATAGTCTTTTTTCTTCTTTTAAATTTTTTTCCTCCCAGATTTAGAAAGAGGCAGCCTGACAGTGTCTGGTGCTATTCTTCTCCTTGCCACTTATGTATGCCTCCTCACAGACGATGACATCACAGCTCATTAATCAGGCAGCAGGCTGGTTAGAGTGAGATCAGACCGTGGGCCAATGCCAGTGCTCCTTTTCTCTGATTCATCAGGTGATTTTTTTTTATTTTTTTAATTTCTTACTTTGGTCACAGAAGTGTATAAATAGGAACAGTATTCAATATTTCATCCTCAGGCTAAATTTAAAGAGAGAGAGCAGGAGTATAAGATGGGCTGAGTACCTAAAGTAAGATTTACCATGCTGATAAATTAAGTGGCAGTTGCTAAAATACTGTATAGCTAGAGAGGTCTTTCCCAAGGGCATGATAAGGGAGACTGTGCCAGCTTTTATAAAGAAATGTGTAAAGATATAAGGAGTCTCCACTTGCTTTGCATTCTCACATAGGGGCCAACCTGGTTGCTCTGGTTTTTGTTAGTGAACTATAGAAGGCAGGTCACTAACCAGTGTCCAAACCTGCTAGAAGTGTTACCTGCTGAGAGAAAAGCCAAATAGTTCCAAACTCAGGCAAGAATTACCCTGAATGGATTATTTAGGAGCTTCTGGGTTTCGTCATTAACATTGCTCATTACTATTTACTATATTTGGGAGCATAATCATAAGGATAACTGTTGGCACTTCAAGAAAATAAGTTGTCATTAAAGGAAGGCGAAGAAGTTCTGGCAATGAAATACTGCTGGTTTAACTTGCATCTATGTGTCCCCTTGCAAGTGGGGAAAAGAAGACAGGAAGGTGATTGAATTCATGCCCCTTTTGCATGAAAAATTTGTTCATAGTATTGTACTCAGTTATTTGTTCTCTCCAGGTGGAGAGGCTTTTTGGCGGAATGAGCATTCAGCCTTTTCCTTCTGGTGGTCATTGGTCCATTCCAACATGACAGCAGGACACTCCTCCTGCTTTTCAGGTATTCTCTTAAATTTTACCTTCCTCTGAGCAAGTTATGAAGAACTGTGGGAAAGGCCAGTCAGTGATTAAGGACTGAACTACAGCTGCCTCCAGCGCAGAGCAAAGGCTCTCAAGACAGATAAGGAACGTAGCAAGAAGAGCAAGGAGTAAGATCTTTACAGCCCACAGATGACAATCTGCAAGCATCAGTGTCTGGGATAAAACAGAGAAGAACACTGCAGGGGGTTTGTTTTTTTTTTTTTAACTTTTGCAATGTCATCACAATTTACAATGGGAATACTGTACCATTGCCAGCAATAGCTAAGATGATGCCCTACAACGTGCAGGAAAAATAGTCATAATTTTGAATTAAAAATGTCAGCTCTCACAGAATATCTGACTGGCCCAGGCTACTACTTTCACAGAGCAAAGCTATTGATTGTCAGTTTTGACTACTGATTATCAGGTGTTGGATCTGACTTCTGAATGAGCTTTTTGCTTTCTCTTTGATGGCACCAGCATGACATAACTTAGTTGCAGCTGAGTTGTGTAAGAGGTAACCCAAGTGTTATCCTGTGGCACAATGTGTTCATGAATTGTGGATTTGAGGATGAACTGATATGAAAACATCCAGCAATCTAGTTTTCAGAATAACTCCCCTTTCTTCCTGTATCTTGATTACAATGAGCTGTTCTATTTGTTTTTTTACTTACTTTTCTACTTATTATGAGGTTTTTGCTTTCTTCCCGTGTATCCTGTTTGTTGCAGCCGCTATAAAAGCCTTCCTCACCTATCTTTCCTGCTGTTTTGTTTGTCAAAAAGATCATTTTTTTCCTATTTCAAAAAAATTCAGGCTTTTCATTCAACCTTATCACACCTCTGTCAGTGCCATTCTATCTACTCTTGCCTATGATTTCCCCAGTCTCCTCTGAAGCCAGCCATGTCCATTTCCTTACATGTCTATATTTTTATTTTCTCTTCTTGGATACAGAGAAATCTGGTCTATATATCTCTATTCTTTGTGACTTAATCCCTATTTAAATATCTATTTCTGATGTGCACGTTTCAGGGAACTAGCTCACAAGCCTTAAATAGAAGGTTATAGATGCATAGCATTGTTTATATTAGCATAAAAAAATAATGAAGTAGACTGGCCAGTCTTGCCAGTTCAAGCCTTTTGTTGTGCATTATATTACGTCCCCTCACTCTGTACTCAGTCTGTGTGCAGTCTGTGATGCTAAGCTCTTCAGGCAATATAATTCAAAATATTTGTTCAGCACCTTACACCACACTCCGTGCAAGGCCAGCCTGGCCGATCAGCAGTGTCTACTGTCTGCATGCCTCCAGCACTTGGAGCTTCTGTTCCTTTCCCCCTATGCCAAATCGACCCAGTCTGTTTACAATGATTTAAATCAAAGTTGAATTTGGCCCATATTTTAGTACAACATTCTTTCTAAAGTATTGCAGTGAAGTCAATAATCTTATTGTTTCCCCTGCTGTGTCTTTATTTGCATGTTAATGGCAGATCATTGTTGTCTTTTCCAGTGTACTCCCCCAGAGACTCTATGCATGTTTTTATTGATTAGTTCCCCTTCATTTAACATTTAAATGGATATTTTCAAATTGGTGCGAAATTATAATAGTGTGTTTGCTCAAGGCATTTAACTGTGGTATTAGCAGAGTCATCCAAGTCTGCTGATTATGCATGCTCTGTACAAAAGAGTTTAAGGACTGCAGTGCAGACCTGCCATTTGGTCTGAGTTACACAAGCAAAAGAATCCCAGGCCAAAAGCACTCATCTTCTCATTTACCTTTCTCAAATGTTAGTACAGGTGAAATATGAAAGCAGGAAATACATGATAATGTAAGAAGAACATAAATCCGAATTTGTAGCCTTCAAAAAAGTTCCTAAAGTGGGTTTTTTTTCAGTTTATATAACTATTATGTTCCAGTTTTGTCCATTATCTAAGTTATGTCTCTCTGTTGTTGCGGAAACTCGAGTTTTATTAGGTGAGCATGCACATACTCCATGCAGTAGTGAAATTTTTGTCTGTGTGAACATTCTCTGTAATGACTGGTTTGCAGCTTTAAGAATATGGGCTACAGTCTCACCAAATTACATAGAATTCATCTGGCCTCATCAATACCTACGTAGAAGAAGTGTAAAGTAACAGTATAACAAATAAAACTTTATTTATCTAACTCCGATGGGGCGATGTAGGAGCATTTATGAGGTCTACTGGCCTTGTAAATTGTATTTCTTCATTGTCTCTATGGGGCTGGTAGAAACAACACTGTTTCCCTGTTGGTTTTAAGGCCTGAGGATGCGATCATCTCTGTTTAATTCCTTCTGAGTTAATCTTCTAGCCAGTGCTTTTAAATGGTCTCAGGTTGGCATTGAGTGCTAGTAGTTCCCAGCTGACACTTACAACCTGTTGAAAACACGAGTGTCACAACAGACTGTTTCACAGCAGACAAACCCAGCTTTCTGGCTGAATTTAACTTCACTAATTAGAAACATAGGAAAATTTGGGTTGGAAAAGACCTTTAAGACCATTGAGTCCAAACATGTCAGACATTACAGTATCCTGTGGTCTTTTTTGCTACATTTGTTTTCCTTTTCCTCTGCTAAGGTGAAATAAATTTAACTGTTCAGCTAAACAGTTTCTTAGTTTTGCTCAAAAGGTTCTTCTGGATTGAGTACGGAGTTCTTCTTGGAAAGCATTAGGGTAGAAGGTGTTACTTCTGTCAGTAATGTTCTATTGATGTGTTTCTTACCTCACAGTAAGTTTTGCCATTATTGTTTAAGCAAGTTGTATATCTGAAACTTGAAGGTTATGAACAATCCTAAAATCATGACAGAGCAGGCAATTTGTTCACATGATGTGGAGGAATTTAATGTCAAAGCTCTGAGTGATTTCTGGGTGGAATGGATGCACTGTGTATGAGCCTACACAGCCTCTCAGGACACTTCAATGACGGACAGTCTTGCTTTGGTGGCTCTAAGGAAAATATCCAGAGTCCTTACTGAGCTGCACTGCTCGGGAACCCACAGCAGGAAGAAAGCGAGGGGTCCCAGCTGCTGCTTTGCAGAGACTTGTGTCAGGGCACGAGGCAAATGCAAAGCCAGTGCTTGCTGTAGAAGGTTTCTGTGGTTCAAGAGGACACTATGGATCCCATTCCTTTATGCATTATAAAAGAGTTGCTAAAGATAGTTTAACATAATTGGACTGGGTATGTAGCATAGCTAAAGCCTAGAAAACTGGGGCACCGAAGCCGTGTTCTAGCTGGTTACTGTGGCACAAAATCATGCGTTGCTCACAGAATCTGAAATTACATAAGGATCCGATAGAGTTTTTGCCTTTAACTGTGCATTTCCTGGCTGCTGTCAGCTTAAAGCAAGCCCTAATGTTATTTTAATGTAGTTTGGTGTGTGGAATGCATCAAAGTAGGTTATATATTGATTGCTGAAACCTCAAAGCTCTGGAGGTAAATCTCTACTGAGAAGTGTCAGAACTTCAGTTAATACAGGAATTGATAGGCATAAAATGTCACTATTGTGCTTACTGCAGAGATAACATTTGTGTTGAAATTTTAATGCCCATAATGTTTAGCCTTTCTAGACTATGGCAAGCTAATCAAAGAAATTTCTCTGGTATATAAATCACTGCACACTACTGAAAATTGTAGACAAGATAAATCAAGATATTTGATCAATTCAGTCTTCAATCATTCTTTCCAACAGCACCAAAAATACAGTCCATGTTGTACTTACAGTTTGCTAGCAAGGAGATGTTTAACATTAAGGCTGGAGATTAACGGTGACAAGTTATATCGTGGAGAATGTGAAACAGTGTTTAGACTGAAATATTAATTTCTAGATTGATGTAGAACTCCATAATTGAGGCCATAAATCAGTGCTAAAATCAACTGGATTATGTTTCATCTCAGTTAATACCCTTGGTCAACATGTTCAAAAACTAGTCCACAACTTTAAAATCTGGAAATTAATGTAGGAAGGTAAACCTGGTTTTGCACAATGCATTGTATTCTCAAATGTTGGTAGCACTTACCACAGTAGAATCAATGTTTTTTCTGCTCTTCATTTTCACAGATACTCTTCTTTTGAAGACTTATGAAGTGTTTTCTTAAAAGATCTGTATCTAATTAATAAAGAAGGTTGTTTATTTGTAATTAACACCTTATTGCACTGTTCAGTCTCTTTTGTTATTTGTGAGTTATCTGCATATAGTTTTGACCTTCAACATTTGTTCCTTATATGGCAAGATTTATTTTAATACATTCAAGCCTATGGACTGCACTTACCTTGAAATCAGAGTTATCAGTGTCTGCTGTTTATTCTGCATTATTGGTCATCAAAGGCAAGTGGTTTGGGTTTTTTTTCCCCAGGTTCTGTGTTGAAAACCACAGAAAGCTTTTAAGCTGAAGCTATTCCTGATGGGGAACAGGTCCACAGTGGATAATGAAGTACACAATAATCTTTAAGAAATAAGTACAGTAATAATATTATATATAATAAGATTAAAATTGAAGTCTTCACCAGTATCAATAATGGAGGTGTGTCCAGGATAGGAATCTTCAGTGATACCCAGAAAGGAAAAGTGCATTTTGTTAAAAAGAAGTTTTCACAAAGGGATTTGTCACACGTTTGCCAGCAGAGGACTGTGTTGGTAAGCTCTTCCACATTTAGGGTCTTGTCTGTGGGAGGTATGTAGTGGTCAGAATTACATTTCTCAAAAGGCAATTAATTGAAAAAAAAAAAGGTAAACATCTCCTGGTATGAGCTGCAAAGTGGCCTGCTGGGAGTTGTAGTTCTGGCTGGCAAAGCAGCTCTATAAAAACCCAGGGTGGCTATATAGAGTGTTTTAGCAACTGTGATTGCTTTGGGTTATCCTGTGAAGGACTTTTGGAAGAGTAATCTCTATCTGAAGTAAACGGGACAAAAAAATCATGCATTCAGAAATAGTGAATGATTAATTTCTCTTCACGTTACAGGTGGCTTTCCAAAACTGATGGACAAGTGGACAAGTGGGAAAATACATCATGGTTTTGGCATAATACATTCTGGACAGATTAGAAAATACTCTGCTAATTAGGGGAATTCCAGGCATGTACAGGAAGCATATTTCAGTAACCCATGATTATGTTGGGTTTCATGTAAAACTATTTGCTTGCCTGCCAAAGTGTTTTATGGTGTGATGCCAACTGTAATATATTCAGAACACAAGCTAAAAAAAACCCTCCAAAGCTTGATGCTTGATGAGAACATAGGATGGGAACACAAAGACAAAGAACCTTGAAAACCTCAACATGAATAATTAAGGTTAATAGAGAGAGTGTTTTGTATTGTGATTAAAACAAGGAACTTTTGGACATTACAGAGCTATCTAGAAACAGAAAACTTCTTAAAACAAAAGCACGTACTGTAGTATCTCTATTATCTAACTACTGCTCTACACAGTTTTTATGAGCTGACTTACTTGTCTCTCTATCCTTTGTGAAAGGAGCATGTTGCCATTCCATCATTATTTCCAGACTCATTGCCATCAACCTTTGAAAATACACTGAAATAAGTCACTGGCCTGTAAAGGTTTTCAGAAGAATGCTTCATAGTTTATAGAGGTGGAGCAAACGACATAACAGGATATATTTTTGAGTGTATTACATGCACTTTGGAGTATATAGCAGAGTTTTGCAAGAACCTGTAACTTCGTAGTTGAAGCGATATGTGGAGCATCCAGAATATCCAAAGCTCTTACAGAGGAGTGAGATTTTGAGAAATGGTTGTAGGGAAAATAAAGCAATAAGCAACAACAAGCAATGTACCTGTGACTCCCAGCAAAAGATCTGATGTTCCTTAAAACTGCAGGCTATCAGTAAGGACTGGCCAGAGCTCATCACTGCCTGAGGAGAAGGTTCCCATCAGGGTGCACCTGGGTGAAAGCAGCTTTTCTGAGTCATGTGTTGGGTGCTGCTCCAAAGGGTTCTGGGGAAATTGTAGCAGTTCACAAAACCCAAGAGGGAGGTGCAAAGAGGCAACAGAACTGTGGAAAATCAGTGTATTGTCCTGTATTTTGGTTTTGGAGGCTAGGACAGAAGTGATTGCCACGTCTGCATGTGTCAGGGCTTCATCTCCTGACCTTTCCTAGGGCTGGCTGAAATAGCCTCTGCCCTGGGATAGGAGCAATTCCCTGCACGAGTCAGCCAGTGCGGCACTCCAGGCGTATGCCAGAAATAGGAGTGCAACAGCATCTGCACTCCTGCTTTCCCCTGAGCCTGGCATAATGAGTGTGGCCAGGGAAGGAGGGTGTGGTGTCAGCCAGCTGCCGAATTAATTAATTGGGACCTGGAAATACAGAGATTGACTCAAGGGCTTCTTTGGGGTGTGCACTGGGGAATGAATTTGACACTGACCAGAGCCAAGGAGCCACAGGCTGAGCTGATAGCAGCTGGTATGACCTTCTGAGATACCACTGAGGACTTGGCTCCCAAAATAGTTTTAATAGGTTGCAAATTTTTGCCATTGTTAATTGCTTTGTTTATAATCCAAATCTGCAGGGTTGTTTTGTTTTAATGAATCCACTGTTGAACAGCAGTCTGAGGTTAGTTTTCATTGCCTCTGCCTGGGTTATGGTGTAAAAATATAAATATCTATTTCCTCTCTCCAGCCAAGGAGCAGCAGGATCTGTGGAGCACAGGACTGTAGAGTAAAAGCAACCTCAGGTCAAAAAGACAGAAGAGGAGTCTGAGCACTGTGTCTCCCTCTGGCCTCCATTGTAAACTTCTTGTTTAGTCTTAGTGTAATCATTTGAGCTCTGTATAGCTCCTTTCCCTGACATGGGTGAAGACTGATCCCCATGATTACAAACCACAGAGGTGTAATAAGGCATATTCTCCTTGTGTCAGGCCCTCCAAGAGAAGGTGCTATGGGAAATGAAAGAGAGCATTTTTATTTTATTGTGTCATTCAACACCTAGCATTGGAAAAATTCTACTGCTGCTGTTTTGCTCTCTGCAGAGGTTGAATGTCTGGCACGGGGATGAAACAAATTCCTAGATAGATGCATAATCTCTCCGAGATAGGGCTCACCATAGCTAGAATGCGTGTTTGTTGTTTTAACCTGGAGGGCTGGGCTGGTTCACCCATGCAGCTGAGGGCTGGAGTGGGCTCTTGTGCTGCATAAACAGGGTCATTTACACTGCAGTGTCCTCAAAGATGGTGAGCAGAGGAGGATGGATAGGAAGATGTGATCTGCTCATTCTGCTTCTGTGTACTAGGAGTAATGTGTTTGCTCTCCCTTTTAAATTGTGCGTTGGAGGCAGTATGTTAGATGGGAGCACTGACTGCTGGCCTTGACTGCAAGAACAAGTAGGACCCTCCATCCACTGACTTTGCTCCTCCCTGAGGGATTAACAGAGGGGTGGGTGGGAGGAGAGACCCAGGCCTTCAGCTCTGCCCCTACAGACAGATAATTTACATCATAAAGCTCATAGGAATGCTCCAAAACTATAAAGTCCCCAGTTTCTGCTGCCACCTTTTTCCTCTTTTGAAGCTCCACCTTCTTGGATAAAGGCTGGGAAGATGTCCATGTACCAGCTCCTCAGCAGCTTCTGTGGGTCAGTTGTTGCAGACCATGGATTGTAGCTGAAGCTGCTGTGCCTGGGTGGAACAGTGGCACTCTTTTGTCTGTAGCCACTGCAGTCTGTTGGTGACAGAGGAGTCCTGTGGGCTGCTCAGACTGTGCCAAGTGCCAGTGTGTGAGATTCATAATCTGTGCAGAATTCCCAACTATATATAAAAAATGTCACCCTACCTAGGATAATAAAGTGGGGAGAGGAAAAGAGGGGATGTGATAATCCAGCTAAAGCCATAAGACAGACAATGCAAAGTCCATATAAAGTAGTGTATTAGAATAAATTTAGTACCTCTGCTTAGAAAAAATCCACTTCTTTTTAGAGAATAAGAGCAACACTGATTGGAACAGTGTGAATTGTGCCAAAGCTGACAAACATGGAAACTGCTTGATCCTTTCATTTGTTCCTGAACCTTGACAATATTTCAGTTTCTATGGAAATGCTCTCTTTGGTATTAAACCCTTCTCATCACAGAAGGGTCATCTAAGGCGGGCTTGGGAGGAGAAGAGGAGAGGTGACTGATGGGGTTCCTGAGGCCAAATTCTTCCATGAGCCACAACAGGGCTGTGGGTTGGCCCAAAGCTGGAGAGGACCTGACAGTCAGGTCTATGATCTGCCTGATGACAGAGCCTGTCTTTGAGTGGGTGGAGGTGAGTGAGGGGCTCAGGCAGCTGTTGCCACAGTTCCAGCCACTGACTCTGAACATCTGGGCAGCTGCCAGGAGCATGTGTGCACTGCTGGGCCTCTGGAGTCTGAAGCTGTAGCACTTCACTTCCCAGAACATCGTGCATGTTTGTGTACCTGCAACAGTCATTTATAATTCATTTATAATCCTGGCATGCTCCTCAGCCTACAGATGAAAAGGGATTTTGAGTCCAAGATGGGGTTTGCCACGATGTTGCAATAATTGTTCTTTTCAGTGCATCATTTCTATAAGGCTCTGTCAATCAAAGAGTTCAATGTCTTCATTATTCTGTAGGTGTATGTCATGCTTGAGGGGAACACCAGCAGGCTCAGTGTTGGGACTTGCCCCAAAACAGCAACAGAGGTAGCTTCCCCAAGAATCAACACGAGCTTATCTGTACTACAGGTCCTTTCTGGAACGTCAAAGCAACATCTTAAGTTCAGAAGCTCTTAATGAACAGACCAGACCAAATTCTGCTTTCAGAATATGCATGTGCGGCTCCTATTGAAGTAAATGGGCGCTGTGCCTGCATCTGAGATAAGGATCTGGCTTGTAGCAAGGCTTAAAGGGGTATACGCTGGGTTTTAATGGATTGTCACCTACAACAGAATTTATTTTTAAGCTATTTTCAGCTATTTCTAGTGTTGCAATAGGTAAACTTTCTCTTGTTTTGCCGCTACATCTTCTTCATACTGGTTTAATAAGGTATAGAAATGGAAATAAAGCAATCCAACTGGATAGTTTATTGTGGTTTCTTTAAGGCAATGTCAGGATATTTTACAAGCTTGCAAAATTACATTTATTACACTCCAATCATCTGGCAGACCATAAACACTCTGGAATATTTTAGTTGGAGGAATGGCAATTTTTTAAAAAACCTAGGAAGGGAATATGAGTTTGTTTGAAGAATGAGTGAATTTACCTAACATCTTTTCATTTTCCTTTAATTTGGCCTGTTTGGCCTTTAAAAACTGTGCCTCTGACATCTGTTTTTTCTTTGCCGACACCACTCAGGCAAGTAATCAAGGAGAAGTCTGCCATTGCTTTTGCTCCACTAAAGTGTGCGTGTGTTTGTGTGTGTGTATGGAAATTTCAAACCTTTTCCAAGGAGGAAAAAGGTGAGATGTAAGAAAGAAATGATGAAACAGGATTAACAAGGTAACAAATAAAATAAATTCTAAAGGTAATACAAAAAAATGATGGTAGTTAATACAAAAAAAAAACCCAACAAAATATAAATGTCATAATAAAGAAATATACATAAAGAAGTGATATTAAACTCAGAGGTGTGATTCCATTTCCTTTCACAAAACCTAAACACAGAACTTTTTGGGACACTATACCTGTGTTGAAAGTATGACACACGTGAAAATTGGGTGTGGAGCCCAGCCACTGGTCCTATGATGCTGCATTCATCCCTTAATATTTTTACTTCAGTGGATGCTAACCTTCCTCATACAGCAGAGGATTGGTAATTCTGACTCAGGATTAATGTCCCAGGCTCCTGGGCAATACTGAAATGTGCAAGTACATAGGCAAATGTACTTACAAATGTGAACAGTCTTATTAGCTGAAATGATGGAGGAAACTAGAGCTAATGCAGACTTTCCTATACTTATATTTGGAGCAGCATGTGATACAGGTAAGTAACAAATGAGCTCTCCCCTAAAAGGGAACTCATAGTGGAAATATCAAGACTCCTGGAAGTTTTCCATAAATTCAGTTTAAGACTTTAATATGAATAAGACCAGGTTTAATGCCACTGTCAGTCTGTGAGTGTGCCAAGTGTGGACTGGGTATTTCTTCAAGACTTATGATAAATTGTGGCTTTCTGTATAGAGAGTGCCAGTTCTATATGATATCTATGAGATATCTATATGATACAGAAAAAAAAGAGAGAGAGAAATCCCAACTCAGAAAGACATATGCATTTATTATTTTGGACCTCTATAATTTATAAATGCATTCTCCCTATTACTTTGACCTTTTAGAAACACTGTTTCTCTCAGTAAAGTTATAAATCCTGCTCTACTGCAACAAGACAGTGTATGTATGAAACCTCTAGGATGGGTCAAGAGGGAGGCATTTCAGTTCCCATTGTCTGGGTATGTTTGGAGAATACAAGTCAACAATATTTCAGAGAAGACTGCGCCAGTAACAAATAATTGGGCTAATGAGGAGCCAGTGATAAGAAAGAAGTTGCTCCATCAACAGCAGGATTTATAAGGTCTAATTTATATTAATTTTTTATCTTGTACAATGAACAGTCCCATCTCTCAGCTCATTCAAGCAAAACTGGAACTTTTTCTTCACTGGATCACTTAAAATACCTCCCCTTTTTGGCTTTTCCACTAGTATAACTATGTTGAATTCTTTCACAAAGTGAGAGCCAAAGATTCATTCAAGTAGCTGTCCTCAGGGTAATTGCCCATTTTCATGAAGGCATTTATAAACTTTGCATCATTGAAGTTCTGCTTGTCTTTCAGATAAGACTGAAAATTTCCAGCAGCTTTAGTAGTCATGAGGAAGTGGATAAACATTGTTTCCTTCATACAATGAAGTATAGGAAAATAAAAACAAAAACTCAAACCACAGGTACACAAAATTTTGAGTTGAAAAAAAAAAATGTGAGGGAAAAAGCTTTAAGAAATGGCAGGAAAAGGAAAGATGCACCATATGCTGTGCTTACAACTTAAAATTCTTCAAGGGAAACAAGTATATCCACAAAAGTGCTGAGTAATAATATCAATGAATGCCCTAAAATAGCAGCTGGATGTTATACATGTTGGAGTCTATATATCAGAGTTTTCAGGAGATGAGCTTGTGCAGTCAAATTCAAAGCACCCCAAATCATGTGCTATTTTGGTAACTTTGCTATTATCAAACACACTCCATGCCTATTTAGAGATCAGATGGAGAGAGACTGGTGAGCTGTGATTGCAAAAGCTATGGGTGGTAGGTCTCTTGTTTTTCACTCCAAGAAAGAGGCATTTGTTTGCAAACTTTTGTGGAGTTAATATTGACAGACATAAGCATACTCAAGTTCTCAGAAATACAACTGTAGCAAGTGAAAGTCTGTTCCAAAATATTTATAGCATAATTTAAATACACTGAAAAGCAGGTAAGTGGAAGACAGTGCAAATAAAGGACCTGAGCAGAGCAGCTTTACTCACAAAAATATAATACGGGTGATTTAGAAATACAATTGTCATTAACAAAATTCAGCAGAACAGAGTTATACAATGACCCTAACATACAATCAAAGCTTAAAAGCCCAGGCTATGTTAAAGATTAGAAAGTGTGAGCAAAGGAAGAGTTTTGAAAGGCATTTGCATATTCCAGCTAGCGATATGAAAAAGAAGAAAGAGCAAACATCGTGGGAAAAATTTCTCATCATCCAATCTTACCATCTTGTCCCTGGCTATGAAAGATTTTTGAGAGTGATATGGGAAGTTTTGTCCAACTGATTTTTCTGCTAATATGTCAAATACAACCAGGACAAGTTATTCCAAAGACCCTGAGTCCTAAGCCAAATGCTGTTACTTGCTTGACAGCTGAATATTCCCAAGCCTGGGACTTCTGCCAAGAGAACACGTGAGTGAAGTGGGGACAAAGATATTTGTTATTCATGTGTGCAGAAAGTATTTCCATCCAAACCTCACAAACTGAAAGTAAAATTGAAACAAAAGGAAGAATTAGAGAGATAGGCCAGATGAAACAGTTAAGGGGATTTTAAGAATGAGTATAGCAATTCTGGTTTTCTAGTTTCTCAAGGTCTGTGATGCCTGATAAGACTGGGGAATACACATATTTTTTTGTCTTTGTAAAAAACCCTCCCTAAAGGTGGCATTCAGCCTGGTCCATGCACTCCTGATCTTAGCTGGGTAAATTTCAGCTCTAGGGTGCACAATCCAGGGGCCACAGGAGTTGCTGCCCACCACTTTCTGCTGAAGTTTACCACTTCCAGTTCATCAACTTTCTTTCCAGGATATCCCTGCCTCTGCTCTGCTCGTGGGAAGCTCACCCAGGGGGACCTTGGAAATTTCAGCAGCAATATAAAATAACCATGTGGGAAGGCAAGCTTGAAGCTTGAATATAATGCCAAGGAATTATCAAAGAAGGATAGTTTTGACTCCAAGAATACATAACAGCCCAAGTTGGGAGGTTAAAAGCAGCAGGGTAAAATACAAGTGTTCACCCAGGCTTTTTTAATAGATCTGGAGCAGGGAGCAAGACTGTTTTCTTATCTACTGTGGTTTTTTTCTTGCTGTCTCATTCTGGTTAATTGGGTAACTCTTGTTTCTTTGAAAGCACTTTGATTTGCCATATGAACACTGGAAGTATAATAAAATCAGGCTGTTTAAGAGTGTGTCTGGAAATGGTGATAAACAGTCCGTTCTCTGCGGTTTGTTACATCCGTGGACCGTGGTGAGCTCTCAGCCACTGCTGGAGGCCAGCTGAATGCAGTGGGGTTATGGAGGTGTTGATTATTCATTTCTTTTCTCGTGACATTCTCAAAGTTTATTAAGCTAAGGCACTGTGGAACATGCAATCAATAAATAGAGAAATGCAGTCACAGGCCAGAAAGGACTGGTCTTTCTCCTTGCATCAGCTTCAGGTGCCCTCCCAGTACAGGCAGCCTTGAAGTGGGAAAGCAGAGAGGGTGAATCCGTGATCTGAAGAGTTTTGCTGTTCTCAAGACAACAAACAGCAACATTTGCTGATAAATCTGTAAGAAGAGTGAGAAAAGGAAACCAGTCCCTGCAAATTCACTTGTGCTGAACTGTAACCTCATGTAAGTGGTGGGAGGAGGGAAGGATTGATGTAGGTGAAGGGCATTGAGATCTTGTTTTGGATCACATCTGTGCTTGGACCGTGCGATGTATCCTATGGTCTGCCCCCAGTACTGTATAATTTGGGGATGCAATGGCAATGAAACCAGAAATAATAGCTGTTGATGGTGCTAAAAATGTCAAAAAGGTACACACAAAGCATTTTGAGGGTGTATGTCTCTTCAAGTCTGCTTCCAATTTTTCCAGTCCTAGATTTAACCCTTTGTACATCAGACCTTGGTAGAACACAGGGGTTGTTCTTTACCCTAATATTATCAATAATGTTTGAAAAAAAACCCCAAAAAATCCAAAACATGAAAAAACAGCAAGGCATGTTACAAGGAGTAGCATTAAAGCGGCTGCAGGGTCTGTCAGCCCCCAGAGCTGTGAGGCTGGCAAGGCTGTGCCATATGTTTTTCACCAGGCTGTAAGGACTAGTGTTGGAGAAACCACCTGGGGCAGAGCAGGGGCAATGCCCCCGGCGAGTGTGTCAGAGCAGCATAAGCCTGTGGGGATTCACTTTTGGTAACACACAGCCCAACCTCAGGGCAAAGTTTTTGGGTGCTGCACGTCTAACACTGTTCAGGGCCCTTTAAAAATCCCAGACTTCGCGTCTAAAGTAACAAACAGCTCATTCGCATTTTGCAGCTCAGAGGAAGAACGCAGAGTGGACCCGGTTATTTGATACTAATTATTTAGCAGGTATAAAAGCGTATTCAAGTCCCTAATCTCCTTTCTGAGCAGGCAGGCAGGCATGCTCATGTTCAAATAGTTGCATAACTTGCCCATCTCCAGTTGACAAACCCTTCTACCTCTGTTTGCAGCTCTGGTGCAACCCCACCCCCGGACAGGCTGTGAGCACAGCTGGCCAGGAGTGTTCTCGCTGTTAACCTCGTCCTCTTGTCTCGCTCCTCCCACGGTGCGCTGCCTGCTTTGCATGCGTGTTTGAAGAACCAGCTGTTGAGGAAAGGGCTGTTCCAGCATTTATACTGTGCCTGGCGTTTTGGGTGGCCGGACTGGTGATCAGGACTTCTGGGGAAAGCAAAAGAAAAAATGAAGGACTAAGCTTTGTGCTGACTCGAGGTGCCGGAGAAATTCACAGGGCTCTCTCTCTGCCTCTTTGTCTATCTCATGCATCTTATCTGTGTGCATCTATAGCTCTACATGTCTATACACCTGTTTGTGTGTGTATATGTCTGAATAACCAGGATGATATGGCACCTGAAGGACATAGCAGAGAACCTGGATGCTGTGAGATGAACGCATCTTGCTGTTGATATGAATTGTGAGATTTCTCATATATTCATATATGAGATCATATGATCTCATATATAATTTCTCAGATATTTTCCTTGACTCTTCACATCTTCCATTTGATGAAAACTGACTGAAATCAGTGGGATCACAGAGGATTCAGATCAAAATAAAACCTGGACTGGGCCTGATACTGGGAATTTTTGTTGAATTAGGCATAAATTAGATGTTATCTCTCAGTCAGTTACAGTGATACTGAAAGCAGAGACTTTGAAATATTTACAGTGTGTGAGAGTATCTAATCTTCTTTCATATAATTTAAAACCCAACAGAGTTGTGGTTTCAAGTTGTAGATAGAACAGACACTGTATTTATGTGTGTACCAAGGAGGTCAAAGAAATAAAGCAATCTTCTTTCAGTTCCCTGCATTATTATCACAAAAAATAGCCTGCTGGCACAAAACAAGTTTTAATTGGTTGTTTTTATTGATTTTACAAGAAACAAAGCAGAAGAAATACAACTTGATTTTTGTAAGCCAGGGTGATCTGAAAAATACAAAGGAGAAAAGGAGATTATAAAACCCTCACATATTTTGCCCAGTTCTGTGAGTTTTCAGCTGACGTCTCCATAAAAGCCCTCTCCATTAATTCTCTCTTTATGTGTTTTGACCATATTGATTTTATTTTTATAAAATCTCTACCTGAAAGTTTAATTCAGGTTGTTTGCTTTGTGCTGTCACTGTGCAGATCAGTCTTGTTCCTTGTGGCCAGTAATTTAAACACATCTCTTCCTCTGGTGAACTGCATGGGGTGCTGCTCAGATTCACACTTTTTCTGAACTTTTCCCAAGCTACCTACTTGGGCACAGATTTGGGGGTGAAGTGGATTAAGAGAGAAGATTTTGTTGGTGGTGAACAACAAAGCTTTTGCAAATGCTGCGTTGAAAGAAGAACTTCCTCACTGTTCAGTCTTCCATGTTAATTTTATGGATTTTAGGGTGGTGTGTGTCAAGAGGAGGATGTTGATGGGAATAGTAGTTTTTGACACTTTTAGAATAGGAGCCAGTGATTCCTTGAATTTTAGGTAGACTCCAAATACATAGATGGAATTAATTAAGTCAGATGGATAATGTCATTCGGCAAAGTTTTAAAATGATTAACAACACCAAAAATGTTATCATGGATTTTACAGTGATCATTATGAACCTAATTAATACTATTATGAATAGCATTAATGCTATTATCAGCTTACCCAGTATGTGTCCTCAGGGACTGTGTAAAGTGCCTACCAAGTGCAGAACATGAAGAATATTACAGCCACAAAGATCTACATATTGGTGTGTAAGGCTTTTTCTTTCCTTTCTCCCTTCTTACAAGTAATTCTTATTTTATTATGACTTGGGATATTTATGCAAAAGTAGTAAAAAAACTAGAGTCTCATTTAAATTTACATTCTGATGTTTATTTCTTTGCTTACATTTGCAAGATTTTTGTGTTGACAGCAATGACTTAAAGCTTCCTGACTTCCAAAAATAATAATTGAAATAGTATGACTTTAGGAGCTGGGCTTTGAAGGAAAACATTACATTTTTAGACACCCTGCTTTAAATTAAATGTATAGTAATTTACAAATTCTTTGTTTTAAAGCAATGAAGAATGAGAAATTGTTATCCATATTGCTAAATGAGATGTCCTGTTGCACTGCTTTACTCAGAGAAAGCACTGGCATTGCTGGAAAGCTTGGCAACAACAGTCTTTCCAGAAAGAGATACAAAGGGAAAAAAAAAGTTTCTTTTTCTTTTGCAACACCCACCCAACTTTCCCACCAAGTGATCTGTTGTTAATGTGCAGGAAATCCCAATGAATGCACATCATTTGGTGAAAGAATGACAGCAGACACCACAGCTATCCTCAGCAAGCATCCACCTGCTCCCGTGGTGTCTTTTTAAAGCAAGTTCAGCTTACCTCTTCTCCTCTTAGTTTTCCTTTGCTTAATTGCAGGTGATGATTCCAAAGAAGCCTTCACCTGTTTGAGTGTGCTTTCATCTTTCTAGACAAAGCAGGCTTGGGCTTGGTGCTTGATCTGTGGCATAGTTAGGGCCTTTGGTATTAAAGGCGTTGGGATCACCCTGAGGCTTTTAAGGTTTTAGGGTTAAATTGATGAGTGCGTATAAAATGTAAGCTTTGTTGTTTGGCAGAGTTTTTCAGCATTTGTTTTTCTTTTTTCATTAAGAAACCATGGCACTATACTGCATTCCTCAACTGCCTCATATTTATTAAAGAACACTGTCAAATGTAGACCTCTTCGACTTAAATAAAACCTGTGATTCATTGTGTTGCCTTTAATCCTCACCAGCTATCCAGCTTAGCTGAGATGTCCAGGAATGCTTCCACACCAGATCAGGGTACCTGTTTCTCTCTCTGTTTTGTTTGTGCTGTGCCTACTGGGTAGTAAGCACCTTCTGGATGGTAAATGCTCAGTACACTGTAGAGCCAGGACATACATCAGCCTCTGCCCACAGAGCCTGTCTTCTTGGTTATGGATACCAGCATTTAGGAATTCAGAGCTGTCCCATGGAAAATCCGTAGTAGAAACCAAACAGTTCTCAAATACTCTTTTTTCTTTTTTCCTAAATTTTATTTTGTTACTTCTCCTCTTATTTTAAGGTAGGAAATTAATTGACCAAAGGCCCAGTGGAAGATAATGCCTTGACCTTGACTGCTGGTGAAGAGCTTTAATGAGTGTTGCTAAAGGTGAAAGCTGTCACTTCTAGAAAAATGATCTGCCTGGGTTTCTGGCTGAGATCCCAGCACCTTGGCTGCATCTGCCGAGACGTGGTTCCCCCACCCCAACAAGTCCTGGTGGCAGGACTGGCCCTTTGAAGGAAATTGCTGTCCTCTGGCAGAGGGAACAAGTAGTGGCTTTATTGGAAATAATTTCAGCACAATTTGCAAAGATGTAACTGAGATGAAAAGATGAAAATGGTGTTTTCTCACTTTGGTTTTTTTCCCTCTCCTTTCTCATCCCTTTGTATATGTTGGGGAATGTAGTGATTTTCTTAGGTGAGGTTTGAGATGAAGTTTCCTCTGGCAATTCTCACAAGTTTTGGATGAGATTCTGGCCACCAGGTTGCTACTTCGTGGCACTGCTTCTTTCTAGATGTGGTCACTAGGGTAGAGCTCCTCTCTGTGCCAACTTCAGAACTGTTTCTTACTAGGCCAGATTTGGAATTACATTGCTTTTTGTATTAGACCTTGATACGTATTCATATTATGCCACTGTCTTCTGAAACAGTGTTCTCCTTCTAAAGGCTATAGATTTGTAAATCCTGATTCATCTCTTAATTTTCACTTTGCCAAGTGAAGTCCTTTGGGCTTCCTAACTGATCCCTTAAATTACTTTTATAGGCCTGCTCTCCAGTTTTCTGTGTGTGGACTGTAGGAGTGTTTTCAGCATTTCAGCAGCGGTCTTTCTCAGTGCCCTCTTACCTACCACATGAAAGAGGAAGGTCAAGAAATGGTCCACATTTTATTTCAGAGTTAATATTTTCTAAGATATAGTCCTTTATCCTTCATATACACATAAGCAATTAGATGGAGGTGTCAATATATGAATTTGACTGACCAATGTGGCACCCAGAAGGGCACAGCTGATGGAAGTCAGTAGGTTTCATTTAATCAGACCTCCACTGACTAAGCTGAGTCACAAAGTTTACAGGTAGGCACAAACATACAGGTATCTGAATTTGGAGTTGAGTCCCTCTGGTTAGTATGAAAAGGTATGTTTGACAAAACTGTTGACTATAAATATATATAAAATTAGTGAATTCTTTATGATGTAAAAGGTGCACTTTTAAATAACTGCAAACTTCCTAGTCAGGACTGGTAGCTGCAAATCTATGAAAAACCTGAAAAGTTCCATGTTTCCCTGACCTTCCTTGACAAAATGACCTGGAGTCAACTTCTCCTCACCCAAACTTACACTGTTCAACTGGCTTCAAAGGAGATAAATGAGTCACTCGGCAGAACACAGGCTTGTTATTCCTGTAACACTTTCTATATGCCATTAATACTCTTTTTCTTATCTAACTCTTCTAATAGTCAGCTAAGTTTTAAGTGTTTATATACAGTTGGATCATTACTAGTTTTTGCATTTAAAACTTTGGAAGGGTATTTTTCCCTTCTGTTTATATTTACATTTTCAGATACTACATACACAGCCTAATCATATCACTTTGAAAGTGATATAGAAAGTTGTGCTCTCTTACTCAATCAGATCTAATCAGTTTGGATGGATTCCAAATGCTAAGCATTAATCTCACTTAAACCAAACCCCTGATAGTTCATCTAGCCTGAGTATTCATGTCAAAAACATAAAACAATCTCCTTTAATGCCCACAGTACTTTTTAAATTGAGCTTTCACCATCTGTTAATAAAACTAGCTTTGTACTGCTGGTTGTGTTCTGTGGAATGTGTCAAGGGTGAGTTTCTTTTTCCCTCCAATTCTCAAAAACCTTCTATTTTTTTTCAGAAGTATATGAAAATTATGCAATATAGTAACAAGGAATTAGTCACACCTTGGCAGAATCTCCATTACCTTGGCTCACATCAAAGGGAAGGAGAAAAGTGTGGTCCTTACAAGCTTAGAGCATTCCTTTGCCTTGGAGTCCCACTCTGTGATGACAACTAAATTGGACACTGATGGTTACTTATTTTTCAACGCGTGGGTGTGAAACACATTGACCTTGCAGTTGACTCCTTTAGAGCACCTTTCATCATGGGCCCAAGCTCACAGCATGATGCAGAGCTCTCTCTTGACTTTCAGGACTCCCTGGAGAGGATTATCCAGAGGCAGAGCTGCGGAGCTGAAGTCCCCCTTTGATGCTCTCTGTATTTCAGCATCTCACATTATTAATCCTGGGAATGGTACCGTGGTGCTTCCCTGTCAAACTGTTACAGTGATCACCATCAAAATAAATGATGCCTTCAGATGACATTTTGCATGATTCAGCACTTTAAGGTCATCATTTACAACAAAAGGGGAGTGAACTACAAATTAGAAAGGGCAGGAGGAAGAATCCATGTTTCTCTGGGGCATACTTTTCAGAGTACACCACTGGCTTTACTGGCTGCTGCTGCTTTCAGGAAACAGCTCAGTGTGTTTGATTCCAGCTTTGCCTGGGAAAGCAGGTGAGGTGTATGCATTAGATGGTTTTAAAAGTCATGGCTAGACTTGTTTTCTATAATTCTCATAAAAGTAAGTGAAAAAGAGAAGGGTTTTTTGTTGATTTTAGAAAAAAGGGGATGGATTTGAAGGCTAGATCAAGTTTCATTTTTGATGAGCAAGAGATTGTCAACATACTCGAGTGATGACACTAGGGTCTAAGCAATGAATAGGCACCCAGGTTCATGTTTATTCTCATCAAGAAAAAGGCATTGGGGTATTTTCGTAAAGTTTTGCATCTAGGGAAGTAGTTAAGAGACCTTCTGACTGCCCCAAGTCAGAAAGTACTTCAGTGCAGTTTTAGAGGTTTTGATGGTTACAGGACAAATACGGGAAAAGTGTGAGGTGTCAAAAGACTGCTACACTCAGCTCTTCACTGCTGTCAAGCCTTCCTTTCCCAGAAACCTGCTTCCCTTGGATGTGCAGAAGTGGTCCCATAGCATCTCACCTCGATGCGAGTGCCAGCCTGAAGGCATCAGTCACCCTCCAAAGGATAAGCAGTAAATGCTGTTCCTTTGTTAGTGCAGTACTTCATTTGTTATTTGAATAATGCTGCAAAACCTCGAAGAAAGCACTATGGCCTGCAGCCCTGCAGGCTGTGCAAATCTGTGCTGTCTCCATGTTCACGCTGGGACATCCATCCCTGAGACTTCCTTTCAAGGCAGACTAATTTCTACTAGAAAAGTGGGTAGAGACACGTGCATTTGCACCTCCGCCCCTCATCTCACAAATCTCTGCTGGGAAGCTGCTTTAAAGCAATGATGGTAGAATTTAACAGATGATAGTTATGATGGCGATGGTGATTTTATGAGTTTCAAAATGTAACTTGAACATGGATTTCACTTAGCAGATGTGTTAATAACAAAATACACTCTGGAATTCAATTTGTATTTGATTGCACAATAGCTAATTTCTTCAGCTACTTTTTCAGCTTCCTCTTAAAACTTTTAAGTTTTTTGTTTGGATATAATGAGGCTTTGTGTCTCTTTATTCCTTATCTTATGTGGGTGGTAGAAAAATTGCTCTACTGCTGCAATATTTGTGGTTGTGTGGGGCAGGTGGTTTCACGGAAGGCTGAGCAAAATATGTAGTAAAAATATAGTAAATAAAAAAAGACAGGTACGTTTCTTTCCCTGAGATTTCTTTATACACCTGGAACCTCTGCTGCAAGCCCCAAGGAACCAGCAGAAGATGGTTTCAGGGATGGAGTGGCCCTTTGCCAATCTTTGCAGCTTCCAGCGACCTGGAGCTGGTTTGGACTTTTGTTGTGCATTGCAGGCCAGCATGTCCTGGAATTCCAGCTGCCTCCTGCATTGCCCAGGGGTCCCACTCCTTCTCTCTCCTTCTGGGCTCCAGGCACCATTTTCTCCCACTCCTCCCAAGACTCATGCATGGAACAGGTCAAGACTAGCACTCTGAGACTTGTGTTCAAACGTGAGATAGGTGCAAGTCTACACAACCTGATACACTCTCCAGAAATGTCAGCTGTGCAGTTCCTTGCATGATGAGCATGCTGAGCTCTTCTTCCAGGATCAGAGGTGGAACCTGGACATTTGTCAGCTGGAAAAAAATTAAATCTCTCTAGATATTCCACTGGGTATTGTTCAAAACTCTCTGGGGAACAGACCATGTATAATATGTTCAAATTAGATGATTGATGTTGCCTCCTAAGGACACCAGGAATTTAATTCAGATTTATTGTAGTAAATTTCTCAGGAAAGGTTACATGTGCTTTTTGCTAATGGTAAGCTCCAGGACTCAGCCATTTGGATGTTCATGCCAAAGAATTTGTAGGGTTTGAAATTCACCCTTAATGGACTTTAAGTTTCTCTGGAGCTTCGTGTTAACACTTTCTGGGCCTACTCTGACATCTCACATCCCACATCCCACCCAAAATAGCTGCTGCTGTGCCATCTCATCTGTGCATGCTACAGCAATGATTTCTGAACACTTATCTTCACTGAGCTTATGTGGATTTCTCCTTTGAGCCAGGTGCCCATGCACAGCTAGACTGCTTTTCTTGGCCAAATGTAGCAAGGAGAAGGCAGTGCAGCTCTGAAAGTCCTGCTTGGTACAGAGGCAGCTGATTGATTCCTGTAAGAGCACAGCCTCTTTCTTCCTTGACCACCTGTATCTGCTGACACTGCATCCAGCAGGCAGATCTGGCATCATTGCTTCTGTCCCAGTGTTCAAGCCCCACACCTAGGTGGGATGAGGAGGTTTTCTTCAAATCACATGACCAGTTCTACTTCAGCTTGTGTTGGTACAGCACAGAGCCTCTCCATGGGAGCAGGACATCAGCACCAGTTTACTCCCCTTACCTTTTGTTGCAGGACCAAAAATCAGGACATCTGGTATGCACGGTCAAAGAGCAGGAGGACAGACCAGAGCATGGAATCCAGGCCTGGCTGTGGCAGAGCACAAGGCAGGAGCCCTCCTGGTGAGCTGGATGCTCAGTGCCTGAGATCTGACAAGTCTAAGAGCACTTCGCTTGATACTGGGTCTTGGGTCTGAAATAAGGAGACAATTTGTGTCAAAATGCTCCCATATAGAGTCATATATGCACTAAGGCATGCAGCATTTGCTAGAACTATTTAAATCCTTACCTTTATGAATGTATATGTAAACCTTTCTATAGGTTTTTTTTCAATTTTATACTTGATGTGTACAGAATTTATTTATTTAAATCATGATTTTTTTAAACTAGTCAGCTGATGTTTCTCAGGCAACAAGGCAAGGGTAGGACTGTACAAACTTGCATGGTACAACATCAAGCTGGCAGAGAGGTAAGATTTCTGCTTCTGGACTTCAGAAGGTCAAAATCAGTGTGGGAACTTTTCCCAGTGGTGGCAGCTGCAAATGTCAGGGAGAATTGTTTTTCCAGCAGATTCCCAGGACAGTTTTTCACAGTCAAAACCATTAATTTCTTGTGTACTGTTAGAAAACCATAATAAAAGAAAGCTGGGTATCAGTTTGAGTCAATTTTGGGGATGAAGACAGAGTTATATAAGCAAGGCACTGCAGGGAAAACTTTCATTTCAGTTATATTTGGTGTGTTAATAAAAAGAACACCCAAAGCTGGCACTGACCAAACACATACTTATTGAAAAGTAGCAGACTGGAAATTTGAAATGTCCGTGTGACATTTGTGATAATGCCACGGTCCTAAATATGTCTATTAATAACATAAATACTTGTCTATGACAATGTCAAATTTAATTTGCTGTAAACCATGTAGTCCACGTGTATGATAACATGGCACATATATTCCACAGCACACCTCACACAAGCTTGTATCCATTTGATAAACTGTTTAAGCAGCTGATGCTCATGTATTTGTGTATCTTGGAGATGTCTGTGGATGGTCTATCCCAGAGACTTGACTGGAGACTTTTGAATTGTTTCAGATGTTTGTAAATGAAAAAATAGTGATAATCTCCACAAAATGTTGTTGATAACTTGAAATCTTAAAAGAAACCTGACAGATTTATACACGAGAGCCACAGTGAGGTGTTTCGGTACAAATTAGTCTCCACTCTGTTGATGTGTCTGGGTACCCCTGCTCCCCATCACCATCCATCCCACCCAACAGAGATCTGTGATATCAGCACCTACAGAGTAGCTGGTGACACGATACAGAATAGAAAGCTTAAGGTAGCACCAGGGACTTTTTTCCCCCCCATATTTTGTTTCAGAGACACCTTAACTGATATTTTCTCTGCTGACCTGTCGGAGCACCTCAGGAGTGCAGATGTGTGCTTATCTGAGCAATAACCCAGCCAGCTGTCTTCAAAGGGAAGGGTGGGTAAGCACCTATCTCTGCAAGAATAAGGGGTGGAGAAAAAGCACATTCACAAAGATGGCTAATTTTTTAATGAGTAGCATCTTTCTTTTTCTTTTTTTTATTTTTTTCCTGTTAAAAAGACCAAAAGATGGGAGTGTGATTCTCTTGATGTTTTACCGGGCAACTAAAATGTTGATAGAAGTAAGTGGCAAAAGACAGCACTGGTAAAGCAACCACCTCGTTTTTTCACTAGTAGTTTTCTTCTTTAATGTTTTATACTTACAGTGGAGCAACTTGGACAAGTTGAATTGCTACAAATTTTCTTCAGGGCATGGCAGACTAAGTGGAAGGAGTTGTTGGCTTCTGTTTGTAAGCTCTCAGGTACCTTGGAGTAGGAGCTTTCCATGTCTCTTAAAGAAGGCTCATCAGGTGACCCTGAGATAGCTCATGCAAATACTTGGCAAATCACACAAATCTTTCTCTGGATTCCAGAAGAGATCCCTCACAGACTGGTGAAGCTCTGTATCCCAGGAAGGGTAATAATCTCCTACAGAAACCCATCAACTTCAATATCCACACAGGTACTTCATGGCCTCTCCAGATAGTTTAAGAACACATGGTTGATATATATCTGAATGCTGCCTAGAGCTCTAAAAAATACATAATAACTATATAAGAATAGACCAGTCCTAAATTTACAAAGAGAAATTTTGCAATCTTAGCACTCATACAATCTGCATTAATTTAACAGAGCATTAATTGCAGCAATTAAAAAAAAAAAAAGATTTGTGACAAGTACCCATCAATATCTCACTGATATCAGATTTCAGTATCAGAGAATCACAGAACTATATAGTAGTTTGGGTTGAAAGGGACATTAAAGATCTAGTTCCAGTTCCCTGTCATAGTGAAAGGGAAAGGGACACCTTATACATCAAGATTTGTACTTAAAAAGACTCTACAGCCCATCTCAGGATCCCTGGATCTTCTGAGGTGTGCTGTGTGCTTGCTATGTAGATGACATTTTGGTATAAAAAAAAGGAATTACTGCCAGCAAAGCAGAAGAATGAGAAAATACTGACAAATAACATGCTGCAAACAGAGGTTTTCTAAGGGAAAACTAACTGTTAGATGAACTCCTTTTAACTTAGAAAATTTCTTTAAATTTCTTGCAAAAGATAGGTCATATATGGCCTGCTTAAACCTCCCATTCCTTGTAACTGTGTGGTCTATCCATATGAAATCTGTATGACATCCACAAAGGCATGATTTTCCTGGCTTGATTGTGCTGCTGTTTTCCCGTGTACACAAGAAGTTTTAAAAATTGTTGTTCTGAACAGACACCCATAAACCCACTTTTCACTTTTCTTACTCAGCTGTCACTGTCTGCACGAGGTCAGAGGCAGCAGGGCAGCAGAGCTCTACTTGTCTTTTCCTACATTGTAAAGCAGGGATAGGACAGGTTGTCCACGTGGGGATGCTGGGAGCACGCAACACCAGCAGGGAGCATGCCCCAGCATGCTACAGCTTGTACTGCGGTTGCTATGTGACTTAAATTCATTGCACAGAATAGAACCATATAGCCTTAAAACAGCAGAACCTGACTTAGTTTCTAGTAACTCATTAAAATGACTCTACAATTCTTTTGATGTTCTGTACTAGTCTGGTCACATTCCTTTCTGTTTTATAGCATGGTAATAACAACATTCTTGTAAACAGTCATATAAACTCTAACCTTCATATTGCTCTCTTCAGATGATCTGTAAGCATTTTCACATTGGGATTTGGCTTTCTTATCCCCATAAAACATATCCCACCCTAATAACCCACACCATCAAAGGAGCAGGGGGAAAAAATAGGGATGCAAAAGTTGATTACTGCTTGGTCACTTGCTTAGGGAACCCATATCATCCTGCAAAGGCAGAAACTTTTTGCATCCATTGCTTCTATAAATTCGTTATCGAGAGCTATTAGGGTTTCCATTCTCTTTCAGAGGAAACTGTGGTGGAAAGATAGATTTCTGCTTGGAATTCCTCCTTAGTGCTTACCCTTTGGTGAGCAGCAGCCTGTGCTCTCTCCAATTTTATCAATATGTTGTCATTCCTCGCTTGCATGGATCTACAACCTGGGGTAATATTTTCTGGGAGCTCAAGTTCTGTGTTACATGGCTGGCAATGGAGAATTACAGGAACAGAGGTCTAGGAGGCAAAAAAAGAAGCCACTCTGGTTCAGCCATGCTTGTCCACTGATACCATCACACAAAAGAAAGACAACTGGCTTTAGCTACAGAAGAGAGTGCTGTGTGTGCTGCAAGGAGGATAGGCAGCAGTTTCCAGATGTCTCTGGCCATAGGCTTGGCACTTAAGCATTTGCTCAAACAAAAGGGCCAAGGATAAGGGACTGCACCCTTTGCAAACAACACGGCACATGGACATGCACTCACATGCAAAGAATTTACACCGGCTGAACAGTTTTCCAGGCAGTCAGTAAATATGACTTATGCCTTCTCTTCCTCCATCAATAGTTTAAACAATCTGGGAGCAAAACCAGATACAATGATCTTCCTGACAGTGTAAATGACAAGGAAAGATTTCACACATTTTAACATGTCCTCAGCTTGCTTGCTCTACTTTTCTTCTGTTTCTTTCTTTTTATTTTTGTTTTTCTTAAATTTTTCTTTATCCAAGACAAGTCTGCATTTCCCTTTGGACTGTCCAGTTGGAGCAGAGAAACAAAGCAATGTACTGTGAACCAGCATAAAAAGGAAACCGTAAATACTCAACTGAACAAACTGCCAAAAATCTCTAAATAAGCAATGTGTTACATAGCATATCTGCTGAAGGGTGATACATTTATAGTAGTTGCAATCTGCTGGAGAAGTATTTGGAAGTAGGAAAAAAAAAAGTAGCTAGATTTGACAGATAAATTTTTCACAGTGTTACCCTTTGTTTATAGACCTTCTCTCCTTTTAGTGTACCCTAGAGCAAATCTCTGCCTTTTCAAAGGGCCACGCCATTGTTCAACTGAAACGTTATTATTTCTTCTCTCAAGTTTGATTAAATTACTTGGCACTCAGACAGAAGTTGATAATAATACAAACACAGTGATCAAGGTGGCAGATGTGCCGTTATTCTCTTACTGGCAAATAACTAATTTTTCAAACTGCGGCCACACAGTTTTAAAGCGATACAGGGGCTGCACAGGGAACATTACAGTGAGTTTTACATATGTTAATTGAAATGGGATTGAGAATTTATTGGGGGACATTTAAATAATCACTCTCCTTAGCAAATATAGTCTGGCTGTTGGTTTGTGGGTTGTGTTTGGAGATTGCAGAGATTGGGGCCAGAGAGGCAAGGGGAGGTTGGAGGCAGCTGACAGTGTCTGCACAGCTACGGGGCTCAGGTGCCTTGCAGGAACTTGCTCCTGTATCTCAGCCCTAGGATAAAAGGTGTATTTTTAAAATGTGCTAGCTAAAATGTTTTAATTAACACCTGTTTAAGCCCTGGAATAAGCAACACAAGGTATTTTTATCATCAACTCATGGAAAAGTGGCTTAATTAGGTGAAGGAGTCATGTGAAAAGTTAGGACACCCTTGTGCTCTGAAAGGACCAAGTGGTGAAAAGGGGACTCTTGCACCCTGCCTGGGAAGATTAAAGTAGCCACCTTTTGAGTAAGGATCAGAAACCAGGGATTTTAAATATATTAGCTCAAATGCTTGAGCTAATGAGTTTTAAAATAAATCTTTTCTAGACTACACAAGCCCTGAGGGAAGAGCAAAGAGATTAAGGTAAAAATAGAAAGCATGAAGTGGCTAATAATGAGCCACACCTGTTTAGCAAAGTTTCCCTATCTCTGGTCTGGTCTACACCCCAGTTTTGTATCAGTATGACTGGCTTGGCCAGGAAAGTGTTTTTCTAAGGGACTTGGAGGATGATCAGGTTGCCACGAAGGAGCCACGTGACAGTACTGAAGGTCTTGAGGGGAGCCATGGAGTTGTCTGCAGAAGATGTTTCCCTCTCATTTACCCCAATACTGGAGGAATTTTGGTTGTTTCATGTGTAGATAAAAATAAGGACTTTTTAAGAAGCTCTAAACATGATTTAATAATTTAATTATTTAATTACTTGGAGACAAGTGGTTTTCATTTACTACAATGGATACCAATCTTGTTGGCCTCCAGGCTCTATTGTACTGTAAATATTATTACTCATAATAAAAACCAACCTAACGTTTTTCCCCAAAACTTCAAGCTTCGGTCTTCAGCTGCTGATGCTGCTTCAAACTGGAAGAGGAAGTAGATAAAAAACACAGAGAAGCCTTTTTTGAGATTTCTGGTGTTACTTCACAGACCCCAAAGTGCACAGAACCCCCAGACAAGTACAGGTTAGCACCCTGCCCCCTGCCAGTCTTCTCCAGTCAGTCCTTTTGCCCATCTTGAGAGCTATCACAGCATGAGGTGGTGTCTGACTTTGCCCATGGCTGTACTTAACATTGCTGTGGGGCAGAACCCAAGTAGGATCTACTGGCTACAACAGCAGGTAACTCAATCTTACACCCTAGTCTTTATTTTGGACCTGTATGTGTTTTTTTATTATAGGCAGAAATCCATCATTCTTCATGAAAAGTATTGAGATGCTGTAAAAGAGATAATAAAGATTAAGCCAGATTAGAGAAAGCTAAGTTTTGAGACCTAAGAATTTGTGTTATTTGTGTAAAACCAGATTACCTTTCTCCCCTGTTCATGGCCAATTATTTAGTAAGTAGAATGTGTCTCTCTTACCCCCAGAAGAGCTATGGGAACTTGTGCATCCAAGTGTCCCACATGACATCCCATTTTCACTGAAGACAGCAGGAGTTTTGCCACCAGTGTCTTCTTAGAGGTTGCCCCACATCCTAGTCAGAGCAGGCAATAATCCTGATGAAACTGTAGGACAAACACAGTCACGGGATAAATAGAGATATAAATTATATTTGGGGTTAAGAGGCACTGATGAATATATATTAGGTAGCTTATGTTATATAGGAAAGTAGAAATAGAGAGACTTTTTTCCTTACACCTTCTTACATCCTTGCCCGTGTCCCTTTCTCCTACAAACTGGCTATTCAATTCTGCTAGAGTGACGGGTGAGGAAACACCTATTCACTCACGTTCATTTTTAACTCTTTATTACAATATACTTCATAACCTCATCTCAGCTGCTTGTCTTTCTGATCAAGATGAAGATGTAGAATCCATAAACAGATTACTAGAATAGATCTGAATTTGGTTATGTCATTTCAGTAAGAAGGCCTAATCATTCAGAAGTGAATTTGGTTACCCCTACCGAGGTAAAAATAATTGCATTTTTCCGAACAGTTTTCTGATGTGTTTAAGTCTAATATCATACAATTAGAAAGCAAATGAGACAAGTCAAAAGTAGAGAAGAGTCAGGAAACTTATAAAAGGGATTTTTATGCTCCTGTTTTCATAGTATGTGCCCACCTGGTGATTGTTAACTATGAGATGATGGCTTGGGCTTGGTTTCATAAGCACCTGAACAGAGCTGATGACTAACCAAAAGGAGAGGCAATTTTCCAACATCTTTCTCCTTTACTAATTCTTTCACTGCTGCCCCTTTTCTTCCCTCCTTCCCTTTCCCAGATGCAAAGTCCCACTGCTTTGACTCCAGTCTTGGTACAGCTGGATTTTACTATAAACCAGTTAAAACTCATTAAGCTATCAGAAGTTTGTATGTGGAGTTTTTTTCTGCTGTGAGTTGTACTGGCTCAAAGGGGTCACTGACACCAGAAGTAGATCCGAATGAATACCAGGAATGAGAGAGGATGAGGAACTGACGGAGGAAGAGAAGGAACTTCTTTATTTTGGTGGCAATGACCTCTCAGAGTGGCTCGTCCTCTGTCATTAAATTGTAGCTTAAATACACAAATTCATTTCTGCTGAAAAGGTCACTTCTGAGTTCTCTAGATTCCTAGAAGATTTCTTCTAGTTTGGTGAGATGAAACCACTCACCAGAAAGTGAGAACTCCTGACACAATGTGTTGGAGGGGAGGTACCCTTTGGTGGCAACATGCCATACCAGATCTGCAAGCACATCTAATTACACCCTAAGTGTCTTGGCCAAGATCACTTGGGAAATCTGTGGCAGAATGGAAATCTGACCCCTCTCTTGTAACACCGAGAAAATTGTTGCACCCCTGAAATTCCAGGATCTTCCATCTACTGGTTTAGGCAGGATTAGGTGATGGAAAGGACAGTGATGGTTCCCCACAAATATACGATAATCTGCTTTATTCAACATCTCAGCTCATCCTACTTTCTAAAAATCAGAGAATGCTTTAAACTTGAAAACGTGGGATTATTAGTACTTCCCAAATTTGTCAGCAAAAATGGTTGCTGTAAGAAGTTGTGATCCCAGCACTGCCTGAAAGTTTAATGAATTTTGCTAAGTTCTTGGCCTTGGGGATGTCCTTTAGGAGTGAGTTCTGCATGCAGAAGAGATGAAAAAGTCTTTTCCATCTTACTAGTTTGGATTTTGCCATGTCTTAATTTCACTGAACACTCCCTGTTCCTTAGGATTTGTGGCAGCAAGAACAAATTTTCCCAGCTCACGCATCAACACCAAACCACGAGACCCGAGCTTCTCCCTCTTGCTGGGTGGCTGCTGGGCAGAGTTGTAAACCAAGGATCCTGAATCCCATTCCGACTTCCACACTGATTCCCACGGTAACTCACATTACCTGCTTGCCTCTGCACAGCTACTCGCAGAGCGAGATGATGATACTTATCTAACTGACAGGGCTACTGTGGAATGATTTATCTCATTAAAGGGAGCGAAGTGCCTTATGCAACTGCTGGGAAATGGATGTGGGAATGAAACACGTGTGTTTTGGAAGCGGTGGGAGCCGATTCCCGGCGTTCGCACCAGATGGCGCTGCGCTGCAGGGCAGTCATGGCACGGACGCAGCTGCCTTTCAGCTTGTGTAACAGGCACAACTGGTAACTATTCTTTTCTATTCCCACAGGAATTGCGTTTAAAAAAAAATCTAGAAAACATAGAAAATTGTGTTACCATATATTTCAGTCTTTTTTGTTGTTGTTGTTGTCTTTGTTGTTGTTGTTTTAAAGATGTAGCATGTCTCCCTTTCCTCAAATGACAGAAGGTCTTCAAAACCCGCCAAGACACCATCGACCACCATTTCTGACCAAGGACACTGAGAAATACTGTGCCATAAATTTCAATTTGACTTGATTTTTTTTTCTTAACCATAACTACACAGGATGTATATTCATCAACCTAATAATAAATCCCAGGAATGACACAGTTCATTTGGGATAATCAAAGTACACTTCCACAGAGGCATTAATTAATAAGATTTATAATTATTTACATATTGTCTTCAGGGAACAATGAGAACTGTTAAACAGTTTGCTTAAATGCAAGCAGGACAGGTATAACACAAGAGAGAAAAGACACATACTTTCTTCAGCCTCAAGCCTGTATTTCTTCCAGTAGTCCCATTTCTAGATTATATGTGAAAGGATAAGGAGAAATGGACTACTTCAAGGGGAAGAGACTGTTGTATCCACATTGTAATTTTCATAGTCCTGCCTTAAAACACAATTTATCTTTATTGCTCACATAGAAGTGATATATCAGCTCACACAGTAAATAGACAAGGTGCACTTTGTGGTAAAGTTTAAACTTACTTTAACATTTTCTTGGGTTATAAAAATATTCCTCTCTATGGCACCTTATTTACAGATTAACACATATCCTTTGCCCACAGTATTTTCAATGCCGTGGCTTATGAACACCTGCTTTTTTTATCTCTCCTTTTAGTGCTGGAGCTGAGAAATGAAGAGCATATATTGTTGGGTTTTTTTTCAGTGCATGTACGTTTTGCAAACCCTGTTATGTTATTTGAGACATCACAGAAAATACATAAAAATATCCAGAATATTGGTATGCACAAGCCATGGGGCTGTGTCATTGCATTGAACTCCAATGTGGGCTGTTACGATGCATGGGAAGAATGAAACATATCTCTGTGGACAAATGCTTGCTCCTGGGATTGTTGTTTTTCCTCTCCTCTAGGTTGCCAGGAGAAGAGCATGGTTATTTAGATTCAAGTTATCACTATGCTGTAGGAAGGGAAAAATACCTTAGCTTTCTTCATTCATCTAAACGTTATAGCTTGGCCTCTCTCCTTACAGTCTGGCAGCTTGGAAAGCTGGCTCTGAAGGTTACAGGTGGGAGCAGGGCTGTGTCTGGCCTCCCTCTGTCCAGGGGTGACACAGAATAAGCAATAACCTTTTTGTCTGGGAATGTAGCTACCAGCAGGAACACATCCTTCACTACTGTTTTCTGAGGATTTGCCAAATGCCACTGGGTTTGTTGCTGGAATTGAAGGTCCATTGAAGATGGATGTTCCAAGACCCAGTCCTGTGGTTTCCAGACTGCAAAAGATCCTCTGGAAAGGAAAGGATTCAGGGCAAAGCGCTGGGAGTTGTGTAGGGTAGAAGCTGAAGCTCAGGGACATAAATTCCCTTTATACTGATCCCTTTGGATGAGAAGGTGAGCCAAAACCAAGACACCCTAATGAAGGTCCCTCTAACCTGCATTTAGAAACACCCAAGGACTGGTGGAAGCTTGAGTTAAAACCACGATATTGTTTTCCATAAAGAGAAAATTAATTTTAAAAAGGAAAGACAAACTCTCCAGCTAAGACAGCTCTCTTTTCAAATTTATTCTTAAATCAATAAAAAAAAGTAAATTTGTTCTTGTTTCTAAATACACATCTCACATAACAATAAAACCAACAAACATTCATATATTTAGTAATTCAAGCACTGCTTTTGCAGAGTTTATTTAAGAAGCTCCAAAATAAACCTGAAATAATCATACTTAGACCAAAGACATACTTAACGATAAAATAAAAACACAGCAACAGTAGTTATAGTCTAGAAGTGACTGGGGTACAATAAAGTATAGTCACAACTAAATTATGTCTTAGACTGAAGTAGATACATACTATTAATTGGATGTAAGCCCTTTAACCTTTTTGCAGGAAGCAAACTTGAGATCTAATAATTTTTGTAAAGATGAACTTTCTGTGCTTCCAGTAATATTTCTGGGCTTTGAAAGGATCCTGACTTTCCTTTCAGATTGTTTTGATGAAATTGGCTATAATATTTCAACCATGCCAACTGAGCAGTGGTTAGAGAGGATAAAGGAGGATAGAAGTTTGATTGCCTTATTTAAAGGATACAAATACCCTGCTGATAGTATCTGTGCTCGGCTGCTCATCTTTTTAAGGTACTTTGTTGCTAGACATTTTCATGGATGTGAAAAATTGTGGCAGAAAAGAATATTAGGTAATGATTCAAGTATCTCAACTTAAAAAGAATTAATCCATTGGGAAGAGGATGAAGAGGCCACACAAACTGATAAAAATGTAATGTCTCTCTTAGGTTCACCACCTTTCACTGCCATTACCTGTGCCCAAAGCATGGTCCTGAATTAAGCTTTGTGCTTTTAAAATATACAGATGATATAGTCTCTCCCTCTAATGGGTATTTCTTTTTTAGCAAATGGTTTTAATTCTAACCCCAAAAGTTCTAGTTCTAATTCTGACTTCATTAAGAAGAGCCAACTTCTAATTCAGATCGACAAACCCATATCTATGGTTTAAAAAGTAGTGAGTGGGTTTGTGTGCTGTGCTTTTATTGTGATAGACTGTTTCTCAAAGGACTCAGAACCTCAAAATGAATGGACTTCATTAACAGTAACTCCTGTTCTGAAGCGTTTCAGAGGAGCCTGAAGCGCTCCTAATGTCATGAAAGATGCCTCCCCTCATTCCTTTCAAACCAATCATACAATCTGTCTTACAGGAGTTGTTCATGAGGTGATAATGGTGAGCAGAGTAGGAACAAGTAGCTGAAGAGTTGGTAACAGGATAAGCTGTCACCACCATTTCTTCAGTAAAGGTCTGGACACAGTCAAACCCGATTAAAATACATCTTATATCCTAGTAACTGTAGTGTGCTAAGGGAATATATATACTTATTATGTATATATCTTCTGAAAAGCCAAGATTTAACAGCCACAGGCCATAAAACCTGAAATCCTGGACTGACTGCAGGCAGGGAAACCACCACACACTCACCAGTGGCCTGGATAAACATTTGCTATTAATTTCCTCTGAGTGCAGATGCAGCTTCATCCTAACAGCTGACATTTTATGAAGGATCAGATTTTGTTTCCTTGTAAAAAGAATTAGAGAAATGCTTAAAAGCCAAAACAAATCTGAGTACTGAAGGGTGATGACATCTAACAGGTCTGCAGCAAAACATTATAGCCAGGCTCGGGCACTAGCACTGTGTATAGGAAAGGAGATAAAATTATTTTGGTTTTTGTCTTGTCATCCCCACCCCGTGGGCAGGTGTGTCACTGGAGGACAGACTGGACCTGCTGAGCATGGTGGCCTCAGGCTACCTGACGTGAGACCAATACACCAACAGCGACTACTGTGACAGCTGGTGAGCTGGGTACCTACACTGATGGCGAGGCAGACGATGCCTATGACCAGCCCAGGCTGGCCTGCTCTTCTGAACCAGAGCTGATGCCCCAAAGCCATGGCCTGAGAGAGGTGGGTCACCCCAGACAGGTATGAGGGACCGATGGGGCAGAAGAGGTTTGGCAGAGTGCCTGGCTTGGGGGACAGTTCCCATCCCCTCTGGCTGCTGCAGGGTCCAGTTCTGGGTCTTCTATTTGAGTCTGACGATCTTCAGACAGTTCTCCTCTGCCCATCTCTTCAACCTGTTGAGGTCCTTCTGAAGGGCTGCACAGCCCTCTGGGGTATGGACCATTCCTGCCAGTATTGTATCGTCAGCAAACTTGCTGAGGAAGCATCTATCCCTTCATCCAAGTCATTAATGAATACATCAAACAATACTGGGCTCAGTATTGAATTCTGGGGGATACCACTAGTGACAGGCCTCCAGCTAGGCCCTGTGCCACTGATTACAACTCTCTGGGCTCTGCTGTTCAGCCAGTTCTCAATCCATCCCACTATACACTCATCCAGTCCACAGTTCCTGGGTTTGTCTGTGAGGATGTTGTGAGAGACAATTCAAAAGCCTTGCTGAGGTTGAGGTAGACAATATCCATCTCATCCATCCAGGTAGTTGTTTCATGATAGAAGGTAATCAGGTTGGTCAAGCATGATTTACCCTTAGTGAATCCGTGTTGACTACTCCTGATCAGCTTCTTGCCATCCATGTGGAGACAGGTGGCCTCCATCACCTTTCTGAGACTGAGGTGAGTCAGATAGTCTGGTACTTCCCCGGGTCCTCCTTCTTGCCCTTTCTGAAGACCAAGTGACATTTGCTTTCTTCCAGTCCTCAGGCACCTCTCCTGATCACCACAATTGATAGTACATGAAATATAACTAAATATTCTTGAAGGTTAAGGCAGGTGCTATGCAATCATTCAGTCTTTTAGTAGCTGTCAGTGGTTGGTTGTAAGTGAGGTCAACAAGCTGTTTACTCTATGGTTGAATGGTTTATTTGAAGTAAAGATGTATGATTTTTGAATGAAGATATTAATGATGTGACAAAAAAATCATGAAAAAATACTGCTTTCAATAGGATCTACAGTTGAAGTCATGTACTAACAAGTTGGATGCCAAAAGTAGCTGCAAGGAGCATAATAATACAGATTTTTGCTGCAGAAATAGAAAACAAGAAAAGCAGTAAATCTCTACATCTACTAAATTTTTAAAACCTAGATTGGGATGTGAAGTTCTAATTATCTCTGATTATTACAGCTACTGATTTTCTTAATCAAATCAAAACTTTTTTTGAGTTTTACACATTCCTACTCAGTACAGATGATGTTAACTTATCAAAACTTGATTTCTGTTTCAGTTAAATCCCATGTGACAACGCAAGCTTTCTTATTAGGATGAACAATAAAGGAAAAGTTTTAACTGCAGTTGCTAGATGAGGCCTGGATTTGAATTTGTTTTCTATCATAATTCAAATTATAAATTCTAGTGACTTTTGAACTTTAAATTCTTTAAATTATGACTGTAGATAATACACATGGACAAGCAAAAAGCCAAACATCAGCCTTCATCACAAGTTTATTAGATAATCTATGAAGTCAAGCTATGGAAGTCAGGGAATAGCACAATGAGGGCTAGCCCTGCAATCTCAATTTGGTTACTTTGGGTCTAATGGGTGGGTCATAAGTATTGATTACAGATCTACATGTTGGTTCCACTGCTTCTTCTCTTCCTCTTTGAGTACACAGAGTGGCCCATGTTCTGTTAATGCGTAAATAATATTTGATTTTCTTTTTGGTATTCATCATGTGACCTTGAGTCTTCTCTTCCTTCATTCTGCCAGTTCCTGTACTGAATTCAGCATTATTATTTTTCTCTACACTTTCCTACAGCTTTCAGTGCTCTGCTGTCTTTGAGTTTCACAAAAAAAAAAGGATTTATTTTTGCAGCAGCCCAACAGATGAGATATGGCATCAGCCTGACTCCACAGGTGGGGCACATGGCGGGTCAGAAATGTTCGCTGGATTTGAGTGCCCAGTTTCTGCTAGTCAGGGTTTGACTTTGCCCAGCACGGACCCATATTTTATGTGGTAGTTGACTGAGTGCTCAGCACTTCTGCAGCTCAGAGACACCACATCTAGTCACAGACCCAGAAAATGAAGCTGTACAATTTATAATGGTGAGAGAGGGAGCTGGTTTAAATTGCTTGCCTAGCTTTGCATAGGTAGCTGAACAGCAGAAATACAACCAGCTCTCAAGGATGATGGTGAAACCATCCTTCCTCTTCTGGTAAGCTGTAAGAGCAGATTTAGTGGGAGAAGCTGTGAGCTGTAACCATCTCCTATTACCTTCCCCAGTGTGATACCTGCAGTCCAGGTCATACCTGGGGAATAGCCATGCAGCAGTGCATTATTATTGTGCATGCATCCTCTTTTCTTTTTGTGCTATTATAAGATGTCTATATCCCACGGGCAGCAGCCTCCCTTTGTTATATCCTCCATCTATCATCAATGCCGTCCATTTTGTGCCCGGCAGGAGGGAGAAGTATATGATCATGCTATTAAAGATAATGCCTATGCAAAGAAGGGTTGAATCAAGGCTGGAGAGGCAATTTGATTCTGGCACTTCCTCGCATCTGATTGCAACTGCAAGATTCTTTTCACAGTTTGAGGTGTGTAATTTCTGATATTGGAGAGGGAAAAAAAGGTAGACTGACAAAACAGGCATTTCATTATGCGGGGTCACAGTGACTCCCAGGAGAGCCAGTGGGGCTGGGGTCTGTGTTGGCCATTGAAAGCTCTGTTACTTCAGTTAATAGAGTAGCAACATTAATAATCACTAGGTACCACTGTCCTGCTGAAAACACTGAGAGGCTTGTTTCCTGTGAAGCAGGCTGGACAAGTTAGTGGATTTTGCAGGTATTTCAGAGTAGCAGGGGATGTGCAAAGACCCTAAACTGTGTTCCACTCCAGGTTCAGGAGGGAAGTTTGGTATCCTATTTTTCTACACGCAAACACTTTTACTGTCCCAAATGAGGCTGGGAGAGGAGCACTTAAGTACTCCTAACCTCTTTGCCCAGGCACACACTGTTTCCATCAGATTTTCCTATTGCTGGGGAAGTCCCAGGCTCCTTGCTCTGTCCTCTTTAGTCCTCCCTCAGATCTTCTAGTTTTAATAGTCTTTCCCAGCCTTAATTCAAGATCCCCTTTTTCACTGACTCCCACACTGTGCTTCCTCCCCCACAACTGGCTCTGGCCTCCCCATGTTGTCTGTCTCCTGAAAAAAATGTCAGGCTGTTTCCAGTCTGTTCCTCATTTTAGTTTCTTCATTTGCCCCTGTCTTCATGCTGTTCCTCTCCCACTTCCAACTCAGAGACCTATTTCCGTAGTCTCCCCCAAGGAAGTTGGAAGCATGGGTAACTGTCCTCTAGGGTGCCCCAAAATGACTGGAAATAGCTTGTACTGACTTGTAGATAAGACAGTGTCAGATCTCTTTATCTCCAACCTGAAATACTGATGCTGTGAATGTACTTTCAGAAGAGCCCATCGTTCGTGTGTGTCCTCTGGTTTTCTAACAGTTGCTGTAGTTTCTTGGTGTAGATTTTGTAGATTTGTACAGAGGTTATAAAGGTCATGTTTCAGGGATAACCCTCATCTTAATGTCAAAGTTCAAGTATGTTTTCCAAACCATACAGGTATTAAAGTTCTGAAAAAGGGGGCAACCACAGGGTTTTAACATAGAAAAGACAGGTATTTTTTTCCATGGTCTTCTTCTTGGCAGTAGGAGAACTCTTTTGATTGAAGTTTTCCAAAGAAGATTTTTCAAGTTCAGACAGGTGTCTGACACATCAGTGTTCAGCCTAGTCATCAGAAGTTTTGCAATGCTGGGACCCTAAAATGGGATGAATCAAGTAATCTCAATAACTGCTGATGTTTCCAGCAAAGCCTGTGAAACTCATATGACTTGTGCCTAATTCCATTCCTCAGGAAAGTGGTTACACCTCCAAGTCTGGCTGAGTTCAAGAAGCCTTTGATCAATACTTTCAGGTACATGGTGTCAGTCTTGGGGTGTCCTGCTCAGGGTCAGGAGTTGGACTTGATGATCCTGGTGGGTCCCTTCCAGCTCAGCACATTCTATTGATTCTATGACAATTCAGCTTCACATTGATTCAGTTTTATAATCATCTAAATCCACAGAAATATGGAATGATGGGAGCTGTGGAATAGCCATTATATCTGACAGGTAGGGATATTAGCCAATGGCAGATGATATTTATGCAGAAGTGTCATGTTCATGAGCAAGAGGGTCTTGTCTGCTTAAAAAAAAATCCCTGCAGTTATTTGTTTGAATCCCATAAACATTTGTAAGAGGGGAGGGATTTTAAATCTAGATTTACCTTTACAGATGTGAACTTCAACAGTGATCCCAGAGCTAGGAAAATCTATTGCCATGCCTGTAAATAGTATCTGCTGATGCTGTTTGTTTCCTGAATAAGTAGTTTGGTAGGAAAGAAAACCATAAGGCTAGTAATGGATTTTTCTCCATTTTAGTCTCAATCACAGTATGGTCAATATTACTTAAAATGGAGATGAAAACCTGGCTTACAGGTTGCGAGAGCTAAATTTTGTATCAAATGTGAATAAAAAAAGCCCTTAAATTACTCAAAGCTATTAAGATCACAGAACATGGCATATCAGCATTTCTCATCCTCACTCATTAAAACACTTTCTCTAAGGTGTCTTTCAGGACATATTCCCTGAATGTCATTGCAGAGCTTCACATAAACCCACCTGTTGACTGACTCTGCATGCTGGGAGCATTTTGCATTACCATTCATCTAGAAATGTAATCGCCTTAGATCATAACTTCTTGGGACTTGTAGTCACAATCAAATTATGGTGATCTTACACACCTCTGTGTATCAGTTAAGCAGCAATAATGGCTCATGCATGACCTTAGCCAGTACCAAATATGAGGACTTTTCTCACTCTGAAAGAGTGTTACCTACGATAATGTGCCTTGCAACTGCCTTGGGATCATGAACCTATGGGGCATTGCCAATTATTTTGACTTGGCTAATGTTAAGAGGCTTTTTAAACTGAGTTGCTTTGTGACTCTGAGCCTGTTGCTCACTTATAGTCATGGGTACGTGGTAATCTCACAACCCTTTAAAACATTGCTCCAAAAGATAGGCTTTATATGATAAATTACCTTAATGTGAGAACTTTGGAAAATCCTAAATAATGTCTCTGAAATTATGGATATCTCATCTATCTCTCTGTAGATGAAAAAAGCCTCCTAATGACTTTGACCTTTTGATTACAGGTTTTTTCTGTTGACTTGAATATTGTGGGAGTGGCAGCATAGTTAAAGTTGGAAATTCCCACCCATTTTTCCACTGTCTCTCCCAGTAGACCAACAGATGTTCCTCATTAACTTTTAGCAGATAGATTTCTTGTTGATAACTCTGGTTATTTTTTTTTTTTTCTTGTTGCATGGAGGAAGCTGGGAAGTGCCTTGCTTTTACAAAACATCTCCATGCTCCAGAGTTTTCATAGAATTTCTGAAAAATATTGCCATTTCAAAGCATATGATAAATGTTGTTGGTTGGGTTTTCAGGAGTACACTGAAGTTCTAAAATTACATGTAGAATATTAAGTAGTTTTCTGATTAACCAAATCTCCATGTGTCTGAACCTCTCCTTGACTTTATTAACTGTAAGAGGTCCTACAATCTCCCTTGCAAAATAATTTGAAATTTTAATGTCCTGAGGACTTTGCAAAATAAAATTTACTGGATCATGTGTTCCTGAGGTCATATCAGGAGGATGTTTTTGCTTGAAAGAGTTCCTGCACAGCTCCTGCATAGGGTCTTCTCAATGTGTCTCTGACCCCAGTAGTGACTTTGCATTTTTTGGCAATTTTCTTGGCAATGAAAATGTTTCTTAACCACAAATGGAATTTTGAAGAAAATAGCTAAAAATATTTTCTCCTGAAATCTTTCATAAAAATCCACATATTTTTAAATAAAATTTAATGTTTTCTGTCTTCATTAATGGTGGATGACAATAAATGACCTGCCTGTAGATGAAAGGCTGCTAAATACACTTATTGCATGTATTTAGCTTGCATATTGTTCCTCTGTCTCGTCTCTTACATGTAAAGAATCCTGATGGTGCTGGGGCACCCATGTGTTATGGGGACACATAAACTATTAATGCTAATGCTTGCCTTTAACTTCCTTCCAGAGCCATATATTTTCACTGTTCCAACAGAGATACCATCACCTCTTTGCAGCTTAAATTACATTCAGGGTAACAGAGTCAGTGCTTCGACCAATTAATAAAATTACGCTATTGAAAAATGGCCAAAGAAACGATAATGTTTGATACCTAATTACTGTCCAAACCACCATAAATGACAAATTATAGTGAATCTCCTATTAAAATATAAAAATGTGCACACATGAGGACACACCACTGCAAGTGCTTGGTGTTAAGGAAGTTGAAGACATGACCGAACTTTTCCTGCATTTACATAATTATCAGCGCGTGTGCAAAATGAACATTATGGGTGATTTGAACCCATCTCTGACAAAGTGTGCATGTTCCTCAACTAGTCAAGGGATGTGTCAACAGCTAGCCAGCATTTAAGCAAAGTGACAGTCACATCTAACACATGGGAGAGGTTTCTTCATGCAGAAGCATCCTGTGGCCAAGAAGAGCTGTCTCAGCAAAAGCTGAATGTGTGCCTCCTCAAATCAGCAGTGTCTTTGTCATGCCGCTTTCTCCTGCTTTGGGTGTGTCTCTTTAGGTTTTCAATGCCCTGTATGTCCAGGGCTTCCAACTGAAGGGATCCCTGGTATCTGATTTAGATGGTCCTTAGGCAGTTGCATAGCAAGCATAATCAATAACAACCTGTAACAGACCTAGTCCTAATCTTTGGTCTTAGAGGAGCATGTCCCAGTTCTACTGATGTATTTGTCAGACACGGGAAAACCTTCCACAAGAAGCTCATAAATCCCTCATATTCCCCAGGTTTCTTAACCCATGATAGGTCTCTGCCTTCTGAAACCTGTGAGAAAACAATTTGCTGAAAGGTAAGTATTTGTGGGGATGTGGGATCATTTAGTGCTGGTTACTACCTCAGGCATTCTGGAAAGGCTCTGCTACAAGAGATGCATTTCAGAGATCTGGCTGTGTGCTAAACTAGTCCAGCATCCCTGCCTTGTAGCTCTGGGAATGTTAGGCAGGTAATTAAGAAATCACACAGCACAGGTGTGCCAGGTGAAGTTTGGTAGCTTGCTTTTGATCTAAATTGAGATGCTCTGGGGATTTAACTTCTTAAACAAAAAGGGCATAAATAAATAATCAGTACTTTTTTTTAAGGTTGGAACATGCAGGCTATAAAATTTTGTCTTGGATGTACACAAGTAGGCAATGCTAGAAGATTGTTTAAGGCTAGGACTTTGTTTTAAATGGGGGTGTTGTTTTCATTAACTTGGGTCTGATTAGTTTTTTCACTGGGAATTTCCCCAGTGATATAAACAGGAACAGTGTTTGGTTTTTGGGAACTAACTCAGCAGTAAGTTATGAAAATGTCTTTAAAATAGACCTCAATAAACCAACAAACCAAACCAAAACCTAGAGTATTAATTATAACACAGGCGTCACTCAAAGCATTTCTTTTTAATATTCATAATTGAAAATGAGAGAGCTTTAAAGTCTGTAATGAGTCCTTCAGCGTACCACACTCTAGTTAGAACATTATTTCATAGCTGGAAGTCAAGAAACAGGCTGACAATCAATTCTTAAATTATTCTAAGCCCACACAATAGCCTCTTGCCACAAAGTCTTGGCGTGGTGCCTATTTTTCTACCATGTGGGTGGGTGAGATTGGGATAAACAAGAGCACAACTGCCCACTTTTGATTTTTCATCTTCACTTTATGTTTAGTTTCGCACAAGTAGTTTCTGTAAGCTCGAAATGTTTCAATGCCTCTCTCTTCTTCCACAATTCCCTGATAAACCTGAAATGGAAAGTAACATGAAAATGGGTCTTGTAGTTTAGAGTTTGAACCAAAAAAAGGAAGGACCAGGAAATAAGGGTATCACTGTGAAAGGTTTATCCTTGTTCTTTGGTCTTCTGAAGTAGGAAAGCTTTCATATACTTTCTCCAAACAAATTGGGTGGCTATCTCTGATCTATCAGAGTGCCCTTAAATTACTTCTTTTGATACCTTGGGGAAGAAAGATAGTGTAGGTGATGTCATAGGGCTCCTTCCAGCCCTGCTATGTGATGCTGGCTCCTCTCCTTCAGAAAGCCAATTACAAGGGAGGGCATCCGCAGTGTGGGTCCAGAAGGGGGCTGATACAAAAGAAGGACAGGAACGGGAGCAGCACTCTTGTAACACTGCAAGCATGTTATAGACGATTTCCAAATGTTAATTTTATTCTTGTTTTTAAGTAAAGCAACAGACCAATTCACATTATGGGTTGAAAGGTCTCTTCAGTGAGGCTTGGATAATGGGTGTGATTTACAGCCTGAAGTACAGAACAGGGTAAAAGCAGAGATTGCAGGGTATCTGTGCAGTACATGGTTTTAGAGAAATGCCTAAATCTCAAGGACATAGAAATGGATGGAAGAGTTGATCTGAAACTCTGAAATCAGGGTTGGTTTTGCAAAGCCTGGATTATGATTTGGGTAAGATAAAGAGAAAAACTGAAGTAGCAGAGACCTGCTCCAAAACCATTCTTCCTTTTTTTGATAGTGTTTGGACTACTGCTTTAACAAATCTCAAGCAAAAATAAAACCAGATGTTAAGTTCTTTGCTGTGTAGAGTCCTAAGGGGATAATCCATCTCCATGCAATATTATCTTATAACTGGCTGATTTGTTTTCTGCTGAAATGTCCTCTACTGTCACCCATTAGGCTTATCATAAGAACAAGGTTTTTCTATCACTTTTACTCTTAGGAAATATGGTGCATTAACAAGCATTTCTTCCATCTCCCCCATTCCATCACTTCTTCCTCTTCTTAGCCTTTGTTGAAAACCTAGAGACCAAAAATCAAATATTTTTATGTATATGCACTTCAAAACATTATTTTTTTTCTGAAAGTCAAGAAAGGATTTTCCCCATAAATATTATCTAGAATGAAACCTTTTTCCCCTTACCATCTGCAGTGCAGAGAATTTCTGCCCTTTCATGTCATCCTCTCTTTCAGTCAACAGAGTACAGAATTTGCCTTTCCTCCTTTTTCACTACTCACCAATATTACACTGCTTTCCCCCCTGATTACATGATGAGTAAATTAAAATCAAAGGGGAGTGTACTTTCAGCTTAACACCTCAAGTCCGGATTTCTCCTCAGATGGTGAATTCCCCTCACTGGGCTATTGGATTTTATCTCTAGAAAAAAGATGTTCTGGTGTTTTGACTTTGAGGAGAGCTGGAATATTAAAGATGACATGGGAGTAATGGGCAAATCTGGACGAGGTAGGCAGCATTGGAGCAGTTCCCAGATATAAAGATGGTACTCTCCTCCTTCAGCAAAACTGAAGGGAAGTCTTCTTTTAAGCAGACTTCAATAAAACTTTCTTCCCCTATCTCAGTAGCAATAAAAGAATCTGGTAAAACCACTTAGAGGACCTCAGTAAAAATGAGTTGGGATGGATTGAAATTCGTCATGCCTAGAGTGTTATAAGGCTTTTTAGACAGATGGTCCTGACCACTCCACCATGGGCTGTGGCTTTCCCATGATCCAGGTTAGTGGGATGCAAGGGACTGGAGCTGCAGGGAATAGCTGCACTCTGGCTAATAAATACTCTCAACAAGCTGTGTAAGTGCAGTCTCAGTGATGAGCTACAATGCTCCTAGGTACATTGAAGCCTGGATATATGGACACAAAAGGCGGGTGAAACTAGAAAACCATTACAGTCCTTATTGCTGCCTTGTCATGTTAAAGGTGGTTGAATGTCTTACTTTTCATGGAGAAGGTTAGAGCAGCCACTCAAATATGCAAAGGTGATGTGTGTTGCAATTGACCCATTCATAAGAATAGGCAACCAGAGAGTTTAGCCTTACAGTCCCTTTCAGAGTGAAATGCAGGGACAGGTAGACACTGCCCCATCAGTAGCACATGTGGGTTCCCAGGAATTCATTGCTTAGGGTCATGGATGGAAGATTCCCCAAAACAACACAATTGAGGGCAATCATTGCTTTCATCGTGTAGCCCAGAGAGTGGAGCCAGATATCATCTTTGGATCAGACCCATACCAAGATCCTTCACACTCTCACATCAGTCTGTTGTTGCAGTGGCAGCGTATTAATTGCCAGGGAAATTCTCTTTCTTGTCCTGCTTAAACAGTGAGGGCTCAAGCCCTGCCAAACACAGTGGGGGCTCTCCGTGCTTTCAATGGACTTGTGGTCTCTTACATCAGTAATACGCTCAGCAGTTGGAGGGAATTAATCTCTCATTTTAGAGTTATCAAACAAGATCTCAAAGAGCTTTGTGCAACTTCATGCCTCTGTTGCAGTCCTAATCCAAGGCACTATTTTCCCGAATCTGCTGTTTCAAGGATTGCATAGGTTGAGTCTGACTTTAAAACTTACTTAAGTATCATATTTATAAATATATGAAATGAAGAGGCTGACACTAGGATCTATGGCTCCTTAACATTTGCATGCATATATGCATGTTACTGTTTGCAAAAATATTTGCACAGTATGAAACATTAAAGAAAACCATAAAATTGTTTTAAAAATGCAACAGTTGATCTTTTGATGTTTTAGTGTATAGCTGAGTTTTTAATTTTAAGTAGGTACTGTCACTATTGTGCTCCTTTTCTTTATTACCTGGGTAAATTTGCCATTTGATTAAACAAAAAACAAATAAACGAAATTACTAAACAAAACCCACAGCAAACCTGACTTATAGCCAGATCTCCCCTAGGTAAAAGACTTATTTTCTTCTGTTTTGAAAATGAAGTCTTAATCTAATTAGATCTTGGAGGAAAATAGTTCTGATGTTTTCTGTAGGTAAAAGGACTTGCTTAATGTGCTCTGTTTATGTTACTGTTTTTACAGTAAGAAAATTTATTAGGGCTATTATCCATTTATAGAATCTGTTTGACAATGGCTTTTTAATGACATATAAGTTTCTCTGGACATAGGTTGAGAAAACACTGTATTACAATAACACAGGCTTTGTCAATAGGTCTCTGAAACATGGGAACATACGTTGATCTCAGTCTGGGATATATGGTTATTGATTTTGGTTGCAGACCAAGAATTGCATTTTTTATTTATTTGTTTCTACAATTTCCCTACTCCATCCATCAAAACATTTCCCTTGTCCCAACACTTTCTGGGACACATGGACATGCTTGGAGTTGCACCCAAGAGCACTCTCTTCCTGTGGACTCCTTTCAGTGTTCACAGCTCAACAGCCTGGAAGCACAGCATGATGAAAGATCTAATGCATAGGTGAGGTGAGGAGTTTAGGGATAAAAGCTTATATTTGGAATTACATGCAGAAGAAACTGAAAGCGGGTGCAGGCTCCTAAGGGCTGGATCAGAGCAGACTTTGGTAATCCAAATGGATGGAATCAAGGGCACAAATAGCTGAGGACACATCTGAGAGGTCATGTCTTCTTGGCCATTAGTGTATTGGATAGAAGGAGAGCACAGAGCTCACAGCTGGGACAACCATGCTGCCATTTCCATATGTTTCCAGTTTTGAAAAGTCAGACTGACAAAGGAGGGACAGTTGGTACATGCCGTTTGACTGGATTATTTCTCTGCCTTTATACAGACACCAAAGAGGGGAACCTTGCTGATGCATGGCATCTCTTTCAATACTGAATCAGACAGTGCAGAGACAAGTAGCTCCTCTAAGTCTACTACACCAAGACCTACATATATTCCTGTATTCACTATTGTTTTTGTGGTTTGTTTGCTGAGGAGAGTCTTGCATAGATCATAATTGTAATTGCACACCATCCTCTTGAATCAGACATCTGTTTTAGATGACCTGTAGACATAATTACAAGTATTTTCAAACATTTAAAGCATAAGTCATTCTATTAGGGTATTGTTTATTTGATACCTTTTGCAATTCTCTTATAACCTATAATAAACTTGTGGTCTAGATTGTCTACTGAAACAATAGAAAGTGGCAATCAACAGCATCATATCCTCAGCAGAACACTCCCACCTAGTACAGCAGGTCAGAAAAAAATTATGCAGCCTTTTCTATGGAGGGATTGGGAGTGTGACAAGGAGTTTTATGCAGCTGTTAGGTGGAGTACTGTATCTGATAAAGAACATAAATATATATATATATAATACATGCATATATATATATATATATATATATATAAAAATTTGTCAGCCGCTGGGTATTTGTTAGATTAATGTCCTCTCCTTAACGTGACTGCATAGAAGGTAGACCATGTGATTATGCAGGTATGGTAATTATCCTTCAAAGAGTTGGAAGGCTTTGACGTAACCTCTGTGTCCCAAATGTGCTGGTTCCAGCACTCGCTAGAGGGAAGAATAAGGACTTGAACCTGCAAGCCTTTCCCATGTGACAATCTGGTATTGTGCCTTATAAAATCTGGCAAAATTGTAAATGACAGTAACCTTTATAAGCACTAAAATGACTTAGCAGGGTTTGTTTTTTTTCTGATAAATAAATTCTCTGATGTACTGTTCTAACATGCAGAGACATGCGTGAACTATTGTACGTACTCCAATTTATAAATGCTTTGCAACAGGCCACAACAAGCTAGAATCATCTTTTAAGTATTTTAAAATTATTTTTACATGTCTTTACAGCATGTTATAATACAACTTATAATAAAGCAATTTCTCTGATGCATATTAACTATTATACTTTAAATATATCTACAGTGCAGTGACACTTGACTGGGAATGTTTGGCCTGAATCGGCCTCACAACAATTTACTTGCAGAGGAGAGCCTATATTCATGCATCTCCACGCCAAAGCTCATAGGCAAAGGCAGCAGACATCCACCATCCAATAATCCTGCAATTCCTTCAGTTATTTTGTTTTGAGCAGATGTTCACTCTGCTTTCCCTATCCCACCTACAATTTAACTTGCATTGTTTTTGCCTTGCTTTAGGTTCAAAAGATGTTCTTGCCAAGAAGGGAGTCATCTGGTTCTCTAGAGTTGATTCAAGACACATTTTTTTTGTCTAAGTCCTCACATCCATCATAAGTTCATGGAAGATTAGTTCATGCCTCGGTCTTTTGGGGGAGAACTATCACATGGATCAGGTGTATCAGGTTATCAAGTTCTTCAGATATTTTCCTGTAAAGGAAGCAGTTAGGACCCTGAGGGTACTTTCTGGCACAGCCCAGCCTCCACCCACTCCTACCAGTGGTCCAGGAGCTTCATTTCAGCTCAGCCTGGGGCTGTCAGACCTTGTCCCAACAATGCCATAGGAGTGAGTTTTCCAATGCTTTCTCTGGCTGTGTCTCTTTCTGCTTCTGGCCAGACTCCTTGGATGATCCCTGAACTTGGTCCACATCTTGGTGTGTTGGGGGATGCCAATGGACCCTGTTACCGACCCTGGCTCTGCCCAGCGTATCAGCTCTCTTGGGGCTGGCACCGCTGAGGAGGGATGGGACTCTGTTGGGTACTGCACAGCTCCACAGCACCAAAAGTGCAGAAGCACCCAGATTTTAGGGTATTTTTTATGAACTGTCTTTCTCTAGTTCTAGGAAATAATAACAAGCAAGTGCAGAAGTGCTTAGGGACACAAAGCTTCTTTCCCAAACACAGACAGCTATCTTTCCCCCACCCCTCCCAGGTCTGTGCCTCCTTTGTGTACTTTTAGGTCTAGCTTGTATAACTAGTTGCTCTGAGGCTCATTAGATTTTGTTGTTTGATTCAAGTGGAGTTCTGCCAAGAAGAAACGTTAATTTTGGTTTCTAATCATCAATAAGAACAGGTGTGGCAGAACAACTATGAATAAGTTGATCTGGGTTCTTATCCAATAAGGATATGCTTTTTAATATGAGGTCATACCAAATCCAGACACCTTTTTTCCTTTTTTCTTTCTTTTTTTTTTTTTTTTTTTTTTTGTCTCCACAGAAATCCTTCCCAGCTGGCAGCAGGGTCCAATTGCCTTGTACAGCTGAGGTATTGTGAACTAATGTTAGTGTCAAGCTTCATTGTATACATCCAAGGAGAAAAATGTTAAATTTTCAAGATCAATGAAAATCATCTACTTTCATGATGCATTGTTCTTGCTAACGGGAAGCACCTGAGAGTCAATCTGGAAACTTCTTTGGTCAGGACACAACAATATCTCTTGGTTGTTGATGCGTGGTCTGGCAGCTGTTGCTGCTAATCTGGTTATCAGGGCCTGCAGGTGTATCTGTATTTACACAACTGGCTTCTAAGGACCTACATTTATCAAGTCATGATTTATACTCTACAGATTGCTTGGGTTTTTAGTTTTTTTAAAAATATTTTTTATTGAACACTGAGGATAAGAAAGAATGAGGGAAGCCTAGTCTTATTTTCATGCAGGTTCAAGGTTTATTAAATTCCCCTGCATCAGTTCCTAGATGTTTCCCTGCCTTTGCTGAGATGAGTCGCTGTGGAGAGTTGGCGGCAGTGAGGTTTAGGTACCACGCACAGCTGTAAGATCCATTGGACCATAGTGCTGCACTGGGTCTGCCCCATGCTGCTGTGGATGCTGAGAGAGAGGATTTGTTGTTGTGGTGCTGTAGCCTATGAATTGGGGTCACCTGCCTTTGTGACCTGCTGTGGTATCTCCTCCTGGCATTGCCCTGCACCAGGAACTGGGATGGGCATCGCTGCTGCCAGAATAGGCATGCCCACTGCAATGCCATCAGGTTGCACCCAGATAGATGAACTTCCTGGCTTTCATTTCATGCTTTTTTCCCCTAGATCACAGGGAAGGCAAGGGTGGGTCTGGCAGACAGTGCCCTGGGCAATGGCTTACTTGAGGAGTCTGCAGGGTATACAAATGAGTATGCCTCCTGTGTTATACTGGGAAAAGGAATAAAGTTATGCACACCCTTTCAAACGCCACTAAGTTTTCAGTAGCAAAGTGGCTCTCAGAACTGTATTTTGGGTTTACCAGGCATAATTCTCTATCTGTTAGCCCCAGTAATAATGAATTCTTTCTTATCCTGCCTCTGAAGGCACCTTGCTTTAGCCCCAAAGTCAGATGTGAGTCTGGTTCTGGCAACACTACCAATTTTATTAGGTACTACCTGCTCCACAAATCACTTGAGCTAATGACTTGATTTCCAGGAGAAATGGTGTTTCTTGCAATGTCAGAATTATGATGTAGTTGCGTATGTAATGTGAAATTATTCTCCAAAGACACTTCCTTTTTATTGGTGATTTTTTTTTAGATTATTTTTTGGTTTTGATGATAACTTCAATTGCTCTATCTTGTGACCAAAGGCTTCTTGGAAGGTAACTGTCTTTCATGGAAAATAGATCATATTTTTATTCATCATATTTTAAGTGACCTGTAGACATTTTGATGAGAGAATACATTCACAGTGATGGTTTGCAGAGGAATAAGGCTAGAATTTTTCTAGTTCTTGCTAGTCCCCAGAAGTTTTCTCTTTTTTCTTTCCCTATCTCAATCTGTCACAGAAGACTCTCACTCTGGCAATTGAGCAGACCATTAGTGGTGACTCTTCCAAAAATAAATGTTCATCAAAATGAACTAACAGGAGCCAAGTGCCATCAAGCAGAAATATTGCACTGGGTGCTAGAATCCATCCCAATTCATGACTCTGCTCTTTTTAGTATTTAGTTTAAATTAGAAATTCTATCAGTAATTATTCACTTCTACAATATTCCAATTTATACATGGCTGCACATTTTAGATGTAAAGAGAACTATTGATTATTTCAGTGATGGAACAAAACCTTTTAAATTATCTTAGTTGTGGTTCCTGGTGATGTTCCCAGGTCCAGCCCACTGGAGATCTCAGAACAACCTTGCAGCTTCTTAGTGAGGTGGGGAAACATACCCTGCTTGATCTTGGTCAACAAGGCAGTTGCCTGGACCTTGATGCCAGCTTGATGCAGCACAATCCTCTGCATCACACAGGACTGCTCCTGTGAGAGGGACTAGCTCTGTTGCTGCTTAGTCTTCCTCTTGATGATGGCCCTGACCCTGCAGTGTGGAGATCAGTAATGAGGAAAGGCAGAAGATTATTTAGGAAAGGCACTGTTCTCCAAATGTCCTGCCTTTTGGGGACCACACTGATTTCTGTGTTGTATCCTGTGAAGAGCCAAGGCTGTGGGAGCCTTGCTAACTTTTGTTTTACAGTGCTGAAAGGTACTGGTGGAGGTTGGATGATTACCTGTTTTGAAGGTTGTTGAGGTGTGTCACAGTGCAACAGTCCTTCCACAGGGCACATCTGCAGGGGCAATGAACTGGGAGGTGTTTCTGGGCAGGGAACAACAATAATTTGATGATAAGCTATTCGGGATATGATTTTGTTTAGTCATTCATCCCTGAGCTGTGGCTTCGTTCCAGGACAATGACAGCAGGACGGTGACTGTCACTTAACAGAAACCTACTGTGAGGGGTATAAACCCATGCTGGACTTTGTGTGGGCAGCTGTAATTCTCCTTGGATGCCTGGGTCCAGGGAATACTAGAGCTGGGCACCTCTGAAGGTCAATGAAAAGCTGACCTGGAAGACCTTCTGAGAGCTGAAAGAAATGCAGCTATTTGGAGGCATTAGGTACAGTATTTTTTAGAACAAGACTGTCTTAACAGAAGCCTAAGTAGACACTGGGTTTTACAAACTCCTGATTTCTGTCAGCTCACAGCACATGCTCGAAATTGTTGCAAAGCACTTTTTGCACTGACTCATAACTCTCATTATAAAGAGAAATAGGAATAGATCATTGCATTCATTTAGGTATGGGATGGACTGCTACGACCTAGCACCACTGAAATACCTGTAAAAATACAAATCATGTACTGACAAAAGTACACAAAAGGGGAGAAAAATCTGAGTAATATTTTATTGTAATATTGAGCGCAATTTCCGCAGCAGAGTTCCCTCTTTTAGTTGAAATGGGCCATTATTATAATATACTGCAAACTCTACAAAATTTCAAGGGAAAATAAAGGGACATTGTCATCATATTGTCCTTCACTAACAAAAGTTACCTCCACTGTTTAAATAATATCCTTGGTGTTTGGCTCCATGCATTATTTAATAATCTTGGAAACTTCTGTGACCTTTAAGCAATAGTAAACTGTGATTACTTGACAAATAGGTCAATGTTTGTATAATAGTTGTGTCTTTGGAGGTACACAAATATTCATCAGAATGCTTTGACTGACTTCCCCCACCCTTCATTTTGTTGGCAGTTTTCCCGCAGCATTGCCCTTTGTTAAACATTATTCCACTTCAAGGGTATTTGCAGGACTAGGAAGCAGGCAGTATATTATGGTCCTTGAAAATGTGGGGTGGGGGAGGTTGTATGTGTCTAAGAAACATTCACACATGCACACACATATATGCCCTGAGTAGCTGTTACTGTTGGTGGAAAGTATGTGTTAAAATAGTTGGTGAAATGATTTAGTATCCTGTGTGCTAAGCACCTCGATGTAGATCCATTGGATTATTCCTGGTTAACATGCACTCTGTTTTAGGGGGATGATAAACTGGTATTTGCTGTTTGAAGGGCATACTTGAAAGCAAGGAACTGAGTTTGAACTTCTGGTTTTATTGTTAGCAGTGTTGGTTGCAGGGCCAGTTAAGCAAACATGTGGGCTCCTGCATGCTCCTTAGCAATACTTAAAGGGAAAGTTGTATTGACACATTCTCTATTACTTAAATTTGAATTAGGGTGATCATAAAAGTTAGAAGTGGTCTCAAACAAGAATATTGAAGAATGTAATAACTTTGCTCCACGGTATTTTATATGAAAGTGTCTGTAGTTTCACCACTGACTGCTTAATGTTACATGCCTTGGTGATACCTTTTTCAGACTGCAAAGTGTGCCCCAGCATAGCTGCATATGAATAATGAAATACCAGTTCCAATTTAGAAAACTGATTGTTTTGTATTGCAGTGCAGTATACACACATGAATATAAATGCACACATGAACACATAGTATTAAAATATATAATGCTTTAAGGGATGCAAAACTTGGAATACAGCTCCAAGTTTCTAAAGACATAATTGTAAATATTCTGTGTGCTTTAGCCTCTCTTATGGTACACAGTTTTGTTTGTCAACATACAGTTTTTACACTGCAAAATTTTACCATACCACCTGCTAAAAAAATTCAAATCCTGCTCTTATGGAGGAATCATACACAAAACAGTTGCTATTTATGAATGTCTTCAGTTGCACCTGACATCATGCTTCAAGTCCTACCTTGAGCATCGAATGAACAGAAAGGAGAAGATGATTTTGATAAGTTTTTCAGAAAGCAACTAGAAAATTTTGATTGCAAACAGGGTTTTGGACCAGTCTGTAAGCATTATGTTGACCATAATTTTGTGTGCAATTGCCTAGCAGACATCTCTAGGTTAAGAGCTGAAACCCATTTTGTGCCTGACTGGTGTGTATTATGGTATATCTGAGGTCAAGGTCTGGTTTAACAATGAGGAAATCTTTCTAGCTTGGGGGAGGTTACACATGCACTTGGCATATTTGAACTAAAGCATCTTTATCTGTTGGCTTTTTTTCCAAAGGCGGAAGTTCTCAACCCTTTCAACTTGAGGCAGGGTAGAAGGAGCCGTTGGCATTTTGGTGCCATCTTTGAGCTGGATCTCAAGGATAAATCCCTGCCCTCTGTTTGGCTTGCACCATTATTAACGCTGTAACTGGGACACGCTCTGAAGTAGTTCTGACTCAGTAGTTCTCCATTAATTAATTAGTAATCCTCTATCTGAGAATACTGCCAGGTTACAACAGATACTGATAACTCCTACGTATTTATTGCATTCAATAAATAGAGGCTTCAAAGAAGCTATGTGGTAGTGAGGTGTAGGCTTTTTAATTATTTGCAGTGCTAAAGCTGTGAAAGGAAGCTCTAAGGTTTTCTTATACTTCCCCCTCCCTCTCCCCCACCTTTTATTCCTTTTGGAAAATGATCAGTTTTAAAAGATTTATCTTTATTTAGTCTTTAATTTTGGGGAAAAACTTTATTGTGAGTTCTCCTAGGTTTATACTTTGGCTGAGAGCAGCCAGGCATTTTGCCTGGCAGCAAAGCAGAGCCACTTCTTAGCCAAGGCAGTATACACAGAGGGCAAACAAGAAGTAATTCAGTTATTCTGAGATGAAAGGGCTTGCAGGCAATGCCATAAAAATTTGAAGCCCAACAGTACACTGCCCTTCAGTGACTGCAAGGGTCCCTTGATGAAACTATTTAGCATTGTTTCAGGTATTTAGGAATGTAGTTCTCATTCAGAAAGAGAATCCAGATACTGTAAAGTCCAGTGAAAGACCAACTAAAAATGGACCCAGACTTCATGATTCTGGAACAAATTGTATTATTATCCAGATAATGGTTGGGCAATGAATTAAAAACTGAAATAGTTTAAAAAAAAAGGTAACAGGTAAACGCTCTATTAAAGTTAAGTTTTGGGTATATTAGCACAGGAAAATTAATGCAATTTACTCATTAGCAGTGCCTTGAAGCTGCAAATTATATATAGATATACAAAATAATAACACTACTCTAAATGTTTATCTTTCATCTCAATATTTAAAGAATGACAACATTTTCTGGAGAGAATGCCCAAATATATGGCAATATTTCAAAACATAGACTTTATAGTAAAAAATATTAGAGTGTACAAAGTCAGGTTTGGCTGGGAAAAGAGTTGTTTGCAGACAGTTGGAAACATTCTTTTGAGTGTCACTTTTTGTGATAATCCAGGGTCACTGAGGATGTCTACATTTACAAGGAAATAAGGAAAATAAGATAAAATATATAATGAAGTTTAAAAAAAGAGAGCCTCAATAATAGTGGTATACTCATTGGAACAAAAATGAAATTTTATAATAAAACATTTTTCATCCTCTCCCTCCCCATGTGCTGGCCCTTCATGGTTTCATTTGCTGTCTTTCCCCATTTTTCCTACTCTCATCCCTCTGCACTTTTCTGTTGTCTCTTCTCATTCTTTCCCCCTAATCTTCACCTGAAACGTTACTCTCCTCACTCATCCATGCAGTCTTGTGACTGCTCTGTTTCACCCCAGCCATGAATTCCCTTTTGCCCCTGGCCACTTTGCTTAAGTCTGGAGCAATATTTCCAGTGTAAAAAGGGTAAAACTGTATGGAATTTGTTCATACTCTCTCCTTGCAGCTCCTGTATATCCCAGAGGCTTGAATTTATTTACCTGGCCTTTCCAGAGCTTCTCTTTATTAGCACACCCCCATGTTGTCCCATGTTCCCTGACCACGCATGTCCTGGCTGGACATTTCTTTCTAATAATTTTTCTTTTTTCCCTCTTCCTCTCACCATCCAGAAATGTAAACTCTTGTTTTTATATCCATCAGAAATATTGTGGTAGAATTTTCCTAAGCTCAGCTTTAAACAATGCAACTTCTCTTTTGCATACTTGTATTTCCTGACTCTTCTGAATAAAATCTATTTTCCTATGATAATTTTACTTCTTGGGAGAAAATTCTTATCACCGCCTTAAAAAAAATCAATTATTATTTTTAGCAACTCTACCTTTAGGACCTCTTTTTTTGATGCTTTTGAAATAGAAGTTAGGGCACTGGTGTACAGAGACTTACTGATTGACGTATTCATTTTCTCTGTGTGCTTTCATCCTTATGTCTATGCAAATGATAAATGATGCATGGAAGAAGGTAAAACGGTCTTTTTAGGTTAGTAGATGCAACTCTTGCTGCTGTGGGATCCTGTTTAATGTATCTTCAACATTGCATTATCATTATTTTTCTTAGTGAATCATAGAATGGTTCGGGTTGGAAGAGATATTAAAGATCATCTCATTCCAACCCCCTGCCATGGCCAGGGACACCTTCCGCTGGACCGGGTTGCTCAGAGCCCCATCCAACCTGGCCTTGAACACTTCCAGGGATGGAACATCTACAGCTTCTCCCAGAAACTTGTTCCAGTGCCTCATCACCCTTGCAGTAAAGAATTTCTTCCTTATATCTAATATAAATTTAACTTGATCAAATTCCTGGTGAAGCAATGTAAAATTTTCCTGGCTCACAACAGTGATATGACGCCTAAAACTATTGCAAAATAGGATTTCCCATCTTTTCAACCAGTTATACCAGCATCTAATGAGCACTGCATCATCCCCAAGCTCCTATAATTTTAGTGGAAAAGTGATTTCATTATAAATTTCCAGAACACTTAAATCACATTTTTTCAAATCAACTAACTTTGAAAGAGTGGGAGGATAGCTGGGAAAGTTTCTAAGGGGAGAGATTATGATGTCCTTCCTTTCAAGCTTCAAGTCCCAGCATGTCCTGAAATCTGCAAACCAGTTCTGCTCTGATGACATGCAGTGACCTTGGTGCAGAAGCAGTGGTTTTTCAAATAGAATTGTTGATTCATCATGTTTAATACTAGCCTTCAGGACTGCAGGAAAATGGGCGCTCAATGAAATATCAATTATAGCATCTATGGGTAACCTTTTTGTTGTGAAAACCACTACTTTTTAAATCCACCATGATTCACACTAATAAATGAATATAGCTTAAGTGATCAGTATTTAGCACATGGGATTGCAGAGAACAGCTCAAGACCTACAGGAACTGAACTTTCAGTGGTAAAAAAGCTAAGGAGAAAGGCCAATAGATGAATTAAACTTTGTACTCTGCACCTTCAGCATATATTGAAATTGACACACATATTGTCTCACAAATACAAAAAACAGGGTTCCCAATTGTTTTTGATCACTCAAAGAACTAACTGAAAAATCATAACAAAGCAATAAATGTGTAGTGTGTGATGTATATGCATTGAGGCAATGAAACACTGGAAGCAGAGAATGACATTTTTCTGACCTATCTGATAGAAGAAGATGATCACAAGACACAGTAATGTAAAGAAAATGTATTTTTCCCCTCATTTCTGTATTACTGCAAATTGCACTGCTGTAAGGGAAAATCAATTGGTATTATGGCTAGTGAGTGTTTTTTAATAACATTCTTACACATGGCTTTTTGTTAAGCGTTACTCTAAATACAAACATCTTTGTAAATCTCTTATGTGGACTATCTTATGACTTAGATATGATTCAAGTTATGCTTGTAAAATCTCCACTTAAAATGAATCTCCATGTGAGAGGTAATTGGCTGCAGGCCTGTTTTTTGTTATTGATTTAACTTAATGCCAATGTACACAGGTGTGTTGGCGGGTTGTTCAAGCTTCCAAGGCACTCACATTTGGCAGAACAATAAATTGTTGCATAATAAGATTATTTTCCCTCTTCAATCTTGAAGCTTTTCAAGAGATGTATTTTAAACCTTTGTAGGTATGTACGTGGGTGAAAGAAAAATACCCAACAATGTTACCATGAGGCATGTTTCGATTTATTGTTTGAGGCACTCAAGGAAACAGCAACATGTAGATAAGATGTCTGCAAATATATATATATATAAAATAATATATATATATTATATATAATTATATATATAATTATACATATATATATATTTGCCAGCATAAAAGAAAAAAACCCCACAAAACCTTTATATAAATTGGCTCGTTTCTTAATTTGGTCTTTTTCATTCTATAAAAATTTCTACATTGTTGTCAGATGAAGTGGGTTATTTTAGAAAGAAATACAGCACTGAAAATATCAGCTGTTCAATGTGCTTTAAATGCAGACAGCAGATGTGATTTGCCCTTGCACACAGAAATATCTGCATCACAGACATCCAACTGAGGCCTCATTTGAATACTTTGAGCAAAATCCTGGCTCTGTTGAAGTTGATGGGAATTTTGCCATTAATTTTATTTAGGCTTTGGTTTACTTCTCCGGTAATGAAATGTGTGGCAAGGTAGGTGTCCTTGAGGAATACACAGGCTCCTATGGAGAAAACAAAGAATGCCACAGCAGGTCACAGGTAATACAAATTCTCGGGAGAGCAGTGACCTTGGAGGAAAAGAAGGGGAAGCAGTGTTATGAGAGGGCTTTATACAGAGAGGTGGGAGGAGATTTCATGAAAGGATGTGGAAGAACGTTCCAAGTATAGCAGGTAGCATGATTGAACGTGTAAAATCATAAGGAGGAGAAAACACTTCTACTTTCACAAGCCTGAAGAAAAGAATGAAGAATGAAGCGTTGTTTCCAAAATTAAAAGAGTCTGAATTGGAGGGAAAGCTCTGTGATGGCTCTTCTCTCACCCAAATGTTTCTCTTGGGTTTAGTTCAAAAGGAAGGATATGTTTAGCTTTCCAGATTTGTCCACGTATCTCTGTTTTAGAGGAAAGATAGCTGTTCCCTCAGAAGGAGAAGGCCCCAGCTGAGAAAGCCAGCTCAGGACAGGAGTGAAATGCTTCATATGGATGAGTCAGAGCAGCAGTGTTGCACTGGACTAACAATTCAGGCAATCCCTATCCTGGGCCAAGAACTAGTTTTCTTCATCCCAGCACTTCGTTTCTTAAAAAATTTAATAGTGTCAGCAAGTCAATATAATGGTGAAGTCCCAGTGATGGCTTTGGAAATACCACAGTTTGTTAGTGTTTTTCCAGAGTGATTTTAAGGAGCCATCCTCCACAGCCTTGGGTAGTTTAATAGAGGTTATTAGATACTACTGCTAAATATATAGCTGGGACTTTAATACATACAATATTGCATATCTATTATATTTCATAATTATAAAGTTAATCCATCAACTTCTTGGCATAAGCTTCAATTACTCCAAAGGAGCATTTGCAAGGTATAATGTCATGTTGTGCTCTGAGGTTCCTTAGGATCATCAACACCTTGGACAAGAAGTTGTCTGGATCTGTAGTGTAAAGCAGATGATATACATTCACTAAAAATCCTTATGAAATATTTATCAAAAGCTCTTTGCTCTGGATGCCCACTAGACACTACTTTAAAATTAAATAACTGTTCTTTTTCTTTTCCTCTTTAAAGAGACTTTATTCCAAAGTATATGGTGATGGATTAAAACATACCAAGTCAAAATCTTGTCAACATAGAGCTTCGTTTTAATTTAAAGGTGAACACAAACTGCTCAGAAATACCCTCCCTTTTTCTTCGCAAATGTATCCACCTGAAATATGCCTATCTGGAAACAGGATGCTGTGCATGTATACATGTGAAAATGAGAAGGATGGAAGTTTGCACCCCTCCAAAGAGATGTAAAAGAACATCATAGTCAGGTCACTGTTTTCAAATGGTTTATTAACCCTGATAAACAAGGCTAGGAGAATAAGCAACACAGATGGAAAATGGTCCCAGATGCTGTGATCACAGTGCAGAGGCAGGTACTGCCATGTGTGCTCTTGCAGAGAGTGGAAAGCCCCCCTCCCTTCCCCTAGCTTAAAACAAAACAAAACAAAACTAATTTTCTTCAATGCACACAAGAGAATGTTTGGCATCTGCTACTGAGCAGCATTCTTGCTGTGTTTCACCATCTATCAAATGGCACGTTTGTCCTCTGCCAAGAAAAATACTTGTTCCCAATACTAATCATGCTCCCTGACTACCCTCTAGTGTATATTCTTCCAGGACTTCTATCCATCCATGCAGCCATTTGAAAGATATTAAAATTATTGTGATGAAATCCCTCACTCACTGTGCTGGCAAGAGCTGGGATATGCTCCTGAGATGATGTTCCCAGGGAGAAGGGAGTGCCTTACACCTCTCTTTGTCAAGTGCCCCACCTAAATGAAGAGATGCCATTGTGAGGGCTCTGTAGGGAGTCACAGGCAGGGCTCTGGTTTGGGGGGAAGATTGTCAAGGTACAAACTGTTGGAGAAATTAAAAATAAATGGATGAAAAATAGGAGTTGGTAGATAGATCCCAGAGCCTCTTGTGACTGTTGGCTTAAAGGGAAAAAGGAAATATCATTGTAAAATACCTAATGATGCTTGAAAGGCAGTAGCTGGGAACTCAGGGAGAATGTTTCTCTTTTCTGCTGTTTAATTGGTGAGATTTACTCACTGTATCCACACAGGCCCCATCTCCCCAGGGAGGGGATGATACAACCGCAGGATGCATCCCTGGTCAGATCCCATAGGTAACTCCTAAGGATAAAACTGAAACTGTTCTCATCAGCCTCTGCAGTTTCTGGAGGTATTAGAAATTTGTTCCTCCATGTGAGCAATTGCCTTGGATTTCTCAGGAATAAAAGTGCTTCTTTTCTGGTATCTCCCTGGAAATGAAATGTCCTAATTTGATCCTGCATAGTTACAAGAATTGAATCTCAGGAATCTCTAAAACTTTTGAGATTTGGGCCCTTTCCTACCAGGATTCTGTTTGTGACTGCAGCAACAGGTGCCTTGAGACACCTCTGCAAACTGCTGATGCAGAGCAGCAATTGCAGAGCAGCCAGAAACATCTCCACATGGTGCTGTCGTGCTTTGCAGGCCACAGCTAAACCACCATCACTACAGTGAATTCTTCAGATGTTTGTACAGATGAGAGGGTGGGATTCCTGTAATTTATCTTTCAACATTTACAAAGTAGATGTCTACAGCTGTGCTAATTACTCTAAGTTCCTTTTACAGTCAAGGAAGAGCAATAAGTGCTTTTAGGGTGCAATTTGCCTGGCCTATTATAGACATTTACTTTAGGATGACGTGAATCACACTCAAGGTTCCTACCTGCACAGCCTGCTGGTGTGCTCACTGACTATACCAGCCTGGGGTGACTGGCTTAGACACACACACTATATATAATTTATGTAATACATACATTTATATCCCTCTGTTCAATTAGATGAGCAACACCCATTGCCCATTACAGACATGGCTTTGAATATAGATGATATAGGCAGTTTCTGCAGAAGTATAGCAGATTGGATCAAGCAGCGGAACATCCTCTTTCCATGAGGTAGAAGAAACATCTTTGTTCACAGAAGGATCCTTTCGCATGAAATGTACAAGGATTTGTACAATTGCAGCCTTTCTCATATCTGCTTTGCCATGGAATGGGAGCAGCAGGTGTACTACATCCCAAAGCTGTGGCACATGGTAAAAAGATGGCCTGATCCCTGATCTCCTGTTTGCTTTTCCTTCTTCTTCTTCCTTCCATCCCCTATGGGAGATGTAGATGTAAAATAAGGGGCCATTGAGGTAGGTGGGAGCACTGTGTTTTGTGGGAGAAGGAGTTAACTGAGCCCAGAAGTAGTTTAGAGACACAGTAAGGTGCCCTGGCTCCAGAAGAACTGAAGGAGAGTGGTGAGACACTGAAACAGGCCACCTGGAGAAGCTTTGGATGCTCCATCCTTAGAATTGTTCAGGAGCAGACTGGATGGGGCTTTGAGCAACTGGATCTAGTGGAAGGTATCTCTTCCCATGGCAGAACGGTTGGAACTAGATTATCTTTAATGTCCCTTCCAACCCAAACCATTCTATGATTCTCTGACTCTTTGACCTGGCTGGGGATGCACTGAAGAATCAGCTTCAAAGGTGCAGTACATCTGTGCCCCATTGTCTGTTCCCAGCTCTTTCCCTCTCAGAGGCTCCTAAACCCTGTCCTTTATATCCCTCACTCATCTCCTGCTCTCCCCACTCTCCAAGTCAACCTCAGATGCTTTGTTGGTCCCTTCTTGCCTCCTCTCTCCAAATCCCCACTCCATTTCCTTCAGTGTGTGAGGGCACTGTAGTATCAAATGGTCCATGGTGGTCATGCAGTGGTCTGCACTGAGTTTGGGTTTTATTATCTATATCCCATGTTTGTGCTTTATACTTTTCAATGTATACTTCGCAAAGTTAAAAACATAATTTCAAAGTCAGGATGACCCTCTTTTAAGGAAACACTTTATGTGCACAGTTGTATGTCCTAATAATTAAGAAATAGCCCTTGAAGCAACCAAAGGACTTAGAGGGAAAATGTAGAAATTTCCTCAGGAACCCAAAATATTGCCTAGAAAAAGTTTCCAATGAATTATTGCTGTTATTTTTAATTTAAACTGCATTGTGAATGTTGATAATGTTTAATATAGTGGTGTTAAATGAAGCCATGAAAGTCTAAAGATACGAGTAGGGCAAGTTATATATATATGGGAGAAAGAAATAGATTTTATCAGCCTGATTGATGTATTGGGAAAGAAGACAAGCTTTAGGCACGAGGTCTTTAGGTAAACAGTAACAGGGAGACTGACCTCAAAAGTAAGTTAATGGATAGTATAAAATCCACAGGGATTGGGGTCAGCTCACATTTCTAGGAGATGTTTGGGTGGATGTTTGTCATAGGAAGTTTTTAACAGGGACAATAAACTGGTCTTTGGTCAATTCTTGGCTTTTAAAGCTGTGAGGTGAATTAATTCTCCTCTATCTGGAAAATATTTCACGTTTTGAAAATGTTCCTGTGTGAACTGGAATAAGACCAGAGATTGCAACAAGTTTATGAGTCAGTAATGAAGAAATGTAATATTTGGTTTGACAACTATGACATATTTCAGGGCAATTTTTATTACTGATATTTATTACTGATATTTTTCTACACATATAATAAGTTTCATTTAAAAATCAAGTGCTTTTGAAGGGAAAAGAAAAAATCATGTCAATAAAACACTGAAGAAAAAAACTAGGAATTCTACTAAAAAAAGCTGAGTTTTAAAAAGATTTTTCTCCAAGGAGTGAAATAAAATAACACATAATCAGCTCCCATACCCACCTACAGACCCAGCACAGACACACGTACCACACTCCTGACACTTGTCTGTCTCTTTCAGCCACTCCAGCTCATTTATAGTCAACTCCAGGTTTTTAACTGTGGGACAGTCTCCATCTAGGAGCTGCTACAAATCCCTTGTCCTCTCCTGACCATGTCACCTTGTAGTGCTTTCTCCTTTGCAACCGAACACCTCAGTTTCACCAGGTTTTTTGTACTGCATAAGCAAATCCAAGGAACTAGGAAACCTGAACCTTTCCCCCTCTGTTTTTATGGACATCTGTTTTTCTAAAGCCTAGGCATTTGTTGAACAAACTCAGCCTATTGGGAATCAGTGATGCAATTATTAGACCTTGGAATAAATAATATTTTGTGCTAAGCTTGATAATAAACATGTTTCTGTTTGCACATATTGCTCATCACAACAACTGGTGATAAAGAAAGGAAGGAGCTCATCTTGACATCCCTTGAATCATGCTGCTCTATCACAAGAAGACCCTGAAGCATTATGCATACATACAAAAAAAATTAATTGCTAAGAGATTTATTTTTCAGTAAACGTGAGCTTGATTCTGAATCTTGAATTCATCACACCTTCCAAAAAAGTTTTCAAAATATTTTAAAGACTTTCTATAAGATCCACGCCATGCCTCACTCACCTTTCCCCAGCCCTTTTTCCTCCCTTTGCACAAATCATGTTGCTGTGAGATTTTCCATCTACCAGAGGCAGCCCCTGCTCGAACAGAAATATTCCATGAGAGAGGAGATGCTGGGACCTTGCAGCCTCTCCTCACCCTCCATCTGAGACACTGGTCATCAGGTCCTAATCTGGACTGAGCAGGCTTGCAGATGTGGTAAATGCTGCCCAGTGGTTTTACCAGGAGAGGAGTCCAACCAACACCGAGACTTTTGGGGAATTTTCCATCAGTAAAATAAGAGAGGAATAAAAAAAAAAAAAAAAGAAAGCAAATTTTAGAGAGGTTTAAAATTTGAGCGGCACTATGATGCAGATATAGTTGGGCATATTATTAAGACGAGGGTGGGCATAGTTGAAAAAAAGAAGCTCACAACCATGATAGTTATTTTCAAAATAATCTAAAAAGTTCTCAAATAGATAAAATAGATACATTCAACATCCATAACAAAGAACAGTATTCAAGCCATTCATAATGAAATAATGCCCCTGCCACATTCTGCTAGACCCTCTCTCCAGTTTGATACATATTTTCTGATGGATCTGAGAAAAATATATTTTGAAGGATCTGATAAAAGGGAAACTGTTGCACAACTTTGGTTGTTGATATAGTTATAGAATATATATTTATATGCAGTTTTATATATACAAAATGAACCTCACAGCCTACAGTATCTTACCAGAGCTCAGATGCAGTGCATGACACATTATATTTGTGGAAATGGGATCTATAACCTAATGTATTCTTGCATCAAAGAATAATGTCTCATAAATAAATCATTACAGCCTGTCACATCTATGGTTTCACACCATAGTGTATAAAATTATGTATTTTGAGATATGGAAGGTGATTATCTAATGTTTCAACAAAAAAAAAATTTATCCTGTGCTAATGCTTGTGCTGTCTTGGAGCTGTTATTGCCTTACCGCTATTCATTGTGGACTAATCCATAATATCAGATGAAAGGCAGCATTTCTGTTTTCAAAAACTGGTGCAATTCGTGTGCAGCTTTTCCCTTTCAGTAATTAAGAAATCAAATAAGCCTGAGTGAAACTATGTAAGAGGTTCTAGATATAATTAGAACACCTCATTCTCTCATAACTAATTCCTAATTAAAGTAATTTGTCTTTTTGCCCTTCTTTTCAAGGGTGAAGAGCAAGTGGTGATGAACACTCAAAATCAGGAAAAGTGAAAATTGCAGTGTGTTGATTTGTGGTGATTGAGCGTGTTCCAGTTTTTAATAGCCACCTTCGACTGAAATGGTAAATGAATCCCCAGCCTCTGTTTACATTGAATATGTGCTACCTGGAGCTTGAAAAATGGTAGAAATAGTCATAAAAAATAGCTACCACCATCCAGAAAGTCAGAATATATAAAACCTAGGGTTTTTTTAGAATAGCACATTTCAAGGAGGAAGGGGAAGGAGAGATAGAGAGTGCACAGGACTAAAAAGTCTGAAATTTGTTCCATAGGATGAAAATTGTCCTTATAAAATTTTATTTGCTGCTGTGCCCAGATGATGATAGATTTATCATATGAACCAGGGATTAGTAAACAATGTGTACCCTATAAAGAATAAAACAAGTCCTTGCTCATCACTGTGCTTAATTGCAGTGGTTATATCAAAGCCATATAAAATTTAATCATCAACCACAAGTAAGACTTTGCTTTACATGTGTGCTTGCTTCCCTGTTTTTCCACCTGTTTAAATGAAAGATTCTTGGAATATCACAATATGTAAATATTGTTTATGATGCAAAAATATGCTCTTTCATCTCCTCACTGCTTTGATGTCGTGATATATAAAGCTTTTAGTGCCACCACCTACCTGACACTCAAAGGTCTTATCTGATTCATAAACATGTGTGCCCAGTGCAAACACGCTGTATCCAATAGACAATTTTTCTTTTTCTTGTAATGTTTTTTTAACAGACAGAAAGAGAAAGAAAGTGTAAATGACAGAATCACTCAGGTGAAAAGAATATTTTAAGCATCAGGTAAAGATAAGCCTATTATGATGGAATAAAAGGATGTAGGTCAAGACTGATCCTAAGAGGTTAGTTATATATATAGGTATCTTGTAAAATGTGTTTTAAAAGCTTTAACTTTTTTTATAAGAGTTTTGATCCAAGTGGGAAATAAGCTGCAAGATCAGATGACCTCCTAAGAAATCCAAATATCCCTAATTAGCAGGAGAAGAAAGAGAAATGCAGGAAGTAAGGTCAAAGCTGGAAACAGGACAGATAAAGCTAGGAAGGGCATAAGTTGTAGGCAATATTTAAAATCTCTGGTACATTGTTAGCAATTTTAAAGGAAAGCCTGCTTCTTATTATATAGCATACAGCTCAATATATGGTATGTACTATAAATAGCTATGTTTGTATCAATCCATCTCTAATAAAACAGTGGTTTGGAGCATCAGTCTGACAGAGCTTGCATTCCATGGGGGTGTTGTCTCTAGATGAGAATGTGACAGACACTTTGGAGAAGGTTATCTGTTGGTCAGCAAAGGTCCTCAGGGCTTTTTAGGACAAACTCACTTTTCAGATTATCAGGCTCAGGGATCTTTGCCATGAGTGTGGAACAGTCAGAACTTTTGGGTCTGCGCAGCTCCAGCTGGCTGCAGCTCTCTGAGAGCAGAACTTGGCCTTTCAATGTCAAATGAACTGCCACCACTGCAAGAACTTCAAGGNGTTTTTCTTTTTTTTTTTTTTTTTCCAACTTTCCAAGAGCACCCTGGGAAATCCTTTCGTGCTCTTTATTTCCATCTAAGCCCTGGGTTGCTTTGAACAGCAGAGGTAATTGTACGGGTGAACTTCAGAGATTTGAAGGGATCAAACTTGAAAGCCTTTGACTGAAAGTGCAAGCTCCAACTGGAATGCTGTCAGGTGCTGCTAGATGGGATGTGGCAGGATGTTGCCGCAGAAGGAATTCCTGCAGCAGGGACAACCTCAGCACAGTCTCAGAGGGCAGAAAGAGCATAACTCTGCATTTGCAGCCTCATAATAGCACTATAAACCTATAAATTCATGCATATGACTATGTGACTTGAATAAGGGCATCTATATGAATCCTCATCAGGGTGTGAAGAAACCATCCCTAAGTCTCTTTTTCAGTATGCTGTGAAAGGGCATCAGAGCTGAGCAGCCAAAGGGATATGAGCTGCAGGTCCACATCTTTTTTGAGAAGTATATAGTCAAGTTCCCTTGACTAGAAAATCCTAGGGGATTCAGTACAAAACCAACCAACCACCCAACAAAAACCCCAACAAGTATATTTAATGGAAGTCTATAGAGAATTTCAGAAAAACCAATGGAGTTTAAGAAAGTGGAATTTAAGAAAGTTGGTTGTTGCAATGCATGAGTTTTGTAACAGGGTTATACATTTTTCTCATTTTGCATGACAGCCAAAACATTCCAGATGTTTTAACTTCCTCTGCCAGGTTTCCTAGATCTTCCCTTTGAGCGCAGGTGAACCTCCTTGTGTTTGAAGGCAGGGCTGGGTATGATCCGTTTCCATTTTCCACACCCTTCTCATGCTGTATCTGACTGTCATCAGTGCTGTAATTCAGGAATACAGGTAACATGAGGGAACATTAGCCCTGGTTGGAATCCTGGTTGGATTGCCACTGTGGAAAAGAAGCAGTAATGAGATAATTGTTTTTTCCCACTGGATTTCAAACAACTGCAGCTCAAAAAGAAAGAAAATTGTATTTGTTTTCTCTTCAATTAAAATATTTGTCTTGGCAAAGAAAATCCATCTCAGTAATCACATACTGTGTCAACACCATCTGTCTTGTGACAAAAGGTATCACAATGGACAGTCAAAATTTATCTGAGGTAGTAAAAAGCCTGAGAGAAGTCTATTTTATTATATTTTAGTCTGTTTTATCCTATCACAAGGCTACTTGTCTACAGAATTATGTTTCAATGAAGTATCATTGGTTAATGTTCCCTCTCTTCACACTGGAGACTGTTTCAGCTTCTGAATTACCATCTACTGAAGCCTGGTAACCCCTCTGCTGAGAACATGAACCCATAGGGATGTGCGTGGTCTTTCCTGGTCTGCATTTTTTTTTTTTTACTTCTTTACTGTTGGGTGAAAATCTCTTCCCTGCTCAATTTGTTGAACCTCACCATGGTTCTTGGTACTCTTGGTCTTTCAGTTTATGCCTAAGAGGCAGAGGTGTGATGCAAACATCCCTAACTGATTCAGCCCAAATGCACATCAGTTCTTCCACTTCCAGATCTCTCATATGGGCAGATCCTTTGGTCCTTTCTTCCTAAATATTCAACAAGTAGTATATGACTTTGGGGAAACAAGCTGGGGACCAGTGTTGCTCACTAACTTATCCACTTCAGGCTCTCTGTGTGATGAAGAGGTGTGAAACCTTGGTCAGCACAGATGGGTACCTGTACTGTGAGAGGAAGCATTAAAAGAAACTCTCTTCTAACCACTCTGAGTGTGGGTGAGATAGGTGGAGGCTCAGACATGGAACCAAAATTTTCAAGCACTGCAACCTCCCAGCTTTCTCAAAGTCAAGCTCTTGGTGGGAAAATAGGTGGTGACAGCTGAGTCTGTGTGAGTCCAGTAGGAAAAGAGAAAGTGGCCAAAGTTCATTTTTATGCTGTGTAATTGTACATAATTTCCAGCTTTCAGACAAAGCCAAATTCTTCAGCTCATGGTTCATTTTTGAGCAGTGTAGGCTAGCTGCATTGCCATTACAATAATAGTAGCATCCTCCTACTTGTTCTTTATCTTGGGAACTATTTGCTCCCCTTTGTCTGCACCTGCATCTTGTGTAAGGACAGTATCATGTCTTGCCTCGTGATGTGGGTTACGGATCGTTCCTATCTGAGCATCTGCCAGAAAAGGCAAGCTCTGCAGTCTGAGAAATACTTTTCTAGCCAGGATGCAATGAGACCTATCCAGACTACTCACTTTTCCTTATATAATTACCCATATAATTATGGAATTAAGTCTCTTTGCAAAGCACATATTATTATTAATGATAATTTGTACTACAGCAGTGCCTAGAGGAAGGGATGCCTTGTATAAGGTACATGAGAAAACCATACTTATCTGAAGTTCACTTTCAGGTGCAGCTACAATTTGTCTCAGCCGGACATGCAAAGACTAGGAGAGAGAAACAGAAAGCACTAGCATAATGGTGTGAAGTCAGACTTTGAAAAGAGAAAGGAATTGCTCAGGATCATAGAAGCTGATGTGCAGAAGCACAAGGAGTTGAACATGCACCTTCTGAGTTGTACTGTTATAGACCAACACAGTATTCCCTGTCATCTTCTGCTGTCATTGTGCTGTGAAAAAAATGCTCTGTTGCTGACCACACAGACAGCACACTGACCCTGCCATGTTGTGGGGAAATACTGCCACACAGGAATGTTCAGGCATTTAAAGAACAGCAAAAGCAAAGCCCTCCTGCCTTTTTATCCTTCCAAGTTTAAAACAGTAACTTCTTTTCTACAGTTTTGCAGTTCTAATGACGTTAGCTAATGTCATTGCTAATGTCAATGTACCAAGATGCCTTGGTGCCCACTGCACAGCCAGGACTGGTACTGCAAGGAAACTGATGTGCCGCAGTCTCAGAGGGATCAATGCTGTCAGGGGCTTGTGAAGGACAAGGAATAATTTGAGCCTTTCGTTGACTTGCAAAAGGCTGCCTAACTGGTATGAGATGCACACCATGAGCTCAGAACTTCTTTCAAATTCCAAACATACTTCACTAGCTCCACTTATTATGAAAATCATGACTTTTATCACTCAAGAGCATTAACAAATCAACAGAGAAGAATGCAAGAAAGCTCTACTGCTGAGATACTGGCCCTGTTGTACATAGGAAGTTAAAATGAAACTATTCTAAGCAGAGCAGAGATGCTTAACAGTCCTTGTGTGCTTGTAAAGAAAATATATTTTGTTAGTCATTTAGATCAAAACAACAGGTCAATTCTGATTGATTTTTGAGATATTCCTCTGCCTTTGCACCTGATTGCTGTGACCATTGGGTGCTAATATTACTAGTGGGAAATGGCAGGAATTTTGCACTATTAAATCTGTATCCTGACTATCTCTAGTATATCCATCCAATAAAACACACTGCTCTGTAGCTGACAACTAAATTATGAGCACACAAAGAACATGAAGAAGAGAAATTGAAGCGTTCTCCACAAGGTATGAAGAAAGGACACCTGACCTGCAAACATAGTCCTGGAATGGTAAACTCATGTTCTTCATTCAGTTGTTTATTTTGGTGGTTGAAAGTGGCATGGTGCTTGGCACTGCACCAAATCTGAAAGAATGTACGACTCAGATTAGCTGATCTCCAGAGCTGTGGACCTAATTCCTTGTGAGTCAGTGGAGAAAAGGAGCATGGCTTTTACACTGTGTGAGTATAGATCTTGCATCTTTGATAATTGGAGGTGAACCAAAGTCTTGTGGCTGTGAATAGCTTGTCTTGCAATCTGCTTCTTGACATCTTAGGCTGACAAGCCACAAGGGTTTGTAATTGTATTTTAGATGGTCTAAAATCTGACCACAGTCTTTTTGCTTTCTTTAAATTTTCATTTTCTTCCTCTGCATATTTCACACACTGTAATAGCTCCAGAAGCTTCAGTCGAAGCTGGATCCATTCTCAGGCTCCTTGTCCCAAACCATGGTGCAGGCTGTAATTTGTCCAACCCTGTGCAGAGAGAAGTGAGAAGGGAGCTGGCAGGCATAGCACAGGTCTTAGCTCTTTGATGTGAAAGATCTGCTCTCTCCATGCTCTTTCATGGCCCTGTACTCTGCCCAGCTGAGTGGGATAGGTGTCGTGCAGATGGTGAACAAAAAGTTTAGAACTTTCTTCTTGGTCTTCTTACAATGCAATGATTTTGCCTTCTTTACTTATTTGGCATGGTGTCTATGGAAAACACTGCATGAGATGAAGGCAAGAAAAGAAAATCTGACAAAATGCAAAAGCAGATAAGCTTTAGAAAGGGCAATTTCTGTAAAGCAATTAAATGGAGAGGAGGCAAACATAAAAATAATCTGGACTGTTGCAAACATACCTCCAGTTTCCTGGCAACTGATAGAGACATTACCTTCAAATCCTGAACATTGACCAGAGTCACCATGCACTCACACTCCTCACCCTGAAGGGAATTGTAGGAAGAAATGTAATAGTTTATAATCTATCTAAAGGGAACAAACAAAACCGATTCTATATGCTACATTTTCCTTTCATCTGACAAGTTTATCTGGTTTATTCAATATTTATGCATTTCAGGTACAATGCTTTTCAGTAGCTCTGGTTTATATGTTCGATTCATAAGTACCTGGTATCCCTCAATACCAACAACAGCCAGTGTTTCTTTAGGAGATTTGATTAGTTGGCACATTTGCACCCATAGTTGGATTCTGTTTTAAATTCCTTTTTCCATTGAAAACTTATCAGATTGTATTTTTGCAGATGATGGGTTTAACAAAAAAACATTTATTTTTGTGTTAGATGAATGATCCTCAGATAATTAGTCAAGTGAGGTTGCCCTGCCACAGGAAGATTTTTAGGAATTTCAGAGACATGAACTAACTTAGTATTTTGAAAATTACAGTATTGTTTTTACTGCTCACCTTACTGGGATAGCACTGGAAGATTGTGTTAAAAAGACATAAGTGTACACTTAACTTCTGTTCTTATTCTTCAATGCTAAAGACAAGTTTCCTATAACTCTATTTGTGCATCACTAGTGAAAGATCACTGGTTGTTGCACTCATCAGAAGTGACTGCTGAGCCCTGGTCAATGTCAATGCAGAGGAGTGTATATTTTCACACATATAAAAGTGTGTAATTTTCTAGAGGATCATTTATCTTGGTCTATAAAGAGGATATAACCCTCTTTGTTGACTTTCTCTGTCCAAGAATGTCAGAGGAAAAATGGGTGTTAGTTTCACTGCTAGGGCAATGTTGGCTCTTCGGGAAGTTTTGCTGTGTGAGATCACTTTAGTTCCCTTTAATGTTTCTTATTTGTTTTGTGAGGTATTTAAAAAACCCTGGAAGGTAGGCGGCACAAAAATAAAACATGGTCTTCTTTTGCCACTATTTGAAGTAAGAGAGATTAATTTTTGACTGAGTATTTTCAGGGAATGAATTTATCTCCTTGAAACTCTTCACTTATGTGTCACTGCATTTAATCTGCAACTCTCTGTCAACTTTATGGCACCACAGGAAGTGCCCAGGGTGTGTTATCACAGTGGTGATGAGGATGCACAAGATAATGCCTCAGGTGCACTTGCTGCTTGTGGCAGCCACTCCCCCAAAGCTGCAGCGCTCCAGCCAGAAACGCTTCTTTTGTTGAGATCAATAAATCACATCAGTCTCCTAAATGCAGTTTTTCAAAAGAGTGAAATCATGATTTGTGTTCTGGATATTTGTCTTGCTTTTCCTGTTGCTTTCTCAAAACTTCTACTTTCCCTCGAAGGGAAGTAGAAGGTGGGAAATGTTTTTTTTGCCATAATTAGAACTAATTGACTGCTAAAGAGGTTTTGGACTTGTGTCAGGTTTAATCCTGCACTATTCAGAATTAGTGGGACTGAACCTGACCTCAGTGACATGCCTATAAATCAGAGTAAGTGTGCTGGCTTCGAGACCTGGCTCTGATCTGTGCAATGGATGTGCTGCAGACTGAGCTGGGGAAAGAACTAAGCATAGCGAGGTGGTGCTGGAAGGAGTTAAGCACAACTCATCATGACTGTAGCAGAGCGTGAGCTCTCAGCGCCCTGGAGCATCAGGCCCTGTGGCAGGCTGGTGATTTTCTATCCTGAGCCCTAGTTTAGAGAAGCAAAACAATGCAATGGAGATGGGAGGAGGATGCTGATCTCCAGGCTGTTCTCTTGGCCCCGGTGCATGGACCAATGACCTGCAGGTAATGAAGGCTCCTGTGTCCACTCCTAGAGCCAAAGGTACCCAGTGCGTCTTGACAAGCAGAATGGTCACCTCTTTATGCTCCACTGCAACCCAACAGCTGATGGGAGCTCTGAATGCCCCCTCTGTGCTCTGCAATGGCAATGTGGCCCCTGCTGTCCCCCAGGCTGGGCTGAAAGGCCTGGAGTTTGCAGAGAAACATGCTGCGTCAGGCACAACCGGGCTGGCCCCACATAAAGTCAATACTTGTATGAAAACAAATAAAATCTTAGAGTACGAGGCAGAGGCTAAAGAATGCCTTCACCTCTTTCCTTCAAGCAACTATTTTGTTAACTTGAAAGACTGCACGGGTGATCTTACTCCATTCTTTCTCTACAGGTCAAATACTTGTCATAGGAGACACCCTAGTTAATATTAAACTAAAAATTAATAGATTAGATAACTATTACATGCTTTTAGTGCCAATTAATTTAATAGCTGATTTTTTTTTTTTTAACTAGGTAGAAGAATATAGAAGCACGGTTCACTGTGCCTGTGTGAGCTCTCAGATAGGTCTTTTGTGTTACAATTACCAGCAATTGATTGGGCTGACACGTGTAATCCCCTCTGGATCGCCCAGCGATACGATGTCAGTAAGAAGTCCTTCAAACAGGGCTATTAAAAAGCACATTAAACAGGTCCTTATTGTAAGCTTTATGCTAGCCTATGCTAGAATAACAGTGATATGGTGGTATTTGTTTGAAAAAGAAAGGATTATATAGTCTTTGTAAAATGAGGAATTTAGTATTGAGGAGGGGCAGTTGGATGGTGATTTATTTTTTGTTTCTATTTCTCTGAATCCTTTGATATGTCAGCTTCTGTCACTAACCATTAGGCCACTTGTAATTTCTTGTATCAACGAAGATGAAATACATACTGCCTCAAATAATTTATGTCAAACATTGAAGGGCATAGATGGCAGTGCTTATTGTGAGATTGTAATGAGAATTGAATTGGGGTCTTCAGAAATCCATCGGTAATTTATTGTTAAAGACCAGTCATGAATCATTCTAGCCTTTAATTGTCATGTGGATGCACTTTGCTTTCAGTCTGTGCAGGAAACAAATTGCAAAAATATAGTGATACCTCAGAAGAGAGGTTTCACCATGACCCTTGGTACTTATTAATATTGCTTCAAGAGTGCCATGTCTTCTCTTGGATCAGATTCTGGTGTGGAATTGAAAAGGGTGCTTGAAAACTTGTATTGCTTTTCATGAAAAACAAAAACACAAAGGCACGCAAATATATATATATGTATATAGTAAACACACACACACCTACACACACCTTACAATTATGAGATGAGAGTCAATAAGATTTGTGGTATTTACAAAATTGCACAATAAAGGACACCAGAGCATTTTACAGTGTGATTTAACAGTGTCAACTCTGAAATGAAATTAAGCCATTCTGGAGTTTTGTTTATAATGCACCAACATCTTAATCATTCCTCTTTGCTCTGCTCTCTTTTATCTTATAATGAGAAGGTAACACTCTGAAATGGTTAACCAACTGCTGTGCATGTGTTACATAGACATGCTTTGTTAGCTCATGCTGCTTTGCACAAAGAGAGAAATTTCATTGTTAGCCTGTGTCTGGTTGTAGAACATCTTCTTCAGAAATTCAAAGCTACCAGAGAGATGATATAAATTATTTGCAGGGTCTGGTTTTTCTTCTGCTTTAATATCATGTAATCAAAGGACAGATTACTCAAAATTACTCATCTTGAGCACTTCAGTGTAGTCATCACAGCACTCCTCTGTGACTACTTCACAATTTCTCATAATGCAAGAACTAGGGGGAATGCAGTGAAACTGTGAAGCAGCAAGCTTAAGGCATACAAAAAGAAAGGGTTTTTTTTCAGGAAACATGATTAAATTTTGGAATGCCTTGACAGTGAAAGCTAAAAGTACAAGTTGTAAGAGAATTTGTAAAAAATATATACTCTGGTGACTGTTAAGCCATTTCAAAGGGATCGTAACTCGAATGACTAGGAGGATGAATTATGCCAGGGAATAACTCTATATTTGATCTATCCATACAATATTTACCCACTGATCACCATCAGAGGCAGGATACCAGGCTAGACTGGTTTAATACTGTATGGTTATTCTTATGTACCATTTGATGCCACAGAAACCTCAAAAGATTTGTTATTATGAATAATGAAGTGTGTCTTTCTGTGCTTACTACTACTAATAAAATACCACATCATCATATAATGATTGGTATGTTACATAACACTATGTATTACTTAAATGCTTTACGTGCACTCTGTTCTTATGCTCCTTTCTCTGAGAACACTCTTGCCATGAATATAGTAAATATCTGGAGACTGGCTGTGGAAGTGAAGTCTAGAGTGGATTTGAGATAAATGCTTTGGTTGCTGCAACTTACTCATCATTGCTGGAGTTGACAGAGTGGTTTTCTTATGTGCCACATAGATTCCCTTCAAAGATGAACCTGGAACCTTCAACATGTGCCTCCAACATGCACCAACCCCCATGAACAAGATATAGGTCAAAACAGCTTCAAACTACCAGCATAATGAAGTTCAGCTCAGAGATCAGGCTATACCATCTTCAAGGCAAAATTCTCAGACTACATGTATGGCATAGAGGGAGAGATCAGCTGAACTACTATCACATACTGATTCACTTCTAGTGGCTCATATTAAATTATTTGCTCAGTCACACAAAACTGAAAAGGCTACGTTCAATTAGTTGCCTAAACCTGAAAAATTAAGCACAAGAACATTGCACTTTCATTACCTAGGATGCTATAACTGAAAGCAGCAGACACCTAAAGTTCCACTTCTGGGCACATCAGAAGCATCCTAGTGCTAATAACAACATCCAGCAAGGCAGCTTATTTATGTATGATCACAAGTCCACCCTCACAGCAAAGCTCACCTCTGGAAGACATGCTTGGAACATGCCACTTTGGGGAGAGTAATGCAAGGCACACCCTATCTAAAGGAAAATGTAGCACTGGTCTTACTCTAAATCTCAAGGGCTCACAGATTCACTTAGAGCATGAGAAAACATGAAGTGCAAATTGCACTTTTAAGGCACAAGTCCCTGCAGACTTAAAGGTGAAGAGATGAAACAGGAAACAGAAATGTTTGTTGGGAGGAAACTCTGGGGTCTCTCATCCAGCCTCCCATGAGAGGTGGGACTGTTGTCAGATGGGGATGAGTTCAGCCATGACTTTAACAGAGTCTTCAAAACCTCTGAGGACATAGTTTTCTTTACCTCTTCAGGCACCTGTTCGTGTGCTGCACCCCCATTCAAGTGCACTATTTCCAGAAGGTCCAACTTGAACATGCCAAGCTTCAGGTTGTGGCCATTGTTATGTTGTCTAGCACCACTGAGAGGAGTTTGGCTCTGTCATTTTTGTAACTCCCTGTCAAGTAGATGTCAGCTGCTGTTATACTGCCCCTTATTCTCTTTGCCAGACTAAACAAACCCAAGTCCTTTAGCCTCTCCCTCTGAGTCATGTTCTCTTGGCCCTTGACCATGTTGTCAGCCCTTTGCTTGGCTTTCTCCAAGCTTCCCACCTCTTTCCTTAGCCATTCCTGCACTCATGCTTCCATAGCAATGTGCACACAGTGCTGCCCAGGGCACAGTGGGGAAGTATGGTGTGCTTTTTGCACAGGTGTGTGCCATGTGAGAGAAACTCATAACTTAATTGAGAACTCCATGTTTACTAGAGTTTAAAAGAGGAAAAATTAGAGCTTGGAAAAACACCTGTCTAAATCTGAAAAGAAACTGCCTAGGATGCAATATTTAGGAGTGATGACAGTGGTGACAATAAAGCTGACTTTTCCTGGCCTTGGTAAAATATGTTGCTATGGCATATTATGCTGAGGAGTCACCTTTGCTATCACAAGCTTTATGTCCATAATACTTTATGATTTTAGTCTTTAAAACACTTACCTTTTGGCAGGGTACCTAAGCTACACAAGTAGCTGTTATTCCAAGACCTGACACATTTGCTGACTGAGCCAACAGTTGCACGACACTGATGAAGTACAAAAAGGCAAAATAAGCACCTGTGGATGCTGCTGTGTTTCAGTCTTGGCAAATCAATGCATCAGGATCCTTCACTGGCACTTGCAGATGTTGTTACAAAGCTGTTCTTGCACAATTATACAGAAACAGCTTATGGAGAGTTACTGATGTGTTAGGGTTTGCTTTTGAAGATGTGCTATTTGTGGCAGAAACTGATGTGATTTTTCTCTGTGATCAGCTAACAGATCAGAGTAGGCACTTGCTATCCTGTAATTATTTGTAGTGGAAATACTCTATGAAAAGCTACTCTGGGTCATAGAATCATGGAACAGTAGAATTGTTTAGGCTGGAAAAGACCTCTAAGGCCATCAAGTTCAACTGTTAACCCAGCACTGTTAAGTCCACCACTAAACCATGACCTTTCATGCCACATCTGCTCATCTTTTAAATACCTCCAGAGATGGTGACTCCACCACTTTCCTGGGCAACTTGTTCCAATGCCCGACCACCCTTTCAGTGGCAAAATTTCTCCTAATATCCATTCTAATGGGGCCATTTCCTCTTGTCCTTGTTACTTGAAAGAAACCAATTCCCACCTCACTAAAACCTCCTTTCAGGTAGTTGTAGAGAACTATAAGGTTCCCCCTGAGCCTTCTTTTCTCCAGGTTAAATGCTCCCAGCTCCCTCAGCTGCTCCTTGTAATACTTGTTATATAAGAATGAGCACCTTCAGTATTCTTATATCTGCTTCACAGACAAAATAACTTACCGTATTCTAATTTAAAAAAGTCCTTGCTGGAAAACAATTCCTGGTACATAAACAGGCTGAATGAAGTGATGAAGATCTTCCCCATATCACTCTTTTACTGTCCTGTATGTTGACAGCCCACCTAATTGTCTGTAGCAAAAGGTGCAACTTTTCTTTTCTGGGAGCAGCAGGGACGTCCCTGTTCCTCTACTGCAATAGTGGTCATGTCACCTCAGTGTGCAGCTGCAACGTGAAATTAAACTTTTCAGGAGATCAAGATGATGGCTCAAATGGCTACAGAGGGTTAGTCATCATCACTCTTCTTTCAAAGAAGTGAGGGTCTGATAACAAAGGTGAGAAAGGAACACCTCTCACAAATGGACAGTCAGTTCTGTCATCAGCAGATGCCCAAACTGCAGCTAGCACAGGCAGAAATAAAGTTTTGACCCTTGTCAAAGCCCCATGGCATTGAAACATGCGTTGTCCTGTGCTGCCTGTGTGTGATTCATGTGGGAATTATTCCTCTCCATCTCTCCAGATCCAGGCAGAGGGCTGCAGTGATGCACCGAGCTTCCTCAGCTTCTGCCAAAGCCTTGGGAGTGTGGGGTGCTAGGCTGCTCCTGTACTCAGGAAGGGGTGAAGCATTGCTCCTGCCAGCCCTCCACACCAAGGTAACCTGTGCAGAACAAAAGGTGCTCAAAATGAGACAATTAATCTCCATAATTTAATGAAGACTAGGAAAAACAACAACAACAACAAAAGGATACATACTTAAAATACAGAATCGGAAATTGTTTATAGACAGCACAGGAGCGATTCAGGTGCCAAAACATAAGCATGTAGCATCATTTTCAATGCCTGAGGTCACCTGAGACATCCACACAGGACTGGCAGATATGACACATGATCTATGAAAGACCTACTCCCTTCTGGAGCAGCAGCTGGGGGCCAGATGCAATACCCTAAGGCCTCAAAAATGGCACTAGACACTTATGTTTAGGCAGCTGAATCCCACCCTGCGCTTCCAGACTTCTGATGAATAAACCTCTTTTTAATTGTCTCAGACTCAAATCCCAGGTTCTTGAGGTGCTTTCCCTAGGGCTCAGCAGTGTGTGGTAGTGGCAAATTTCGTTGGTTTAACTTGGATAGAGTCATTACAGCCCTTTGTTATGTATTTTTAAAATTGCTTTTAGGCTATAAAATCATGAAGCAGTTTCTGCTTTTATAGGCTGTGTGCATAATCCAGGTGAGACCAAAGGTTTTTCCTCACCACAAGATGCTGATGTGATTACTCCAAATCCCATCTCCTTTGAATACCTATTCTGTCACAGCTCCCCATTAAAGGCCTGTTGTCAAATAGCCAGATTTATTCTGGATGATATTGGAGAACATATCCCTGCTGCAGTTGTTCTCTCAGATAGTTAAACAGAAGTTTAGAGCACATGGGAATATTCTTATATTAAATTAATCTGCACAGATCTTAATATAGCTTTGCATTTTTTCCAGGATATTTGGTGAAGAAGAGATTTGGTTACTGCTTACACCACGCCGGGGTGGGGGGGAAGAAGAGGAAGGAAGAACTGAATTACTTGTATGTTTTAACCTGATGTGTGAGGACGTAATAATTGCTTCTGTTTGGATTATGTAATACATTTTAATGGAAATGTTCTGAAGAATCCACTAGAAAAGGAAACTTTTCCAGTAAACGCATATTTTCACTGCATACCTCCAAATGTGGAGTTTCTGGCTGTCTTCCAATGTGATTGCACACTGCTGACAGCTCCTGAAAATACAGGTTTTAGGGGTGAGACAGGGACTGAAATATTTACCTGTTTTCCTAGCCTGATACGTTAATAGATAGATAGATAGATAGATAGATAGATAGATAGATAGATAGATAGATAGATAGATAGATAGATAGATAGATAGATAGATAGATAGATAGATAGATAGATAGGGTTTTTACTCTTTTTTTTACTATATAGGTAGTATTTTTATTATATAGATTGATTTTTTTTACTCTTGCATTGCATTGCATTACATTGCATTGCAGCCAATGTGTGGTGATGGAGAGGTTGCTTGTCCTCATTGAGCAGTAGCAGTAAGACACCAGAGAGAATTATGGCACAAGTTCCCTTCACACCACACTCCTACCTCTTGGGTCTGTAGATTTAATGAAGGCAAGCTGTGGTTTCATGACTGATTTAAGCAAAACTCTGTGCAGGCCACTGCTGAAAAGTGCATTTTTTTTGTCTTTTCCTTTCTCCAAATATAAATTCCTGCTGCCTCCATTGTGCCCATACTCAGGCAAACCCCATGAGGGTTGAAAACTGCTCCCCCAGTTAATTTTAAGTAAATGCTGCATTAAAGGCCCAAGGGCTACTCATTTGAACACAAATTCGCTCTGACTTTGTGCATACATTTTTTGATGTTCTTAGTTTGCTTTTACACACACCATTAAGGAGCTGCAGGAAACTCCTCTTGTCGTGGACAAGTAATTCTGTGAATTCAGCATCTGCTCCTACATGACTCTTTGATCCCATGCACTTGCTGACTCTGATACAGCACAGCCAACATTTTGCACTCAAAGTAGGGAGGGTGAAAGTAATCAGACCACTCAATTCCATGGTGAGTTCAATCTCACATCTTCATTTCATCCATTGTGACTCCATTCCAGTCCTTGTTGGTGCCTGCAGAGCACAAGTGGTCTGGCTGGCATCACCTGTTGAGGACTGGCACTGGAAACCAGGAGGCTAAACTGAGAAAAGTTGCTGCTTACTCTCTAAGCCCTCACTGTTACCTATTATCTGTAGCCCTGTTCTGGGGCTGCTGGAAACCTGGGCTACCCAGCAGAGCAGCTATGATACTTTTACAGCTTCTCACTTACTCAAACTTTTCTTTTTACCAGACCTATTAGTAGACTGGAGCTTCAGTGGTTTTAATTGCTTGACCTTTTGGGACATTATCTGCAGACTTGATCCTTACAATCACACAGGAAGACAATGTCACTTCTATGAATATTCTGAATAATCTGCTTTATTCTTCCTTCATTAAGATTTTACATACTCCTGATTGACACCCTTATAACCAAAAGAATATGAAACTCATTATAACTGAAAGGATTTAGGTGGGTACTGCTGAACAAGTTCCTATTTTTGTTGCTGTTTTTTCTTTAGTGATTTTATGTATTTTCTCCTGTACAAATAAGCACCTGTACAGTATTAAAGACTACTCAATTTCATTCTTATGCTCTAAAATCTGCCAGCAACAATGCCCTGTGTACACTGTCTATCTAAGGGGATGTTCTGCCTGCAAATTGTCTTGTTAACAGCACATCTATTAATGGTCCCATAAGTTCAGAGAGGGCTGGTTCAGAGCACATGCCACTTTGAGACCAGCCATTGAGCAGAGTGGTGCAAAATGGCTTTTCCCCCTAAGATGATGAGTGCCTTAACAGCAGCCAGGAGTGCCATTGTCACACCATCCATCAGCTGCCTTCCGTCCTTCTAAGATGAACCCATGAATTAAGCAACTGTGGTTAAAAAGCAATAAAATTAAAAGTTGTAATGGGGAGTCATTGACAAAAGGGTTACAATGCACTGGCCATATATCTTTTAACTAGCTAAATATAACCATAGGTTTCCATAAGTTCAAAGAGTGGTGGCCTGGAGATGAATACAACTGTTCCAACTGCGTTCTGGGCTAGGAGCCAGAAGATTGTTAAAACACCTTAGAACATGCTTATTCCCTCTTAGAACATTTTTTGGTACTTGCTCTATTAGTATGGATTTTATTTCCCCACCAAACGAATTCTCTGCCTTTGAACCATAAACAATAATGGCACATCTGTCTTTAGGCTGCTGTACTTTGAAAACCAATGCTAAGGACACAGAGGGGTAGATTTTCAAAGCATTGCGTGGGAGTTTGTACCAGGAGTCTAGCCAAATATTTTTCACTCATACTCATCCCTGAGCCTAACCTTTCCTCACTCCTTAGAATGGCTCTGTTTGCTCTGCCCACATGGGGACATTTCAGACAGCTTTTACCTCCAGGGACAGAGTTTCAGCTGGTCAGAAAAGCCTATAAATAGGGTTTTACTGATGACCTTTCAAATCTAGTGATGGATCTTCCCTCTGATCTTTTTTTATTTTACTTTTCTTGCTTTGTCTGTGTTTTTTGTGATTCTCAGTTTCTGCTGAATTATTTACCATTAGGCCACAATGTGACTAAAATCCCTGATAACACTGAGACAGGTGGTGTGAAGTGATTGCTGCTTAAAAGTGATTGCAGCTCAAAACTACATCGATGTGCATTGTGCCCACCTGTTTTCCGTGCTGGGGAGTTCAATGGCAGCCTTGCAGGAGCCAGGCTTTTATAGAGCCACAATGATAAAGCAGCAAATAAAGTAGTAAATTAAAAAGACCTCCCTGCATATCTCTTTGGCTGTATAAATTTCCTCACCCACTTGCTGAGAAAGTAAAACCATAACACTGCAATAGCATAACTAGCCATTGTATAGGACATGGGTAGCTTTCAGTTGTAACAATTGGTCAAGCTAATGGGAATGACTTTTTTAGATTTTCTCTTTCTTTTTTATTAATTATCTCTGCTAAAGGGAATGCAATTTTTTAAGAGATGTTAGTCATATTCCAAGTGGCTTGGCTTTCCATTCAGTAAAAACTTCTTGGTCTGTACTACTCTCTACTTCTTTGGAAGGCTTTTACTCTGTGGTGGAAATTTCCCCCTTTAAAGACTATCTCACAGCATTTCTTTGTGGATGCAGCACATGGATATTTGCTGTACCACAACAAACTCTCCTTCTAGTTACTACTCTTCCAAGCCTTATTTGATTTTGATGCACTACTTGCCATGGGGGTGTTATCATTTTTCACAGTTGAGAATCTCCTTTGATGAAGTCAGCTCAAAGTTCTACCTTTGGGTGGTTTCCCAGGAAAAACCTTTTGGCTAGTAGCAATTTTCCATTTAGAAAAGTTTGCCGGTTGAATTCAATTAGTGTCCTTGGAAACTTCTTGTCTTTAGAGATACCATCATTCTAGGGTTTTCACTGCTGGTTCTCAGGCATCTTTTTGTGTTATCGAAGATTGAGGCCAATAGAAACCCTTACTGAAATCCTGCTCCTTTTTCATGGAGACACCATGATGTAAGAAGAGGAAAACTTGCAGAACAGAAAGCTGGTCAGGGTGGAAAGGATTGAATCCTTGCAAAGTGTTTTCATGCCAAAGGAAAGCTCTGAGTTTATAAACTGTGTGGCACGCTGGAGGTGTGACTCGTTAAAGCTGGATCATGCTTCTGCAAACCTTCTACTGAGGAAACAAATGCTTTTGTGAATAGTCTTTGGCATGAATAAAAAAAAAATTGGAATCCAAACACCTGCAAAGTTCACTCATGAGTTCCTAGTTCCTGGACGGGAAAGGATATGATTGCTTTGATTGCTCTATACACTCCCATGACCTGCACGTCATCTCCTCAGAATCAGAGAAACAACACCTCCCTCCTATCCCATTTCAAACTTTGTGTTCCACCCCATGTGTTCAGAGGTTTTCACTTAACAACGTGTCCCATATGCATGGTGATGATGTAAGATGGCTTAAGTATTGTTCCAGTCATTTAGTCTCAAACATTTCTGAATAGATCCTCTACTTTTTTGAGTAATAGGCACATCTATCATTAAAATGTAAGAATGGATAATGAGTTGACCTTCAACTGCATGAAACCCCCCATTTTCTGGTGCAAGAACTCATTACATCTCCCTGTTATTAAATAACAATATTTTAATATAATTAAAGATGCTGCACCTCATTTGTTAAGAACTTGGGAAATTAATCTAGGCAGGGCAATAATGTAGTGGGGAAGGAAGGCATGTGAATCTTTTTTTTATTTATTTATTATTATTAGTTTCTTTCTTTGCTACTGGTTGTATCAGTGCCTTATCAGTTAAGTGCAGGAGCTTAACAATGGGTTCTCTCAGCAAATCCCTCTCTTTTTGCTGGGTGAGGTTAAAGAACAAACACATTGTCGTGAGCTTTTAAAAGCTTGATTTCAATTACATGGTAGTAGGGCAAAGCTCTCAAACACACAAAACTTTGACTTTGTAAAGATTGTGACCTCCCAGGTACACGTGCTTTAAGCAGAAAAAATGTACTTGACATGTCCCACTGCTGTTTCCATGCACCAGGAGCTGTGTGTATCGGGAAGAAGGAAAGGCGGGAGGGAGGCAGAGGTGTTCAACTTGGAATGGAGGGAAATCATTCCTCTGGGAAAGCAAAGCTCTTCTGTTTGACTAGTAAGAATTTGAAAGATAAATATATCCCTTATCATGGAATGATAAACAATGAGGTACAGGAAAGACTCTCTGAATAATTGAGTCTGATCTCCTGCATTTTGCAAGACTATTTGCCTTCACATTCCTATTAACATCTTATGGGACTTTGTCTTTCCTCATGTTTGCTTGTGGTAGTGCCCACAATGTTACAGGCACTTTCTAGGCTTTCAGGAAGAGCTGGTGCTTTCAGTCTCTGAATGGACAGGAAGACAAACAGAGGTCATGTCAGAGGAGCAACAAAAGAACTTTTCTGTGCAAACCAAGATTCACTGTAACGGCTGTGAATTTCATGAAGGGGGTTCAAGGAGGTTGTTTTTCCCTTTCCCACTTTGCCCTTTAGTTGCCTGGTACTGGTGTCCATGCCTGCAACTATAGCCACATGGCTCTGCAGCATTTACACAGGGCTGCCTCTGGCATCAACCAGACTGGAATTGTCTAAAAAAGGGGCATAAAACTGAGTACAGGAAACTGCAAGGTGTGTGTTCCTCCCTGACAGGTTTTTCACCTATACGAGCACATTTTATAGGGTTATTTGGAGAGGTAAGATGCTCACTGAAAGCCAGTGGTAGCTGGTTTCCTACCCATCCTTTGAAAATCCACCCTGTATTTTAACACACAGAAACTGATAAGGCTACACCACTGATACTGCCTATGACACTATCAGTGCTAAGGAGAAAAAACCCCAAAACACAAACCAGTACAAGGCACTGAAAGGAACTGGTTTTGTCCACACTGAAATTCAGTTTTCCTTCTCAAGCCTACTATAGGACTTTGACTCAAAATTGAAAGCAAATTAAATACCATTCCTAAACAAGTGAAATTCCTAATCCCCTGGTCTTTCATAGCTCAGACTGTTGTTTAATGCATCAATCACTGTGGCAGTTGTATCAGAGAGGTAAGTGCAGCCTAAGCTGTTTTGGAAGTAAAAGTAAAGTGAAAGATACCCACAAAACCAAATCAAACTGCTTGAAAAGGTGTCTTAACTGCTAGGAGACACAGCAGGGGGCAGATCAGCTTGGAAAGATACAGGAGACCAGAAAGAATCCCCCAAATGATGCATCCCTGTTGGGTTTCCAGTTCTGGTTTCACAGCTGTGCCCTTGGTGGCACAAGGGCCAGACTCCTGCCCTCCCTCCCTCCCTGCTGTACATCCCCCTTCCCGGTGACACCCCCAGGACAAGCAGCCCTTGGAGAGACTGCTCAGCACCACATGTTTCGTGGGGTCAGTTGGTGCTTTCACCATACTGGATGTCTCTCCTTGTAATTATTCACCTACCTGTAGCAGTTCTGAAGTAAGTTGGTGTGGTGTGTGACAGGGGAGGTGGAAGAGTTAAAAATCTTTCTCATGCTAGGTCCACTATTTGTGAGAGCAGGAGCTCTCTATCAGGGCTGGGCTTTGTAATGTATTCCATCTATTGATAAGAAAGCAAAATAACATTTCTAAATTGTTCAGGGTGTTTGCAGAATGCCAGGCCACTCCAGTGGCCTTCCATACAGAGCCCTGCTGATGATAAATCATAAGAGATATTCTAGAAGTGCCTATTTGCTTGTGGAAATATCTGAAATACTGGAAAGCTCACAGATTTCCCAAGGTAGGTGAAGAGGCCATTCAGCAAATTTTCCGTCTACTTGAAATGCAGTTTTCAAATCATTTAAATCCTAAGTACCTAATGAAAATACAGCGTAGTCCCCATGGCTTCCTGCAGCGGTACGCTCCAGTCTCAGGCTCACGCAGTCGAGCAAATAACCCCCATATATTATTTTGCACTAGGTGATTTCAGTCTGCAGCACATTGTGTTTGAACCATACGCCTATAAATGCCTTCAAAGAAGGGCAGGAGCCTGCCCACTGAGGAATAAATGCAGGAACAGAACCTCCTGTGCAAATATTAGTGTTCAGCATCCAGTGTAGCCCCAGCGAATATGTTCCTAACACATGTACAATTCAAATGAAAAGGTTATGTGCAGTACATGGACGTGTACTGACATGGCCCATGTGTTTCATGTGGAAGCACATTCACTGTCCTAAAGTAAATGTTGTCATCAAAAAAACACCTCATTTTCCTAATATTATTGATGTAAAGGGTTGACAGAAAAAATAAATCAGATTTATCTGGAAAATGAAGAAAGTTTCACCTACTTGTTGTGTAGCTTATTCCAAATTGGTTTCCTAAGTTACTGTGTTAAGAGGCAGCTATGTCAATAAATTATTTGGAAGCACAAGGCTCACTGCAAGGAGTCAGTGCTGTGGTTTGCATGTTCCTGCACAAGAGAAAAGTGGAAATCTTACAAAAGGTACCTATAAGATAACCCATCAATAAACAAAACCTTTCTGAAGTCACCCTGCAGTCTTGCTTATGCCCTGAAGCTTAAAGGTTCCAAAATGCTTAGAGTGAAATCTGTCTTCCAGTGGTGTTAGTAGCAAATTGTTCATTATTTCCAGGAGTCCAGAATACCATATTTACCCTTTTCTTTCTTTTTCTGCATCACACTGTAACTGTGTTCAGTATTCAAATGCTGAGACATTTAAAATTATGTTTATTTAAATGAATATTTTTAATGTATCACTGGCATAGCAGCCACCACTATGTGCAGCATTGGGATGCTGAATAAAAGGCAACAGAGATCCTGTGAGACTGCAGCATGCTGTCTGTTTACATATGAAAGCAGGTTCAATATGCACTACATTGTGGCAGCCCCATGATGCCTCTCTTTGTCGCTTGTTAGTCCAAGAGCCTCCTTACTTTCTCAGAGCTACTCCTTATGCATATGCATAACTCCTCATAATAATGCCATAAGGCTGCTAATCTATTCTCCTTCAAACCCCTCCTCAAAACTCACTTCTTCTGTGGTGGCTGGAAAACATCTGACAATAGCCCAGCAGCTGGTGAGCTGCTACTTATTCTACTGAAGACGATAAATATGCTGTTATCCCGGCTGCTTTATTTCCCTCTTCGCTATATCCACCTGTTGTTTTCATCCCATGCTAAAATGGTGAGGTTTTTAGAGGAAATACTATTGGGATTTTTCATAAATACACTTCACCTACCATGGCATTGTTTTTTGAGTAGGGTCTCTCCTTACTAGCACAATATGGTTAATTACAGACATATTGCCCAACCAATTTTATCCCATATTCCTTCCAAATACCCTGATAAGTTTGCATAAGTAGCTTCTCTGCCCATTGCAAAGCAACCAAGATGACAGAAAATATCAGTCTTCGGGAGGGAAGCAGGATGTTGTCTTTGTATATGATGAGGTACAGCAACAACTGCTGTAAATTTGGGATCAGTGGAACCTTTGCGATCTCTTCTCCCCTTCCCTTTCCTTGTGACCAGCTTCATTCCCTTCCTCTGCTCCTGGCTCTCCAGGTATTTCCTCCCTGGCTGCGAGGCAGGAGCTGCAGGTGCCCTGCACAGGAAACCTCTCCCGTCCCCACACATGGATGAGCGGCACAGAAGTGGCTTCTCCAGCACAAAGCCTGGTGTCCTTGCCAAAAAGCCCACGGCAAATTCACTTTCAAGCAGCACCGAGGCACATGTTGTGTGTAATGTTTAATTCGCATTTGGCACCTCCTGCCCTGAAGTAGACATGGCTGGGTAGTCCCTTCTCTGTCAAGGTGTCAAGGTCCAACCTGCACGCAGACCTGATTCTTCTTCAAGTCCCCTCAATCTACATTAGAAAATAATTTATTTATTTTACAGTTGTCACGATTTCAATGTGGACTTGTTTTAGCATTGTCTTAGTCATGGTGTTATAATATTATGTGAGGATTTCAGTATTCAGTTTTTCACAAAAGCACTTTCTGTCCACCTCTTGGCAGAGGAGAGTTTGAAGCTGCCATTTTTGAGAGGAGACAGCAAATACAAGAAGCAGCATGCTATTATTATGTTTGTTAAAACCAAGTTATCTTTGAACTATTTCATGTTTTATATGATTGAAGGTACTTCTGTGCTCAAAAACACTAAAAGAGTGAAATATCATTTTTGTTTTCTCTCTTCTGCATTTTCTTGGTAAAATCTGAAATTTTCATTAGACTATTAAAGCAGAACATATAGTATGCATCTGGCACTTTTTGGGCAACAGCTGATACAGCAACTAGTTATAATTGAGAAATTTTGAAACAAGTTAATTTGCTGTCTAAAGTGGACAATTGTCACAATTTTTGTGAAAAGTCAACTATAAAAGCTGTTATAAAATTGAAGGTGTGGGTGCTTTTGCATTTATCCAGTCTGGAATTTGAAACTGCACAGATCGTGTGACTTCTATGATTAGTCACAAAGGAACAAAATAGCCCAAAAGAACCATTAGAACAATCCAAGAATAAACAGATATTTTTTAATCTGAAGGATGAACAATCATGAGAAAACTGCAAAATTTTAGCACACCAGGATGAAATCATTAACGGGATAACTTATAAATTACTGAATCATCATAGGATGACATCTGTAACATTGATGATATATTCACAGAGTGTCTAAAAAGAAATAGAAGAGCTCATCTTTTGCAGTCTTTTAGGCTGTTCACTTCTCACTGAGAAAATCTTTGCAGTGTTCTGTAAAGATCTGCCCCAATACTTGCTGCAGTCAAAGTGGATCGTCCTATTCAATCTGGAAGGTATAGGAGCAAGGCTGTTAAGAAGCCCATTGAGATTTTAAAAGCATTGACTTAACACGGAAGATGGAGGCAAATTCAATGGATAGGGCATCCTGGGCTAGTAATGTCCACGGGTGATTCTGTGTGTCAGGAGTGAAACAGGGTCACCTTTCCTAGATGTCAGTTCAGTGGCTGATCTGCCAGGGTGCTGCTGCTGCTGCCCCACATGGTACCAGCTAGAACCTTCAATACAGCATCTTTCAGGTGATTTGTGTTGGAGTCTACAGCTCCCATGGATGGCATTCACAGTAGAAATGAATTCCTTTTAGCTGCAGAAATTGTTCCCTCAGACATTCACTCTGTTATAGGGTTTGAAACAGTCATTCAGATCAGCCATATCTTCTTCCAAGGCTTTCCCTGTGTTTTGTGATGCCTACCTCTGCATCCAGCCAAGCCAGTCATGGGAGAAGAAGCTCTAGGTCAGTACTTGGCAGTGCTGTTTAAATGGGAATTGCCACCTTCTTTTCTCATTTTTATTTTTCCCCAGTTTTCCCTATCTTGTCTTGCTTTCCACCGTTCCTTAAAATCCTGTCTCTTTCCTGACCCCCATCCTGCTGCTCCACCTTGACTTGCTTTCTCCTCATCTTTGTTTTCGTGTCCTCAAAATAAGGCCAGCTCCCCACAGCAGTGGCTGTGACATGACCTGACAAAGCTTGCTGAGGCTTTTTCCCCTCCTTACGTTCCTGTTTGTGGGACCTGCTGCTCAGGATGTGCTTGGGCGAGAAAGCTGACCACTCACATTTCAGTAAATGGGAAGGGACTCAAAGTGACCTAAGAGATGCTGTGTGCTTTCTTGGGTAATTTGCACTATACACATGCTTAATAGCCTGCAAAATAGGCAGAGTAACTGGAAGACTGGAGAGGGCACTTGAGTCATTATTGTGGAGTCACTGGAACCATGACATTCAAATGCAATGTGTTAATAGCCTTACCAAGAATAATTTGTAATAGGTTCGTAAGGCACCAAGAATGAACAAATAGAAGATTGTGTGCATGCATGCAAATATTTCTCACAGCTCTCAGGGGTATATATTTTGCACCAATAGGCACCAAGACAACCATTACTGCTGACAGGAAGCTCTATGTAAGTACAGAGGCATGAAATAACTAGTGATCAATGTAAAAGAAACAACACTTACCAAAGCAGAAAAGACTATTACCTGGTGTATGATAATGACCTCTGGGTTCTTGGAGCTTCACACAAAGTCAAAAGGAGGATGTGCTGGGTGGAGCTCACAAAGTGAAGGTCAACCAAGAGAGAGAAGCCTGTAGAGAGGTGAAGGTAGAAAAAAGCAATTTCTACAGTGGTCAGCTCACTTCTTAGTCATAATAGGTCAGTAATGAACAGATGAGTATTTGGAAGTGTGAGCCTGTGTTGGGAGGCTGTGCCGTAGAAAGAGAACAGTGTGCTTTGCAGAGAAGGTTGTGGAAGACTTACCAAAGTCGTATTGGTGGAGCTGTTGTGCTGGGGCTGGGTGATATGAAGGTTCAAGGCTATTAGCAGTAGTGTTAGCAGTTGTTATTGCTTGAAGAAAGAATGGGGGATGGTGAGACATCTATATTTCAAAGAATTTATAATACAATGTGCTTTTTCTGCACTTTGCCAGAGTCACTACCAGGACATCCACTTCAAAAGAATAGTTTGTCTGGGTTTAAATTATACTTGGGGCCAATTGCACAGCTATGCACTGATATTAAGAAGTGTCATATTATATGCAAACGCTTGTGTCTTTAGAAATACAAAGGAAATTCTATGGATTAAAATCTAGTGAAACAAAAAATTATTCAATTAATCAGCAACACTTCTTTTAAAAGGCCCCATGCTGAAATGAGAGGCATGTAAAGCCTACCTTTTACTTAGATGTAGTTCAAATAAATTACCTTGTCTTTTTCTGAAAGAAAAGAGAGAAAAAAGCAAAACAAAATAATCTTGTGCCAGTAGGAACAAAAAAAAAAAAGCTTTCTGTCAGCTGTGGCACGTTTAAACACCCTAAATATTTCATCAGACACTGCACTTATTTCAGTGTTTTAAATAAGATTTAATAAATAGGTGCATGTTCAGACTTGTACAGCCCTACTTTTGTCTGTAGTTGGCAATGTGCTGCTGTATGTGTTTGACTGTGCAGTTAAGAATTTTAATTACTTACCTGTTCTATAGAGACACTCATTCTCTTTTAACTGTTTATTAAAAAATAATACTGTGGCCATTGTGCAAGAAATCTTCCACATAATGTACAGCTGCAATATTGTCCATAGTAGGCCCCTATTTTCTGAAGGTACCCCCACATTCCCCTTGTCCCCTACTCCCCACGTCCGGTGTCTGGAATTCCCACAGACCTGAGATATTTATGTAACTGAGTCACTAGGTTTTGTGATCATTTCACGCTGAATGTTTTTGCTGTTAATTTCACAGAGATGTCTGAGATTTTTGCCATCTGCACACCCGAATGGATGGCACAAGCAGTGTCTGTCTTATTCTCAAGAAAACACAGCTGGAGCTGTTGCTCATTTTTCTGACTGTGTTTGTTTGTTTGTTTGTTTGTTTTGTTTCTAACTTCTAGACTTGATAAAAAAATACGAGGAGAATCAAAATCCCCAAAATTTGAGTTAAGTGATAGTAAGTTGATTTATCATCTTTGTCTGATGGGCTCCCTTAACAATGACATCCAGAATTTATAATTTTGCAATATCTAAAGACTAAATGGGTTCAAGATGCTGTTTTGCATAGCAAGTTCATGATTGTTGACCAAAATAATTACAACACTATTTAAATATCAGAAAAGAAAAGATGACAGGATGAAAATATTCCTTAATTTTAAGTTGATGGTCAGTGAATAAGATGCAGTAGGAGCTTACCACCCGGAGAAGTTCCTTCACTGCTAGAGAAGCAGCCTGGCTTAAGCTAGATGCTTAATTTTTAGATGCCTCAAGTCATATGAGATAGGTGTCATCATAAGAGTACATTAACAGAAGTGGCTGTAGACAGATACCACTCCAAACTGACCAGTCTTGAAGTAGCTCTGGAATTTATACCATTTGGGGCCCTTTGGGAGTCAATGTAATTTTTTTTATTTATCAGCACAAGAGCAAAGCATAGAGTTGGAAGATTTCTGGCCTTATTCATGAAGATGTTATGTCAGATACACAGAAACTGCAGCTGTCCTAAAACAAGGGATGTTTGTAAACAGCCATATATAGGTAAATGTTTGTAAACAGCTGTATATAGGTAAATATGCAGATAGGAATTTGTTTTCCAAACTACATTCTATTTGTGGTTTCATATTCCAGAATGTGTCCTGAATACAACAGGGGAAAAACAGATTAAAACATGATTGCTTACATAATTCTGTTTCTAACACTTGGGTGCAAATGAAGTAGATGTATGGATTTGAGCCAAAAATATTACAGGTTGTCCATTAAATGTGTCTTTTGATAGTAATGTATTCACTGTTGGATTTCTGGATACATCAAAGGCATTGGAACAAATTTTTAAGGGCTAAAGTCTTACAGTTTCAGGACCACCTCAGTTTCTCTCACACATCCAGGCATATTTGTCTGTGGATGTTCTGCTGACATGTCCTTTGGTCAGATGAGGTCAGTGGCCAAGCCTTGTACTGTTAAACAGCTGAGCATCTCCTCTGAGCTCCATGTTCTTTGACTGGAGTGCTACAGTGGTGTTTCCACAACTTCAAGTCTGGTGGCTTTATCTGGTGAGGCAAGGTGGGTGGCCTTGCCTTTCTGCTTTGTTTTGGGAAGCTACACTTTCATCTGAGAAATCTCAGAGCACAGTGTCTGACTCCATACGTGTTAGCAAACATGATGACCAGGTCATATTAGCCAGCTCAAGAGTGGTATTCAGTCTGTGTCTATATGTCATGCTTACACTTTATAATGGACACCTGTAGAGACCCTCAAATTAACATCACGGAGGCAGTGGAATGACGTTTTGCACCTGTCTAGAGATACTTGCTCACTGCCCAGGCATAGCAAAGTTGTATGAACTCAATATCATGCTCAGGTTCATGGACTATGAGTCTGTGCAGGGATGCAAAGTGGGGCTGTTGTTTAACCTCAACACAGCCACATTGCCAGTGCCATCTTGGGACACTCCAACATCTTGGGCAGCATGGGCACATGCTTAGAGGGTAACTCACCGAGCTAACGTGTAAGTGCATCCCACCCTACCTGCATATTTAATTTTGGTTTGCAAATCTTGTGAATGTACCAAAGGAATTGTTTGCCAACTTTAAATAGTCTTCAAATTGTTCTGGGGACCTTGCCCCCAGGATTAAATTTAGCAAGCCTGGAATTACAGTCTACCTACATATGTGTTCATTAAAAAGCTACAACCAACTGTCTATAAAATGTCAATACTCACATTTTTTTGGTACTACAGCCTTTGTTAGTGTAGCTACATGGAGGGCAGTAGACTAGCACAAGAGCATCTTATTTTGCTTTCAAAGGATTACTTCTTGTTCTTGTAACTTCCTACTTGAAAAATGAGAGGCTGCTTCTTTGAAAGGGAGAGTGGGAGGGAGGAAATATCCTTATTTGCATCCTTTGTTGTTTCTTTCGAGTGTTTTCTCCTCCTTCGTCTTGCTTTTCTCACATTTACTGCCTACCTTTACACTTGTTCCCTTGTCGGAGAAAGATGTTGATATCCTGCTGGCCCATTAGCTATCTTTTTGCTTGATTTGCCAGACTACTTCCATATGTTTTAACACATTTGGGAAAGATAGCCTTTTCTTTGATTTTTTAAAAAGTGTTTGTACTATGCTTTACAGACTGAAGCTTTTGCTGTAGAAATACTGTAAGTAATTCAATTAATATATAGCAAATGTTACCTTTGTTCTGAAACCCCAGGAAGCTGATGACTATTTTTGCTCTACCTCCCTTTTTATGCAAGAACTGAGGGAGCAGAGCAAAATCTTTGGGGAGAAATGAGAAATTTCCTTCTTCTGGTGTGAGCACAGTCATTGCCCCTTCCTTCATCCTCCAACAATTTGAAAGCAGCAAATGATTACATTAAACCATATTGTAACAGCAGTATGAGCTGGTTTAGAGCAGAAATACCAGGAAAGCTAAGAATTCATTTACTTAGTGTCAAAGATCCTCTGATAAAGACAAGCATTTATCATGAATGAGCTGGAGAGAACAAATATGGAAAGAAAGATGCAGGTTCAATTTTAGTATTTTTTCATGAGAGCTGTGAGAGCTTGTAATCATTAAGAACTCTATTTTCCTTAATTGGGCATAAGAATTAAAATAAAGAAGAAAAAAGTATATTTTTGTGATAATTTTTCTTGCACCTCCTTGCAAGCTAATGATAGAGTGTGAGCATTGCTCAGAAAAAAATTAGCTTTCAATAATGTTAGCAAAAATGCTTAAATTTGACTGTATCTGTGCACAAATTAGGCATCTCGGCTGGATTATCCAGCTCCCTCACTGGCTAGTGGGGAGGGACAGGTACTCCCAGTGACTTTCACTTCCAGAATCCTTGGCTACTTCAAGTGGGATTAATTGCCCTTTGAGAATGTTTCCTTTTCCTTGGCTATAAAAGATGTCTAAAGAGCTGTTTTATATAATAACCCGTAGCCCTGAGGGAAATTCCTGTGGGTGGCCTTTGCCCACTTGTTTATCCCCCAGCTCAGGTATTTGACGTGAGTGATTTGCAGAAGAATTACCACCATGTGTCCAGACCAAATGCACTAAGTATATATGACATAAACTGCATGTTAGAGGACTGTTTTCCTACTCTGGCCAGTGTAACAACCCATAAGTTGTTACTTATAATATCTTTCCTTCCTTTGCTGACAGTGTGATTGATATGACCAGAAACCACCTGCAACATAAATTCAGGGGCCAAGTGTCAGAAAACTGAAACAAAATGAAATATTTTGCCAGATATCCTACATGCTAGTTTTGCTGTAAAAAAGTTGTTTTACAGTTTTTTTGAGCAGTACTTGAGCAGGATGAAGTGACCATGAAATGGCTTGGCTTGGATGAGACCTTAGCTTGGATGAGACCTTAAAAGTCATCTAGTTCCAATTCATGGCAGGTCTGCCTTCCACCAGATCAGGACCCAGTTTGCAAGAATGGGAATATTGTGTGACACCACTGCACTTTTTAAGTGATCCTTCAAAATATTTTTCCTCTTTCACTAAATATTGCTGTAGTGCTCCTGCAAGTGCTTTGCTAACTGAAAGTGCTATCTAAATGCTTATTATTTTTGTTCCTTTACTTTGGAAAGTAGACTTTCCTCAAATAGTCCATCAGGGATTGTTTATTGTCTGTGAATGTGCCTTGCTTATAATCCTGGGCCAGTCACAGCACAAAAATTAAATAGCATCTAAGTCCAATTAATTCTTTTTCATATCTTTTTTTTTCTTCTTTTTTTTTTTCTTTTTTTTTTTTCTGTGAAGTAGCTGAAGGATAAATATCATAGCTGGGCCACCTGTCTTATCTGATCTATGCCTCCTCCTTTTCCAGTCAGGTTAAGTTAGAACTAGACAGGGATGCAGTGGATTTTATTTTGATTTGCTGTCTGTGGTTTCCATAACTCCTTTGTTTTACGTGCATGTCAGTGTACAGCACTATACAGCCTCTCAACATGGAGCTATCAGTGTTTTCAAGGAGTTGCCTCTACAAGGTTTCTTCCATGGGGCATGAGAATGGCTGTGGATCCACCTCCTGAACAGAATGTGCCTCATGAAAGGATCTTCCCTCTCCGGGTTAGCACTGCTCAGTTCAATCTCTGTGAATGAATCTCTCCAGTTATCAAAACCATAAAATGTTGTAAGATGAATAAGGAAAATGACTCATTTAAAGATGTTGAAATACAGTGGTCTTAATTTCTTGTTAGCAGAGGAGGAATCCAGGTTTAATTGTCAAACTCAACCCAACTTCACCATTCGTTACAGATCTCTTTAAACTGTGGGGATAATCACTGTTGTATTAACCTGAAAAGCATGTTCTGTTTACCCCCTCCCTTTCCAGTGCAGAACAGAGGTACCCCAGTCACCTGACCAGTTTGCAGCTCTCCAGATCTGACGTATGCAACTCAGAAGACTTTATTCCTTACCATTATATCTCAATGAAAATATTTTTTCTATGAGCTTTCCATCTTCATGGGAAACAGTGATTTTACTAAAGCACTTGGTGACTGCTTTGCAGTAAATAAAAATCAATTTATCTAATATGAATATGTGATTTGAAATGCTGATGGTCAGGATTTATTTTCAACTTTAGTTGTTATACCATTTGCTTTGGGAGACTTAGCATTGAGGTGTCAGAGATATTTCTTCACTTTGCTTTTCTCTTCCAGGACATTAAAAGGCACTTTCAAGTTAAACTTATCACGAGACTATGTGAAAATGAGAGACTATGTGAAACTGATGTCTGGTGTAGGTGAGTTGACCAAAGAGATTGTGAAGCTTCAAATTTATCTTTTTGTTCTGAAAGAGCAAAAGTCAGATCTGGCAATTAGAGTGAATTATGGTTCCGTTCCCAAACCATCTTTTCACCAGAGACACAAAACCCCCCTATGTTTATGTTTGCCACTGGTGTTTGGTGGAGACGTATGTTTCTTTAGTCTTTGTTTGCTTATGGGAAGCTTAGGGCTTATGCAAAGATTGGCACCTAAGTATAAAATAGTTTCCTGCACAGCAATAGCTCAAGGTTTTGAAGAGAGGTCAGCTTTTAGGCTTTACTTTAATTGTTGCTCTTGTAATCCCGAGATGCTGAATGGTTTTTTTAATGCAGACATGGGCTGAGTAGACAAAACTTATAAAATCCTCAGCTAAGTACGGTGCTAAGCTTCTGAATGTTTTCACAAGGCACCTCAGGGAATGTGGAGTTACAGTAGCTTTTAGCCACTTTGGTTTTGTGAAAATTTGGTATTGTAAAACCTATCTCCTGCTATTGAAGCTGAGGAACTCATTGTTGGGAATTAGTGTGACAATGGAACAGGGTTACTCTTGGGATCCTAAAAAGCAGTGTCAGTTCTAACTCACAGCATAGTTCCTTGAACTACAGAGAGGAATGCACATCTGAAATATCAGCTCTGAAGACAACAAAAACAATTAGATGAAAGTTCTAGTTAATGTTAAATCTTTAATTAATTTCTTATTTTCCAACCTGCCTTTCTTTCTGAAACAAACATCAGAGATACAAAGTCCTTCGTTTTCCTCTCTTGTGTCTGTTAGAAATGTAGAACTTTGTTCTAAGCTGCACTGAAGCTGTAACTTTACCCTTCAGAAGAAATACTGACATAATCATACCGATAAATTAAATGTGATTGTCACCATATAACTGTCTTGTTAAAAGGGGATCTTTAGAAGTTAGCTCAACATCCACCTCCTCCCTTTCCCTTTGGACCCAAACTGCTTCAGTAGTGGCTGAATTCAGCTGAAAAGCTGAATGCCAGGTTAGTTCCATTTTCCACTAACATCACTCTCTACTTTGCTGACAGTTCTCAGCACGGGGCATTCTGCACACTCCACTGCTCCATTATGGCAGTGAATCAAATCAGGCTGTTTATACTTTTTATTAATACAGATTATTCCTAGTTGGCAATATCAGCTCTCTTGTGAAACTTGAGCTGGACTGTAACCAATGTAATTTACTTGTTTATTTTTTTGCTTTCTGAAGAAACATAAATATCCACAAATACTCTTAGCAGTAACTTAAATTATGAAGACCTCATCTAGGGTTTGAATACAGGGAAGTCTCAGGAAAGCTAGCCATTGTATTTGCCTTTCATTTTCAATTCCTCTGCATTTTGGGAATTAGATTATAGTCTTGTCTGACTGAAGTGAATAAGAAACCTTCGCAGCTCACTGGTCTGAGGTTTGGGTTTGATCCCTGATCTCAGCTATGGAAATCAAGGATCAAATAGCTCAGGAGAAGGTCTCTGTCTTTATTCTCTGGCCAAGGCTTCTGTCAAGCGATGTAAGAATTAAGCCGAGTTCATTCTTCAAGCGTGATAGTAACTTCCATCTGCAAATGAGCCTTCAAATATGATGTGTTGTGGATCTACAGGTTATTGTTGATCCCCTAGGGTCTAACCCTGAACTGGCTACACTGTTTGTCTCTTTTAACTTCTGATACTCTCTTCTGCTCCTAAGGGTGAGATAATTGAAGAAAGGCAATAGTGTGGGTTTGGAAAGGAACCAGACAAAAGTGAGCAAACCTACGGTGCTGTGCTGTACATGTGCCTTGAGTGGCTGCACCATGGTCTCATGGCTGAGTTACCAGCAAAAATAATGCACTAAAACACCACGTTAGGACCTCAAAATGAGGAAACAGGCAGCTGGATTTCCCTGAGAGTCTGGCTGCCTGACTGAGGCTCCTCCTGGACACACACCCACAGCCTGGATGATGCAGTAGCCTTCTAACCTTTGAGACTATGTGTCCCAAAGTCATCATAGGACTTTTGGTATAACCCAGGCGGGTATTTCACACCTGTGTTGTCTTGTTACTTCCAGGAAATGAACATATGTTGTTCCTAGCTATGGCACAGCCTCTGTGAAGACTGCATGTGAACTCATATATCTTTGAAAATGTACAGATCCTCTGCAGATCTCACTACAACCTCAGGAACAGAGTCAGCATTTCAATCATACTTGGCGTCCTACTATGCAAACTGTTAGAAAATTAACAGATATGAACCTAGGGAAGGATACCTATTTGAGGTTTATGTTAGAAATTGCATATCTGAGGCTCCCTAGAAGTAGCTCATCAGAGGATTATGAATAATGTATGCCACTTTTTGCTGTTGGAGAGCCAGTTCTAACTGAATTAATCCACTCATATTTCTATATGTATAAAAAGCCTCAGCTTCTTTTCAGCCTTTATTCTTGCTGTAGTGTAGAGGTATTTGAGTAAAGTCAGTGATTTTTCTTCCTGTCTACTTTAGAAAACAAAACTTGTAGACTCTTTCTTTGACTTAAACACAGTCATTCTTCCTAAAGCTTTTAAAAGAAGCAGAGCTTTCAAGATCAAAGATGTTCATACAACACCTGTACTAACACTATTTTCAGTCGTTATTGACCATTCTTTGTGATATTGTTTTATGCAGGTGCCTTTCCAGTGAGCTCTTTAGAATGTGAGGGAATACCAAAAATAAGCATCTGTGTATCTTTTTATCACACTTTAAAAAGCGGAGCTTGTTGATGAATGGAGGGAAAAAAGCACATAAATATAATCACTTCACTCCTCTGCTCCTTGTGATCCAGGGATTTAGAGAATCTTCAGATGGTTGCTCACATGATCATGAAATCACTGTGTATTCTGTAGAATTCATGGATATGAGCCAGGAATGAATATTTACAAGTAGTGGCAAAACATGTCCCTTGATAATAATTTTTTATTACCTCTTTTTAAATAATTATCTTGCTAGGGAGCAAAAATAATTCCACATGTCTTAGGTTACCCATCCAATTCAGTCTGGAGAATGTCTGGTGAATACTTACAGGGAATAAGTAAGAGAGAACTTGCAGGCTTAAAATTATTCTCAAAAAGTACCCTGCAAACACTTAAAAATATCAAACGAGAAATAGATGTGAGTTCTCCAGTGATCAGAAAACAAACTAAAGGGGAAATTGAAGGGGATAAACATACAATAATTGTGCAACACAGACAGGAGTTGAACTATTCCAGTTGGCAGCTCTGTAACATTTAGAGTCCTCTTGTCCTGCTATATTTCTCTTTTAGCACTTACCAGTAATGAACTGGGCATATTTAAAGTCTCGAGTACAGAATATTATCGAGTACACATAATAAAAAATGGCTATATTGAAGCAAAAGAAAGCTGAACTCAATGACAATTACTCCCTTAATTAGGAGTTGGATCAAGACTTGTGCAAATGAACATACATTTATTTGTTTCTTAAAAAGAAAATTCATATTTCCCTTCAGAACATGATGTGAAGGTGTTTTTTTATTACTTTAATCTGAAGCAGTTGATTGCAGTGCAATGTTTGTATGAGTTTGAATGGTAAATCTCTTTTTTTCTCCTAGGACAGGAGTTTTAAAGGAAAGAGAGATGACAGAATAATCTTGTCCCAGACTGATAGTCCATATTATAGTATTATAATACAGGCATTATAATTCAGAAATGAACATTCATCACCATGTACTTGAAGGTGAACAGACTGCAAACCAGTTAGAGAGAAAATACTCATCAGAAAGTTTTGTGATGCAGGTGCCTTCTTGCTGATAGGCCCACAAACAGCTAATTCACAAACTGAAATAAACAGAATATATTTTTGCTTTTGTAAGAAGTGTTTATTTTATTTTATTTTAATTTTTTCTTTTTACCTGCTTGCTCTGTTACCCTGTGTGAGGAGGTGTCATTTTGTTCCAACTCTGTGTTAGCAGTAGCTGAACTGCCTAAGAAACCAGTGTAAGTGAAACCTACTGCGGTCCCCAAAGTCAGCAATAACAGTGCTGGGCACCATAAAGAGATGGGAGAGGTGTTCCCACAGCATCAAACCTGGGGTTCTACTCCTGGCGCTTAGCACCTAAAGAACTCAGACATTAGAGATGCATGAATTCTTCCAAAAGAGGGCAGAAGCAGCATTTACAGAGTCCTCTTGACAAATATGTTCCCTTCATCCTACTGCAGTCTTCTGCCTCTCAGTATCTCAGAATACAAACCTCTGGCTCTGCAAAACAAACAGTAAGGACCAGCCAGGAAACCTCATAAACGCTGTAACAGCCACACAGCAGTGCAGATTATAAAATATATATAAAATTCCTAAGTGCTGTCTTCCTGACAGTGAAACCCAGTAGGGAAAGTACAGACTGCAAAACGGGTGGAATGCCAAAGGTTGTTTTCAGTCCCTAATATTCATATTTTTTCATTTTACTTTCAGTTTGAATGGTTTGATAATAGTTTAATCAAAAGTCTGAGAAGTGTGTGAGCTTGTGTATAGCCCTTAGATGAAAGAAAGACAGACAAATGAAGAAGTGGTGGCCAGAAAGGTATGCTGTTATGTACCCACATGTAACCAATGTAAAATTTTTGGACATTCCAGGCCCAAGATCAGACCCAATGTGTCACCTTAGCCCAAGGCAGTGAAATCATCAAATAAACGTCTGAAAAGGACCACAAGAGACAATTTAGTCCAGCTCCCTGCCCTAAGGCAGGATCACGTCTACCTGCGTCATTCCTGACAGATGTTTGTCCAACCGGCTCTAAAAAGCTACACATGATCATGTCTGCCAGGTACCCAGGCTGACTTTCTTGCATGTTTGGCAGTGTTTGGGTAGCCTGTCAAACCAACAAAGTCCTGTTGAATTGACAGTTGAGGACAGTAATAGAGAAAAAGAAATATATATATGTTTTTGCACTACAAGAGAAATTGTATTTGATTTTACCTTATTGTCTCACTGGGAAATATTTCATTCGAGTAATTTGGATTCCTTTTAATGGTCTGTTTAGGTAAAACATGCGTAGTGGGATCTGCAGGCCATCAGAAATGGGCTATGGCAAGAAAATATAGAAATTGAAATACTTGTATGTGGAAGAATTTTGTGGGCAATATTAGAAATTTTCAGCCCAATTTAGAAGACACTACTAACATCTACATCCATATTTTTAGGATTGTCTTACTGTTGTCGAGATACTGAGAGAACAGCGCACCATGTTTCACCAAAATGTCTGTTATATAAGCATAAACTTCCAAGATCCAGACCAATATATCTTTTCAAAGCGTTTGACCCAAAATGTGTAAGAGCAGTCACCATACAGCTCTGTGACTGCTGACCTTTCATGGTGTTAGGTCATTTCAGTGTAGACTCACTGAGCTGATATGAGGGCTTGACCATACATAGATTAATTTGTGTGTTGAAAAATTTTAGGTGGTCTCGGACAAATACTCGTAAGTTCTGAAGCAGAATGAAAAGTTTAAATTAATTTTAAAAGTTCAGTTTAAATGTTTTGTTTAATTTCTAGTTTTTGACCTTGATTAGTTTATATAAATAGAACTAAAGCAAGTTAATAATTTAAAGTATTTTCATTTTAAGGCGCCTGATATAATATTGTAGGATATGTTTCAAGATTCCTAGTTATAGCTCTGAAAAGAGTTTGGCTCCATCTTCTCCATAACCCCTCATTAGGTCATTGAAGCTAACAATTATTTTCCCTCTTAGCTTTTTCTTTTCCGGGCTAAAACAGCTTCAGTCTCTCTTGTCCATAAAGTGCCTCAGCCTCCACCTGTTCTGGTTTACCAAAATCCTGCTTGTACCAAAGGGTCTCAAGCTGGTCACAGTTTTCCAGGTGCAGCCTAACCAGTACAGAACTGAGGGGAACAGTCATCTTTTGCTTAATGCATAATTCACATAGCAAAATTAGGCCTTACTTTGGAAAGATAATCTGAGAAGGACATCAGGTGAGTTCTAAGAAGGACTCGGTGAATCACAACAGAGATGATCATAAGCATCATAAGAGATAAGACAAACCTGCTAATTTTAAAGCATTCCTCAGGGAAAAATTCTTAACAGATTTTTTGAATTTAGCCCAAATTTTATTTAGACCTTCTCTGAAAGCTTGTCATTGGAAGTCAACAGTCTTCCATCTTCCTTATTCACTAGCAGGGTGCTCAGGGACTGGAAGGGGTTGCTCAGAGAAGCTGTGGCTGTCCCAGTCCTAGAAGGTCAAGCTGGATGGGGCTTTGAGCAACGTGGTCTAGAGGAAGGTGTCCCCTTCCCTGACAGAGGGGTTGAAATCAGGTGATGTTTAAGGTCCCTTCCAACACAAACTGTTCCATGATTCCATGATTCCAAACATGTATGCAGGTGCTATGCTAACTTGCAAGCTTAATGAATCACTGTGGGCAAGGTCTGATCCCTGCCAGAAATCCCAGTGCTTAGAACTCAAGGTCATGTCTCATTCTGACAGAAACAACACAGAACTTTGAGTTATATGCGGATCAACAACCCACAAAGTATTAAAAAACTCCTTAAGCTTAGGATTGTAAGAGTAGGCTAAACTGGAAAATATTTTAAAATCTGCATCTTGCCCTCCATTTCTTTTTATTTATTTCTTTTTTTTTAAAGATTTTGTGGGTGTCCCTTTCCAAAATGCTATTTTACCACACTGATATTTTCACAAATGTTTGTGTTTCTGGATTTCAGGACCCTGTCTTGAAATAAGAGTGACAGGTTATGCTGTCACTCCATGAAGGAATTACCTGGTGCCTGAGAGTGGGTATGAACACGAAATGGGTGGATCAATGGAAAAATGAAAAAAATATTTATGGCCAGGTCTGGCTGTGTTGTTCCTTCATTTTGGCAGCCTACCTTGGCTGTGAACCCTGCTCCAGAGCACAGCTCTTTGTGAAAGCAGTGTGAGAAGCGGGGTTTCTTCATGCATCTGTGATAAAAGTGAAGGGAGAGCTATTGCTTGTAGTTACAAAGAGTGATGGCAATAAACAGAAGAGAACAGAAAACAAGAGGATAAAGGAAATAATGATATGGAGGATGGAATTAGATATATGAATCCCTAAGAAAACCTTCACTGTCCAGGCTCAGTTAAAATTGTATCCTATGAATAGCTCCTGAAAGTTGCTCTTCTGGAAACAACCAGCCGCTATATTTTGGTCTGAATTCCAAGTTTTTCATCCTGTATCCTTGCATGATTCCTACTGTATATTTAATCTTATATGTATATGTGACAGGTTTGAAAGAAAATAGGTCAACAGTACTTAGGATAAGTAATACTTTAATCAATTTTAACATAACTTCTGATGGATAGTGACTGAGGATAACATACTGTCTTCACTAATTCCATTTAAAGTAGCAGGGACATAAAATAATCATATTGTTTAAATTGCTTGGGAGACACAAATTATCTGGTTTATATTCCCATAGAAGCTGTAATATCCCACAGGATACTGTGAAGGACACGCAATAATTTTATTATCTGCTATGATTATTATTGATATACAATGTACATGTAAATTCATTCTTCTTCAGTTCTGTCTGGAGAAATCATTAATGTATAATGGATCTGATGACACAGAAGACCTTAATGATAAGTTGTAACTGGACTTTTACTCCTTTTATGCTTAATAGATTTTTACTTAAAAGAGATATCCACTCATCTAGAGCTATCAAAATGTGTTCACATATGGTTGAGGGCAAAGCATGTGAAGCACCATTTTTGGAAACTCAATATTAAAAAATTTAAAGTTAGTATCATTACAGTGTTTAAAAATAGAAAACGCACATTACTTTTTAATGCAGATCATCCCATGCAAGACACAAGCAGTAAAAATGACCTGGATTTTTGGGCAGAAATATCAATATTCCCAATAAGAATATTAGAACAAAATCTCTAGCATTTGCCTCTCAGAGCAGTTCAAATGGTCTCTACAGCACTATGACATTTTATATAGGCTTGAATCATAGAATCATAGAATGGTTTGTGTTGGAAGGGACCTTAAAGTTCCAATCCCTATGATGTGGACAGCGATGCCACCCACTAGACCAGATTGCTCCTGGCCCCGTTCAACCTGACCATGAACACTTCCAGGGATGGGGCATCCACAGCTTCTCTCAGTCACCCGTTCAAGGATTGACAAGAAGGAAATGATGGTTGACTGTATATTTTGGCTTACAACCTTCCTTGGGAGAGTGAAAATCTAGTGGAAAAAAATGCCTCATTTTCAAGGTGATAGAAGAATATGAACAGTACCTGGCAGTGAATAGTTGACAATCAAGAGATGCTGGAAGAAAAGCACGAGTGCAGTCCTGGACACAGAAGCAGGGGAAGATCAAGTTAGAGTACAGACAGATGAATTTTTGTCTCTCTTCATGATGTAACATAATGCACCATCTTGTACTAAAGTAACACCATCTTGTGATATTTAGAAGAATCTGAAGAGGCCGACAAAATGTGTGCGTTCTTACCTGTTGATCCAAAAGCCAAGTACCAGCTGATTCTTAAAAAAGGTGGTAATGGTCAAACCTGACACAAACAGTCACCTTGAGCTATGGTGTAGAAAAGAAAAACCATTGGGAAAGGGAGCTATGCAGCAATATGTGAGACGTGGCAGGGGAAGGTTTATCCACGGCACCTTTCTTGAAGTTCTTCCCAGGTACCGCTCCCAGGGACTGGCTGCTTGAAGTGTCATGCTCATGGCTCTCCTTGTCCTCTTTTGGTGTCCCTTCAAAGGGATTCACGATTTGAGTGTCCCTCAGGCCACCCTGTCAGCAGCTCTAGCAGACAGCTGTTGGAGTTTCCTTGTCTGTTCCAGAAGCCACCCAAAGACATTCTGAGTTGTCAATTCACTGTGGAACAGGAGGCAAAAGGGAAGGCAAACTAGCACATGAACCACAGGGTGTGTAAATGCTTTCATAAAACTTACAATTCTACTTTAACAGGTTCTTGAGGGAATTCCTTGCTGTCATAACACCATAAGGTTGTCTGCCATCCATTTCAGTCAGGCTGGAACACACCTGCTGCCCTCTAGGATAAGGACATCTTAGGAAAGCAGGTAATCCCAGAGTTTCTATTGCACATTTACTCCAGAAGTGGTGGTGTTCCACTGGACTAGAGTGCAACTGTGGAGACTTGGACCCAGGGGTGTAAAAGGCATGTGATGGAGGAACAGGGGTTTGAAGATGATAGCAAAGTAGTGGGACTCTAGTGAAAAATGCTCATTTTCTTCCATTTCTTTTGTTATAGACTCAGATTTGGACTCAAATAATATGATTTGACAAACACTTTCCAAAATTATAGAAAGGGGTGGTCTTTGCCCTGAGGCGATCACAGTTCTCAGCACTGCCCAAATCTGCACTGCAGGCAGAGGGGTGTGGGACAAGACTCTACACAGAGGCAGAGCACTGGCACAGCATTGCAGCTCCAGTTCATCCCTGCTCTAATCATTTAGGATAACAACTTCAGTGCCAAATCCTCTTGCAGCAACAAAGAGAGGCTTTGCCATTCATTCACAAGAGAAAGGAGGGGAGGCAAAGCAGAGTTTTACCTCTAGCATAAACAGCCCCCTAAGTAACTCGTGAAGATTCAGGTAACATAATGCTTTAAAGAGATATTTTTAAAGAGATGATTTTTTTTTCCAATTAAATAACCATTTCATTTGCAGGTGAGGATGGCTGGTGCAGGATGGAACTTCTGTGGCATTTTGTTGTGATTCTTTTCTCACTCTCTGTTACCAACAAGATATGTGCTACAGAGAAGTAACACATAAACTGTAAGCAAATTTTAAAAACGCTTCACCCAACTTTCTTTTGGCCTATTTTTTACAATATTTAGCAAATATATTTGTGTTTTCCCTTGTGTATAAAAATGTTGTCTCATTTTCAAATGAAAAGATGGAGCTTTATGGAAGCAGAGGTTGCATATAAATCATGATGTCTTAAAACAAAAGAGAATGATTCTGCAAAACTCACCTAATAGTTTAAAGTTTGTGATCAGAGTCTGTTTCACAGAGCTCTTTAAATCCCCGTAAATAGTGAAAAAATATGTAGAAGTGCCCTACTGTAATTTTTGGCTTGTGTTCTTGTTAAGAGATAGCGCTGTATAGCAATTTTCCCATAGCAAGGTCTTTTTCTGCACTTGACTACCTTCAACTGACTCAGTGCAATGGCTTATGTGCTTATAGTCACCCAGGTGCTTAAGCACTTCACTTAATGAGTGCCTTGGGCAATGAGGATAAAGAGAAATCTGCCGCCCCGGAGGAACTAGTCTCTTTTCTATGATAATGGCAGAAAATTTCACTGAGGCTGCTGAAAAAAAAAAAGGCCAACATAAAACCTGACATGTAGGATAACTACGATCAGGGTATCTTCAGAAACTTTCTCTCTTCTGCCCTAGAAATGGCTATGAAAGGGTCATGGATGCATCTTTGACATGCTGACACTGGGGATGGACTCTATGGCTTGTCCATGCAGGTGCAGCACATGCACAGGAGATCTCTGGTGGAAGTACAGCAGTCTTCTGCAGTATCCAGGGCAATATGTGTCTCCTGCCATCCTTCTCTTCAGCTGGACTTTGAGAGTTTAAACTGTTAAGCAGTTTGTAAAATGTGGAGCTCCTATCATTTGAGTTCTCACTTCTCACTTCCCTTGATCAGGAAAGGACTGGCCTTCCACTTTATCTCTCTTTGAACCTTCTCTGAAAGAGCATAAGTGGATTCATACCATCAATGACTTACCTGAGGTGTGGTCCAGAGACAGCTCTAGGTAGAGTCTGTACACAGCTGGGTGCAAATGAGATCCCTGCCCAGCAGTGGTGCTTTGTTTTGGAGCACCACACATATCTCTTGTTCTAGAGAGCTCCCAGCAACCTGAAAATTTGAGATTGTTTTCATATGAAGCAGAATCTATCACTAAATTCAGCCAAACAGAACCGTACACATTACTGATTCCCTGTGTATTACCAGCTGGTAGAATGCCATCTTAGGTGCTTTGTAACTAATCTGTAGAACCGTTTCATCTTTATACTGTTCTCAATGTAAGGATAGTGATAAGTGTGCATGATGGTCTGGAAGAAATTGGAAGGCTCTGGGAAACATATAGGCATTACTGATGCACAGGTAAGATGTATGGACAGATAAAAGCTACTTTTTTACAAAGGTGTCACTTTTAAAATGTTTTTGCTAGATTTAGGCTAGTCCTATCTAGAAAAACGCTGTTAAAAATAGCATTGCAAAAAAGTAACGAATGTTTTCAGTATCAACTCCCAGTGACAACTCTCTAAGAGCTCAACTAATATAATTAATAAAGGGATGATGAATTAACCCCTTTTAGTTCAGTGGAGTTATCTCAGAGATAACTTTGACTCCATTGCCTTTTGTGCATTTGACATGTCAGAATTTTCTTTAATTGTAAGTGAACCATGTTTTTACAACAAATGGTTTTTAAAACTCAGATCAGGGAAATCTTTGGTATAAGGTTTATATGCATAATTATTTCTTTCTTGGAGATGAAATAACCCCATTTATAATCCATTCAAAGTAATAGTTGGCAACTTATGAACTTATGCTTATACATTTTACTAACTTATGAAATTAAGATTTTTAGTGTAAATTATAGTTTTGGTGGAGTGCAGTGATACTGTATGTGTCCCACTGCCCACCACCCCATCCTCACTCTCATGCTCGTTTCCAGACTTTGAGGCTGTTTTAGTTTAAGGTAAGCTAAGAACCTTTTTCCATTGATCTTTTTATTCCACATCTACAAAAGAAAATGCTAAGACGTTGCTACTGATTTTTTCCCCCCAATATGTGGTCATTATAAGCGAAAAAGAAGCTCACACTTCTACCTTTTAATTGGGCGTTTAGCAGGACAATGTTTGAAAGCAATTAATGGGAAAAACATTTTTGTCCTGTTTTATCAATTGGTCTCCAAGAAAAATGCTGTCCAAAGTAACTATTATGTGCAAGCCAGGAAACTGTTGTCCTTTTCAGTTTTTCCCATGTCACAATTTATTCATTTAATTCAGTTCCTCAAAATTACTGCAGTGCCAATTATCTCTCTCTGTGTAGAAAATGAGTTTGGCCTACTTCAGCTTCCTTCATTTTATGCCTGTTTTGGGCTATTCTTCAATGAGTGAGTAATGTGCGATGTGAAAAAAGGGAGGATCTTCAAAAATATGTGAAGTGTCTAAAGTGGCTTTTTGGTACCTGTGAAGAGGCCCCTTGAAGAAGCTTAAAGGACAATAGAATATTGCGGCTGGCAGTCGTTTATTTTGTCCACATGACTCATTTCACACGCACCCAGGCAACTGATGAATGGAGGATTAACACAAGTTTTCACCTTATTGAAATGAGTGATTCAAAGCAAACAAATAGGACTAACTAGTTTGGAATATGAAATTAAAGTTTCTCTGAGTCCTTTTGTTATGCATCACTTTCAAACTTAATTAGAAATATGATGGCTTTGGAATTACTTTTAACCAACTTTGTTAAATAACAGTAGTTTAATGTTTGCTATTGTCACACAGTCTACTTGTCTGAAATATAAAGACTCCCAGGGACTGTTCAAAAAGTTGTTTCAAAACAAAATGAAAAAATGCCACATATATACACATATTCTCTTTTTCTTTGGGCAGGTTTATGGATACACAAAGAAAGAGCATTAGATACATTTTTTATTGTTAGTTGCATTATATATATATCTATAAATATTTATAGACGTGAAGGTAGCAGTACAGGGAAAGTGCTTTAGATGCGATATTCATGGTAACTTCCACAACTCATTCAACTCCTTGAGCTTTGTGATTATACTCGAAACAGAATGAGGTTACACCATCCAACCCTACGTGACTTTATGTGGTGCTAAGTTGCAACACTCCACAGTCATACAAGTCACAAGCTCCCAGTCTACAATTTGAGCATTTTCCCTCGAGGAAGGATAGTTTAGCATCTTTGTATGGCACAGTCAATGTCCAGGGCACACACAGACTTTTGAAACAGAATGTGTCCCTTCTATGCCTTCTAAGGATGCAAAACATTGTTATTAACACCCTTTTTTTCAGCAGATAACCAAACACACCTTTCTGGCCTTACAGTTAATGGGGCATGTGCCCTTTTCCCCTGTTTTTTTGAATAATGCTCTCCAGTGCCTGATCCCTTAAGCTGAGTTGGCTTCTTCTGTGGAACATCTCCATGAAATCCTGCATACAGTTACACAGAAGCTCCAGGATGTGGTCGAATCACAAATTTTGTCATTACACTCAAAGATTATAAGGGTTGGGCTAGCTGATCTTTATGGGTGCCTTCCAACTCAGCATATTCTGTGATTCCACAACTATGAGCATGACACCCTGTAAGGAACTTGCGCAGAAGTGTACTGAATTAAATGCAAGAATTTTAGTTTAGGCAGTGGCAGTCCAGGGGAGAAAAAGAGATAGTTAATTCACCATCTAACATGTGTCTGATCCTTTTTTTAAGATTTGTACAAATGTAGGAGAGAGAGGGACCAGAGACCGAGTTGTTTCTGTTTCCCACACAATCAGGAGCACTATGGAATAGCTCTACTGAGATCCATTTTTGTCACAGTATTGCTATTCCTGGCTGCACAGGGATGGCAGGGGTTTGTTGCAGCATGGAGAGGTACTGTGATCATGGGATGACCAAAATAAGTTGGGGTGTGGGATGACCTCTTAGCATTTCTACTGAAAATAGCAAATATTGGCCATATTTTGATATGCATCCAAAGTTTCATTCCTGGTTTTTTGAGAGAGGTTTTGATTTGGGTTGGCATCTACTCACTGTTCAGGAAGACAGGCAGGAGCTTTGACAAATTCAGCTGCCAAGGTTTAATGAGTGTCCTTTGAACACATTCAGACTTTAGTATTTCCTTGTCCAGAGTCTTTTACCTTCATTGGCTGGAACATTTTCACAAATGTACAAGATTTTCCCATAAATCAGTCTTTTTGGCAGTTTTAAAAGCATCAGTTGAGGCATGGAAATGTGAGACCTTCTCAGCAAAATGTCTGCAATATTTTCTTTCTAAAGGGAAAAATAATTTATAAGTTTTTCTTTTTTCAATCTTAAAAAGCACTGACATTTTTGTTGTTGCTGTTCAGACTGATTTCAATCTGAGACAGGCTTTTGCTATGGAAAATCTTTTCACATCTCTCATTGTAGTAAGTGTCTGAGTTTGGGTTCTCTGCAGAAGCATTGAAAATTTCTGGTAAATGTAATTAAAGTTTCCCAACAAGTAAAATTATACTTTTCTGGGCAATTTCAACACTTTCACTTTTGCTTTGGTGAAAAGATTTTAAAATCTGCTTTGGTTGTGGAGCCTCACATACATATTTGAAATATTTAGTCGAAAATCATTCTCTAATCTTGCTTCATTTGGAGGAATGAATTTATTCAATTATTTTGGACTGTGTCAAGGAGATTAGCACATTTAAAATCTGATAGCTGTATACACATTGCGCTGAACAGTATTCCAATGTAATGCCAAAGCAAAACAAGAATCAAAGCAAGCTTTTTCTCATCAAGACAAAAAATTTGGATTAGTCATTGTGAAACATTTAATTTTGGATTTATTGCCCAAACTGTTTGTCTGGCCTGGTAAAAAATACAGTTCCTCCAAAGGAAATTTTATATTTTGGTGAGGGAAGAGTTAAGATTCATGAAAGTGCTGGTGACTGTAAACCCTGGAAGCAGCCTGGAAGCAAATTGGGGAGCGGGTGGATGTGATCGGCCTGTCCCTGGTCTGGGTGCCATGGTCCTCCTGGAAGCTTGGGCTCAGCACTGTCAGGGAAACCCTTGATTTGTCCTGCTGAAATACAGGGCTTTCAGGCCTCATTCTCTCTTCTCTCTATGCCAGTGGAAAGACTTTGGGTGGTTTCAATGAGCATGAGCTGGATGCTGAAAACTACTGTTGCTCATCATGCTGAGAGGAAAACCACCTGCCCATGAGATTCTCCAAAACCTGGTCCTAAGTGAAAAAAATTATCTATTCCGACGCATTGAGAAGAATTGCCAAGTGATGTGACTAGTTTGTATTGTGAAGATCTGCCATGAACACCTCACTTTTGTCACAGCTTATCACTTAACTCATGAATGCATTTTCCATACTAATCATTACCAAGGTTTTACAGCACAATGTCTCTGCCCATTTGGGCTCGACCCAGAATACGTGTACAATTTGCTCTGAGAACTCTTGATAAGGTTGGAAACTGTCATTTACCACCCCAGAGGATAATTCTCTAAAGGAGGGAAATTCTCTACTGCAGATAACAATGATGTAACTATATAATTTACCAAGGTGTCATCACTGGACTTACGAATACAACCATGATGGGACTGTATGCATTGTAATCCCAAGTGCTGCCATATCTAATTCCTGAGTGGATGGTTGTAAATCCTGTTGAATCCATAATACCCAGGCAACATTTCAGTCCTCTACAGAAAGATTTCTAAAAGAGTGGAGAGAGAAAATCTGGTCATAGAATGCTTTCTGCCTCAGAGGGTAAAGCATTCAAATGGAAGTGAAAGTAGAAATAATTGAAAGCAGAGAAAGATGTTGCACCACAGCCTACACTGAAACCAAGATTACCATCTCGGGGTGAAGCGAACATTGCCAGCCTCTGTTGGATGAATCCTAAATATTTACTGCCCTGTAATGATATCTCATCGTGATATGTAAGCCAAGATTTTGATATGAAAAGTCAGTTTCATTTTCTATCAAATCTTGGACTGGAAAATGTCTATGAATCATTGGTTTTGCATTTAGAATCATGATGGATATGATAAAGACAGCATTCTCTGGACTAGGAAGAAATGCTGTTACTGCCCTTTTCAACAATAGAGACTTATTTCTAATGTGACAAATACAAGGAAAGGTTCCCCTATTCATTCTTGTTTGCTGGAGCTGTCCACCTGAATGTGATCTTCATGTGAGTGCAAAGTGATAATTGCATACCTACGTCAGTGAAATCCATGTGTAAGAAGTACCTAATGTAGTCTCTCTTGTATTTTAACTCTGACAGCAAATATTTTTATGCTTCCCCACATACATCACAGTAAGTCTGTCTTTCACACCCATTCAACGCAATTCTGAAACCTAAGGAGAATGTTTTTCATCTTTTTCTAGGGTGGAAGGCAGCTTTACTGTTACCTGATCAATGGGAAAGGTGATTTTGTTGAAATACGCAGAAATTAGTACCATCCCCAGAAACTCTCACCTCTGTGCCAAGAGGAGACATCTTTGCTGAGAGCAGTGACATTGCAGACAGCCCAGCTGCACGCTGACACAGCTGCTGTCCCTAGACACAGCTTCTAGACTCCCTGTTGAAAAACATGTTTATGTGACAAGGCATAAGCACTTTTTCAGACAAGCACAGCTCATATCATTGGGCAATATTGCACTTCTTTTGTGTTTGACTAGGAATGACCCAGGTGTGTTTTGTATGAGAATGAAATTACAAGAGCATGGCAGCTTTCAAACTTCATGAAATTACGACAGGGAATATGACCTGAAAGACTGTCCTGTGTTTTTTCCAGAACTGCCATTGATGGGTTTTCATATGTTTTATTCAGGGTCCATTTCACAAGCCAGTGGTGAGGAGTTTCCAGCTTGTCTTCCTTCACTTTGCAAATTTGCTTTTCTTTTTTCTTTCTTTTTCTTTTTTTTTTAGATCTGTCTTTTAGTTTTTAATTTTTCAGCTTTCACAAGGAAAGAGCAAGTCTCAGGGTCAGAGTGATGGTGTTAAGCTCCAGGAGCAGCACCACAAGAGAGAAACAGTCTGGAAGGACACAATAAAATCAGTAGCATTCGTGACCAAAATTGTAAATGGACTTAAAAATATGAAATAACATTTCCCCTCTTACCAGCTCAAGGGTTTTGTATTATTAAACCTAGCAGCCACAGCACAATGAGCTCTGCACTGTACTTGTTAGCAGAGGAAAAGAAGGTAAAAAAATGAAAATGAAAAACTATATTATTTTCCACTAAACACATTGATGTAGCAGTGTTGTTAGAAAGCTCATCTTTATTCATTCCTCTGTTAGCTCAAAAGTCCCAGGGAAGTCACCACCCAATCACACTCACCCTCCTTTGAAACCTTCTCCAAATGCACACCTCAAAACCACTGCCCAGTCCAGGGAGTCACATCATGCCTGGTTTATTTTCTCCTGCCATGCCACTGGATGCTGTATCGAGTCCTGCTGCCTGTCCAGAGCTGCTGTGGATGCTGCTGTGGGCTGTGAACCAGCAGCTATATTGCAGACCAGGAATGACAGCTTATCAGGAGGGACTTAACGTGATTCCTCTCCTTGTAATTTGTAAAGTGCTTTGGGGTTCCACTCGGTGAAGTCAGCTCTCTTAATGTGTTATTGCTCCATCTGAAAGGCTGCACAGTGGAGCACTGCAGGGTCCCAGTGCTTCTGATAATTCTGATGCTTTTCTGGGAAGGACATCTGTGAATGCCTGGCTATGTCTAAAGACTGAAAATGGGGGGAAATGGGTAATTTAGCTGATGTGGGGGATGCCACATGGTCCAGTGATGGGAGGGTGCGGAAGGTTCACACAGGCTGTAGGGTTGCCTAAGAATAAGCTAAGAGGAGATTTGTTTGCTCAGGGAAAGAAAGGAGACAGCTCTGGTTTATTGAAGGCTGAAGCTACAATTCATCCTGAATCTTCATGGATGCCATCTCTGGCTCTGCTGAGCAGCCCTGACTCATAATCATCCCCCCCCCCCCTCCTACTGCAGTCCCCATCCCTCCCCCCATCCCAAATTGGGAAAGGGCTGAGAATTTGTCTCGCTCCAGCCCTCACCAGGGCCATGAGTGTCAGCTGCTCTGTCTGATGACTGGCGCACTGATTATGCACCTATCCAGACACATGGAAACTCCACAGGGAAAAGCTCCCCAATACATACACATTTGTAATCTCTTGTGAATAGAGTCCTAAGTGCCCATTAACTATTGCTCAATTACACGGGAACTCTGCAGAAGTAAATATGGCATGCACATGAATATCAATTAACGCCATTATGATCAGTGTGGCCTTGAGTCAGGAGGGAAATGTGCATAATCTTGACAGAATTATGAAGGCATGCTTCATTTTACTCATGTAGATTGGAATAGTAGGTTCTGCTAATAAAAGCTTTTGCATTTTTAAAAATAGTTTAACAAGCCCAGAATAGTTTTGAATCACATCCGCCTCTGATTTCAGTTGTTAAAGTGAGCTTTGAAGATCTTTTTTAACAGACAGAGGGAAAAACCTCTCCTGCTCAGGCTGTAATTTCTCAATTTCCCTTTCCTCCTTCAATTGTCCAGGATTCACACAGCCCTATCCTACCTAACACCCTACAGGTACAACCAGAAACCTGCACCAAAAGAGGTTCATAGCTGAAAGACAAATGCAGAGCAGCAGACTGGCAAACCATTTCAACTGAAAGAAAAGGAGCATCTGCATTGGGGTATCTTATCCTGAATCCTCATATCCACCTGCTCTCAGACCAGGAGTGAATCCCATGTTGATGTCAACACCTCTAATGTAGCTGGAAGGTGTAAAAGAGCTGCACCACATAAAAATGAAGGCTTTATAAGGAATATCTTTACTGTCACAGATTTTTGCCTCAGGAGAAGAAGGACAAATGATATACAAGGTCATCAGGGGCAGGGTGATTTCAGAAGCATTTATGGGACTACCCCAATGGTTGTGGCCTCTTTTCCGCTCTGATGGGAAACTTCAGTGCAGTGTTGTAAACTTTCCATATAATTTTCTTTCACTGAGTCAAGCTATCCTGGCACTGTCTCCCAGGTGCTACTGAATTTTGGAAGCCAGTTGTCTCATAGAGACTCTTCAAGCCAAACTGTAGTGTCCTATGTGTCTTCCCTCATAGGCTGTTGTCCAAGGAGCCTAAAAATAACTTCGCAACACACAGTGCTTATTGTTTGAGATGCATTCAGTCCAGCTTAGTCTCACATTAATATTTCCATAATTTTGAAATCTACTGTGTTACCTCCTGGGCTGGAAAACCACACAGGCTGTATCCTTGGGGGTAAACTGACCATCCACATTGTTATTTGATGTCTGGGCTTCACTGAGGACCAGTGTGGCTTTGGTGTCCTTGCTGGTGGACCTGGAGGAGTTTGCTGTGGGGATAGAGTCACTCTCCAGTTTGCTTTATTTACTAAGAAGTAGATGTAGCCCATTTCTATACTCCTACACTAAAGAGGAGCACTGCAGGCATTCAAGCACTTTCCTGCTATGGTCCATACTGTTTAAATATTAGCAACTTCCCTGGCACATCTTTGTCCCATGCCATCACACTTCAACATGATGCCCGGACACAATGCAGGCAACAGCATTGGCCAGGAACCACTCCCAGTAGGCAGGATGGAAAAAGGACCCATATGCACCCATGTAGTTACTAATCATGACTTGCCACTTGCCTTGGTGGCAAAGAACAGGTGCTGGTCCATTTTATGTACTAGAATAGATGTAGTTATAGAGACTGAAATGTCTGTATTGCCTTTAATTAAAATGAAATTTTGTTTCATGGCAGTTATCAAAACAGTCTGAGTTGTGGGATCAGGGTTGTGAGACACCACTGGAGTCAGAGACTGGCATGTAGAGTGAAAATATACATTGGTGCATCTGTGTCAGGAAGGCAGGTAATCACACTGGATGGAGTACAGGTGAGCTGACAGACAACATTTATTCAATAAAGCAAATAGTCCAGTTTCTGAGTGTATGTAAACTTGAGCTTGCAATAGTTTTAGAAAACAAATTGGGACAGTTTTGGAGAACTTCTTTAGAGTTAATATACTGGAAAAATGCATAACCATTTTCATATAATTATTTTAATTTTTATCTTGTTGAGGGAAGAGCTAGAAGGTTTTGGAGCTGTAGGTACATTTAGAATATTTACCAATTTTCAGCAATGTATACGGTTGTATCTACAAATAAAAGAAAACTATATAGTTCAGCAAATACAGTCAAAAAAAGGAAACATGAGTAAGTAAATATTATGAAATCTGAACAAATGTCAGCTAGCCAAAAGAATGAAGGATGGCTGTATGAGATGGAATACTGAGGAACAGTTCTTTTAGCCCAAACCTCAGTCTGTGTTTGAAGAAATATATTTTTCTGCAAAGTTACTAGAGTAGGACTCATCCCTTGATATCCATTGTGAAGCAATGTGCTTTCTGTCCTTTGTTAGGGCTGTATGCCACAGACAACAGTATGCCAAGTACTAAGTCTTCAGCACAGACTTTTCAGGATAAGTATTAACCAAACACAGTAATCAGATTTCTTTGCTGTATTAGGATCTCATTGTCTGAAAACTAAAACCTCATGGCAGCAATTTTTAACAAACTTTTATGATCCTGTTCTGCAAGTGCCCAGCAGAACCACTGGGGTCTACCACTAGTTGCCACATGAGGAAAGAATGAACCTGAGATACTGAGAACATCTTGTAAGTCAATGCAGTGCCTTGGCTGTCACTGGTTTTACCTGGTTTTGGAGGTTAAACCATTCAGAACTTTACCCTGAGTTACCTGATCAATAAAGCATTCATAACATCCCCCTTGCAGGAACGGGTTAAATTTAATTAGTTAATATTGAAAAGCACTCTGGAGATGAAAAGTGCTCTGCTATGTAAGTGCTGACCATTAGCCATTATTAGGTCCTCTCTTATTTTTCATACATTAGCCCAACTAAAAGGCAACTCAAAAAGTTTTTCATTATATGCAGGGCTTTGCCAATTTAAACCAGCCGATTTAAAGTACATTTAACAAGTTGAATTGGTATATTTTAATGGCCTATAAGCAGGTTTGTGGCAAAAGGGGAAGAAAGTTAATTTCTGTCCCCGCTTCTTTAAATTAATAGAACATAATTTGTAGCGTTGGACCAAGTTTCCAAAGGAAATCATTGTGTTGGCAAGGTTGGTTAAATAAAGCTTCCCACAGGACTAGGTAATAAATAAAAACCCTGCCTTCACAAGGCTTTGTCATTGTCTGGAAAGCAGAGAGAGAGAGACTAAAATAATTAAAGGTGCTTATTCTAGTGTAGTAGCTCAGTAAATGAAGTATGCTTGGATTTTCCCTTCACAGGAGCTAAATCTGTGACCTTCTGTACCAGAGGAAAGAGTCCTTTGTGTTCTGAGCTCTAATAGCCTTACCACGGTTTCATTTCTACCAGGGTCCATGAAACACTTGTTATATTTATTTTCATTACTTTCATTCTTTCTCTTGCAATGAGGCGTTAGTTCAGCCTTTAAGGAAAGACTAGATTGCTTTTGGGTTTTTTTACCTTGATGGCCTGTATGCCTTTATGTCTTTGGTTTATCTCCTGTGTTTCAGAATGTTTCTTTTACCTTGTGGAATACTGTTAGAAGTCTCTGTACAAAAGCAAAAGCTGTGGTTGCTATAGCAATAACCAATCTGATGAAGCTGTGACCTAAATCATGACTGAGAAAAATAGTACCTTTTCTGTATCACTGCAGTTACTGCTTCCTTGGATTATGTTACCGTTATGCAGGATTTATTACCTAAAATGAACTCTTTGACTCCAGGATACAAGAAAAAGTAAAGTGATATTTCTATAACTATAGAGTTGGGCAGGAACATGAACAACTGATATCTGCTGAAATTTATAGGTGAAAAGGTGTTCTGCTCTTTCTAGCAAGCATGCAGCTAGACCTTTGTGCAGCACAATCTATTTCTTTAAAATCTAGGAAGCTTTGACAGCTGGAAGATACTTAAATCAACATAATGTGCAGCTCAGATTTACTGAGCATTGCAGAACCAAGAACTTGATCAGCTTCCTGAAGTCTTTGCTACTGCCATGACATGTAGTTACTGAGTAGGAAAGGAGGAAAACTTTCTCTGGGGGTAGTTGCTTCCTGAAAATTTGGTGAGGGAGTTGGTGCAGGCGTCCAAAGGCCATTACCTAAAATACAAAATTGTTGGTTCTTATTTGGTTGTGACCATCAATGACCCCTCAGCAATAGGACCTACAGTGGAGGCCATTTCTGCATGTACTTTACTTTCACAACTGACAAAGGCATGTAACATGGAAACTAATATTATGAAGGAGAGAAAGATTTATCCTATTGTGTTTCTGAGAATTAAGTCTATGTTTAGAGGTTTAAAGGTTTAAATCTATGCTTACAGGCTCCCTATATAGTCAATGGAGGGCAGAGATATATAATTTTTCCTCTCCTAAAACAGGCATATGGGATAGATGGGATGAAAATTTAAAAGAACATCTTTGTCTCTGTACTACAGAGGGAGCATAGACAGCTTGCTTAGAGCAAACACCTGACTTTTAGATGGCTTCAGTTACATGACCTGAATACCATTAAGCCTCCAATTAGTATGGACAACCATTTCTGTTGTAATGATGCGGTGGGAATGGTCGCATCTTCAGCTTTAACAGCAGTAGGTTGCCCTGAGCTCTACCAGAACTGAGAATAAGAAATGACTGAGCTGCTATGAGGTGTGAGTAAAGACAATACTGAAATTACTTGTATTGGAGAGAATGAGGAGTAGGAAGTCTGCAGAGTTAACTAAACCCTCTTTGCTGGGATAGCAGAAGCAGAATGGCAATTGTGACTGCTTTGCCTGATAAGTAGCTATCTAAGGGGTACTTGTGCTATTATTACCCTTCCTGCTAGTCCCTCACCCATTCTTCTGCTATAAAACCAAGTGGATATACCCTAAGGAATAAGAGACAGTCAAATGTGTTTGAGGATGCTCTTTGGGAAATCAACATTGCTGTCTTTGCTGTCAGAGATTTGGACTGGAGATGCACAAACGGTGAAGAAGCCTGGCTGCTGAACTATTTGGAGAGATCTAAAATTACCCATTTCTTATGGCCACCTGGTCTCTTCAACATCTGCTGTGTGCTTGGCTCAGAGGCTGCCTGCTCTCTGAAATCACACCACACATGACATAATGTGTCAGAAGTAGTGTGACACAGCAGTGACATCTAAAGGGACAAAAACCAGCTGTCAGCTCTTCTAGAACGTGCACCTTAGAGATTCTGCAGTTTCAGTTGATTGCAAAACACAAATTAGACCATTTGTGACCATTTTCAATTGTCTTGGGGGAGATGACCATGGACAATTCTTCATTTCATGAGTGGTCACATAAAAACAGGAATTACTTGAAATGTAAGAACTTAGGAATCCCTTTAATTTTGCAAAAACTCTTTTACATCCTCAGCACGCATGTCTGATGGATGACGGTGTGTTTATGAACTGGAAATTATATGGCTATTGGCCAATATGCAATATGATAAAATATTACAGTGTGGAGACTTTATATTTCACAGCTAAAGAAGCTGAGAACTGACTCTTGCTGGAAATAACGCCCATGCACAGCCCTAGCTGGGAATGATAATCCAAGCGACAAAATAAAAAAGGCCAGGGGTGGAGCACCACTAGGTTGGACTGCAGGAGCAATACTAACCATATCCTGGGCTGCACCCAAAGCAGTGTGGGCAGCAGGCTGAGGGAGGGGATTCTGCCCCTCTACTCCACCCTGATGAGTCCTCACCTGCAGTGCTGCATCCAACTGTGGGGTCCCCAGCACAGGAATGACACTGACCTGTTGGAGTGAGCGCAAATGAGGGCCACCAAGATGATAACAGGGATGGAGCACCTCTCCTACAAGGAAAAGCTAAAAGAATTGGATGGGGGTCTGACAACCTGAACTAGCAGAAGGTGTCCCTGCCCATGGCAGGGGTTTAGAACTAGATGATCTTTAAGGTTCCTTCCAACCCAAGCCATTCTATGATTCTGTGATACTAATGCCAAAATGTTCAGCTTCTCCAGTGGCTGGGTGTGGCACTGTGGTCTTTGGGTGCCTTTTGACTGCTTCTTCAAGGGTCCTTTTAAAGCAGATGCTCCTCATAATCCTTTGGTTAGCTTTCTCTGTTTTACTTCATATGGTCCCCCTCTTCCCTCTCCACTTTGCCTACCTTCAACAACCTTCTGTTTAACCTAAGGCAAAGGACAGAAACTGCATATCTCTGCCATAGGAACAAGATTGGAAACATCAGGAACATCAAGCAGTATTTTAGGTCCCTGGAAGAACAGGAGTTTGTTAAGAAGATGGTGCATTTGATCCTTGTATGTTTCTGTTAGAGCTGGATCTGCTTGATAAATTTGTGTGTCCCTGTGATTAAAGGTTATCTGGTTGTAAAACCTGCTCAATAACATTTTCAAACACAGCTCCAGTCTTCATCTGGGACCCTTGTTCAGTTTAAATCAGCTAATGCATAGCCATTTCAAACTACCAACCAACCTTCCCTTTGCTTCCTTCTTGCATTGCTTGTTTTTTCTCCCTTGTGAAGACATTCTTTTAAAAGCATTTTGTAGTATTTTAAAGTATTAAATATTTTAAAAGTATTTAAAAATAATCCTAACCCAAAGTCCACTTTGATGGCATTTGGAGAGAGCCTGAGGTTACAAATCCTTACAGCTTTTCTAATCCACCTGTTTTGTTCTATTGCATTAATATTCTCCCTTCCTAGAGCAGAGCAAATAGGTGCAGAGATTCACCTGGTCTTGTGTTCGTCATCACCTTTGGGGATCTTTAATAGTCAAATGCTCATATGCATGAATATAGAACAAGATGCCTTCTTCCAAAAGCTGAGACTCTCGATTTTTATCCACTGTCTGTTAGAAACTGAATTTCCTTCGCTGCTCAACCTCTTTCTTTGTATTGTGTCTGCAGTACGCCATTTCAGAAGTGTCATCACCTTTATCTTTTTACATTCTGATGTAGTCTGTAATCAACACTAGCTTCAGCAACTCTCATTACTAGCTCTTGAAGTGATTCTTCAGACTCAGCAAGAACAACATCATCATCAGATTACAGCATCTGCTTCCTCCAATTTCAGCCCTGCCACCGTAGCCAACAACAACGACGCACATTTGCATTTCAGTGCACAGACAGAGCTGATGCTGTGCCACCGTGCAGTCCTGACGGACTTTCTTCCTGCCCATCAACCACTGTGCAGTGTCCTTTGTTGAATCTTTCTTTGCACTCATGTCTGGTCACGTAATGCACAATAGATTACATAAATCTATAAGAAAGCCCCCACAGATAATGAGAGCTGCATGTAGCATTCAACTGCTTCTTTCTGTTCTACAGCACAGGTCTTTTTGCACTAGTTTTTAGTTTTTGCTGTGATTTTTTTCCCCCAGCATTTTTCTAAAAGCTGATTTAAATCATTGTCAGGAGTAAACTAGCCTGTGTTTTATTCTTTCTGTGCTCAATTTTGCTTTCATATTTCTCAGCCCCTTTCTCCAAACACTAAGCCCATTTTTTCCGTGTGTTCGAGTAGCAAGTGGAATTATTTGGCAATGTGCACATCCTCTCAGACTCCCCTTCTCTGAGCACAGAATGAGTTTAGTGTCTCTCATTAAGTCCCTTAGCTGCTGCCCTGTTTTTTCACAGAAGTTTGCAGATCTTACGGGAAATCTTGATACCAATCTAGCATTAGAGTGTTCTCTTCAGGTACACAAAGCAGGCAGGCATGAGAATGTCTGAAGCATGTAATGATGGCTATTTGAGTTAAGGACTTCTCTGTCTTCCTGAATGATTAATTCAGATAAAAGATAAGAAGTTCTGATGCTGAAATCGTATTCTGATATATGAGAAGATGTAATCTGGCCTTTTTGTTTATTTGTTTGATAATAACCTACATGTTGATTTAATTTCCTTTATCTCTGCAGCACTAAACAGGAAAGAACCTTTATAAAACAGTGAAGAGGATTTACAAGCCTTGAATGCAGGGTCCGGTACAGAGCCTGAGATGCCCATCCTGCTGCCACTCTCAGCGTGTGCATTCCAGCTTTGCTGTGTCTTGCAGGGGCAGCTATTCCTCCTACAGGTAAATGGGCTCACCTGAGATTCACAGGTGGATGGGTAGGATGCTATCCCCATTCCTACCTTGTTGCACCCTCTTGCAGAGACTTGTGGGTTGAATGCTGTCAGGCAGAAGGGTTGCCTATTCTTAAGCAAACAAACTGAAATTCTCTTCTGTGTGTGTATGGAGAGCATAGAAAAATAATGTATTAGCACAGTTTCACTGGTCTGGAAAAAAAGCCCAAACCCAAACTAAAACCTTTAAAGGCCAAGTTTCAGAGCCTCAGTGCTTGTTCAAGAATGGATACATCCTTTCTATGACTTCTGTGAGGGAGATGAAGCACTCCAAAGCTCAGCAAGTTAAATAACTCAAGACAATGTGGAATATTGATTCTTAATTTGGAACCAATACTGGTTCATAACCAAGCAGAATGGAATTATTATTAATTTAATTAATTATTAGTAATTTTTGCAAATTAGACTTTAGAACTTTAGAATTCATCCAAGGCTGCCAGAGGAATTGCTACAAGCACTTTCAGTTCTAGTTAATGTGATTGAAGACCTCTTCTTGTAGAAATTATTAGGTCCTTCAAATTCTCAAGTGGAGAGCCCACTAGGAACACCCAGTCTTACTTCTCAAGCAATGCAGGTTGATGATTTTGACAGGTCCATTTTCAAGTTTCTTTTATTCTTTCTAAACCATTTCATTTTCTATTGAGACACTGAAACATTCAAACCTCTCTGAATAATTCTAACTTGCTTGGATTTTGCCGTTTCTGTTTTGCTTCCAGAGGCTGCAATATTTGCAGCTTCCATTATAGTGAAATTCTGTCATACCAGCTGAGCTTCTGTGAAATCAAAATATTAACCTAAGGTAAATTTTTTATGATTAGGCAATGAATGCTATTGCTTTTCACATCTTCACATGCCCAGCCAAATTATGAGCAAAGTTAAGCCATCCTGCAGCTTAACTCCCAGAAAAAAATGGGAAAAAATTCAGTATACAGGCAACTAAGGTCTGGCTTTTTACCTTTCTTCTAAAGTTTTTATTAAAGGCTGACAGTTTGTGCTTCCAAGTGCAGCTCTGCTTCATTCCCAGCAGTAAAGTATGCTAGAGGCATATCAGTACAAGTGTTAATAAAGTATTAATAAATCCTCACTATGTGGGAGTAGTATTGCAGGGTAGGCACTGACAGAGAGTGTTAGGTCACTTACAAGGGCTGGCTGGGATCCACATGCTCACCTGTCATCCCTGGGTGACAGCTAAGAAATAGGTATCAAACTTTTACATAGGGGGCTTTAACATCTTTTTGGCATACTTCTGAACATGAACATCAATTCTTTATGCATTATTCCAAATATTCTTCTCAAGTAAACATTGCTTTATTTTGCAATATTTTATAGGAGGCAAATTTACCCATCAGAAAAACAAGTCTAAATAAAAAAATACTAAAAGAAAGCTCCAAACAACAAAAACAACAAAGAAAAACCCCCAAACAAATCACCACCCCAACACCATCCTCCCACCAAAAACCAAACGAAACCAACAAATAAACAAAACCAAAAAAATCAAACAAAATTAAAAAAAATGTTTAAAAGCAGGAAGAAGAAATAATACAGGCAGGTGACTGAAGGGAGAAATTCTCTTGTGCATGTAGAACAAACTTAGGCTACAAGGTGAGGACATCTGAAGACTTTGACCTTCAGTGTATCTTCTTCTGACATTCTCTTACTATAAGACCCATGCCTGAATGCAATATCCAAAAACCTCAAGCTACCATTTTCTGTATTTGGCATCAAAAGAAATATCAAAGGGCTTTTTGCAGTATTTCTGGCCTGATTCAGTTAGTTCCAAAAGATTTGAGTGAGGTTTAGATAAGCAACCTGAAAGAAAATGTAACTATAAATATCTATTGTTTACCCATCTATCTAACAATATCTGGCTTAATAGAAAATGACCTTGGGTTTTGCTGCAAACTGTTACTGTTTTTCAGTCAGTCTTATGGGGTATGTTACCTTCCCAGGGCTTGAATCACTGTTATTGGAGGCTAATTTCCTGAAAAGCATTGCAGCTGCACTGAGAATAGAAGAACATAACACGAGCAAAGTCATAAAAACAGCTTAACAGACAGTGACAAGAATAAGGGAGTGTGGTATCCACATGTGGAGCTACACTGGTACAAGGTGACAAAGAAAGGTGAGTTCTCCCTGTTGGGTTAATAGCAGAGAATCTTTGGTGATCTCTTGGTCATGCTCAGAACTTTAGACTTTTTCTCTGAAATACACTGCCCTTGCTTTTCCAGGCTCTGCCTCTAGGTTCATTCCACCACAGTGAATTGGGTTATACTGGCACAGGATTAAAAGGATAGAAAAGAAAACCAGCTTTTATGCACAGTTGCAACTGAAGAATGGGTTGTCATGAAGGGAAAGAACATTCATATTCATGGTCCTAAAGCCAAATTTAAAGTGTAAATCTATTGAATTAAAAATTCTTCTCATTTGGAGACCAATACGAAACTTACAGCTGTAAATTCTTTGTCAGCTCGTGTCAATATTTTATACTACTGGTTGATAATAATATAATTTCTATCTATTGCCAGAATTAAATGTATTGATACAGAGTTGGGCAGAAAGTGTAAAAATTTAAATTTGTATACCACTATGCTCAACAGAGTTGCAGTTAAGGGCAGGGTGCACAGAAGGATATAAAAGCAATTAAACACAAGGTTGTCAGTAGGCAGAGAATTAGAGAATTCTTCACATGACAGACACAAGAAGGGGAGGTCATTAAGGCACATGCCATTTATTTTTAATATTGTTCATGATCTGTATTATACTAAAATTATAAATAGGCTAAGTGTGAGTGACCCAGAACAGTTTGGCTTCTGTCCTAGCTGGATTTAATCGCAGTTCACACTGTCCTCCTTCCTACTCATCTTCTGCCTTCAGCAGTGGCACTGCCAACATCTGAGATTTCTTTCTCTCCTGAGTCTTGCATCAAACCTTTTGTTTCAACATTTAGCTCTTGGAGGCGTGTGCTTTCAATGAGATATGAGGGTTTTGGGGGTGTTTAAGGAGCACTTTGTTTTGCCAAAAGATCCTCACAGCAGTGTTCCATGCCTATAGGTATGTACAAAATTGTACTGGTATAACTGTCCTGGGACAGAAACTCCATTACAAGATGGTGTTTGGGCTAATTTTTGGAGGTGAGTTAAATTATAACTTTGCCTAAGCTACATAAGCAAGGTCCAGTGTGAGTGGTCAGCTGGAAGGAGTTATATAGAATTAACAATATCTTTTTAAATTTACATGTTAGATTATGACAAAAAAATAATCCCATGTAGGCAAGACCTACATTTTTGTTCATTAGGGCTGTGGAGAAAACATGACTCAAGTGAATTGCAAAGGCTTAGATACCAGAAGGCAAAGAAAAATAAACCCAGTTGCAGGATTAATATTTTTTCAATGTCATTATTTTTGTGCCAATCTCAAGGTTTTAGGGGCCTGAACTCTGAAATTGTGAAAGCTCAGGGATGGCAGAAATACTGACTATAATTAGATGGCATAATCTTTAGGTCAAGGACTGCCTACCTATGTGTTCATACAGAACTCAGCACCAGGGGCTGCTAACCAGATACAGCTTTCTGGTCCTACCACAGTGCAAAGAAATAATTAATATTAATACAACACACCCATCCCACTTCTAGGTGCACATCTGCTACGTGCCTACAACTCCTGCCCATAACCCCCGTTCAGACTGAAGTACATCCTCCCACAGTTTGGCTCTATTTTGACAGAAGCCCCTACCTTGGCTTTTTGTGACTCTGTGTCACTCTGAACTCTTTGGGACAGAGACTGTCTGTACCTTTCAGTGAGTCTGAGCAATGTACAGATGCTTTGACAGGTGTCTTTACATACACACAGCCTGCTGTGGGCTTGCATAAGAAGCTACATGACAAAATGAATCATGCTAATTCTTCTGCAAAGAAAAGGGCAAAAAATCCAAATCTTGCCACCTGCCTAAATTTCTCTTTTGTTATTTGTTGTAGGATGAATATTACCCTTGTGCAGATGGTTCAGCTAAAATCCTGCACATACTGAAATTACAGTTAACCAATTAATATGTGGCTTTAGAGGTGTCTTCAACATCCCTTCCAAACCAAAGCATTCTATTATTCTATGATGTTGCAGTCCATATTTCATGTTTCTGTAGTAATGAACTATTACATCTTCAATGCAAGGAGCTGGATCCTTTTCCCCAGGACTCTATAAATACACCAGAAGATACAGAGTTTGATGGAGCTCCTTTGATCATCTCGCTTTTATGACAGATCTTGTGGAGCAGTATTTCCTACTACAATATCAAACACATCCTCCAGGAAATGCATCTGGGCATTCCTAGGAGCCACATATTTTATTTCAGGACCACTTAGAGAAAAAAGTACACAACCACCCTTATGACCGTGGAGAAGAACCTGTCAGGTTGCTGTACTGAGGTGCTCTTCACATCCATGTAAGAGTGTCCTGGAACTAAGTACCAAAGCTGCACACAAAAACTATTCTCTCTCTAAACAGAGATGTTTCACAGCATTTGTCAAACGGAGAAATTAATATTTGTTAGTTATTTCAGCATTTGTTTAGTAGACACATTGATCAAAATTTTATCTCTTTTCATGAGTCAGCAAAAACAAAAGTGAAAAGTAAAACATTTATTACAGTTCTCTATCAACATGTAATCTGGTTGCAATTTGATCTAACAACAGTCTTCTGACCTCTTATTTTTATGATAGGATCTTTACAAACCTTTAAAGGTGCAAACTTATCAATTCAGGGGTCTTAGTATTACAGCATTGTAGGACTGACCCAAATAATACAAATGTGATTAGGAAACTTCAAACCCATGTATTTTGTGCCAGACTGAGAGAGCATAGTTAGTATAAAGAATATTATGAACTAAATTAAAGCTTTGATGAACTCAGCACCTTTCTCTCTTCCTGAACTCCCATGTTTTTCACCTACCCTGAGAATCACTGTAGCAGTTTGCTTCAACAACCTCACTTTTAAAATAGCCCCAGAATAAAGTTTATGGAAAAGAAGCAAAACATAGTCCATTTCCAAATGCTGGAAAGGCCATATGTAGAATTTTTTCACACCATTGTGTTATCAATAATAGTGCAGCATCTAAGAAAAGTCTTATGTGTTACACTTTAGAATTGCTGTCTTTATACTGACCGGGGCAGGCTCAGCATTGGGTTTTTCTGTGAATGATTTTTTCAACGGTAATAAAAGGTGGTATTAAAATGTCACTGCAGTAATTTAAATGGTTGTTTTTCAGCAAATGAATGATATGTCGAGTTTGCAGTCCTTAGCAGTTAATAATAACTTAGCTTGTTCTGCTGATGAAGAAGTTGAAATGGCATTTTGACAATAATTCTCTGTTATCAACCAACATTTGCCTTCTGTTCACTTTGTGTAATTTTCACAATCGCTTAATGTGGTCAGGGGCCTCTGCAAAGATTATAGCAAAAGACCCAGCTTCTCAAAGATTAAGAAATGCTGTTTCTTTTCCTCTTCAGGTGGAACAGCCCTTGCAGTTCAGCTACTCTGGCAGTGCAATTTCCTTGGGAATCACTTAACTCTTGCATCTCAGATGGTTCATCCCCAGTACTGGGGGCCATATTCTGTGCTAGCAGGTGCACAGATCCAGCAGTGGAAGAGACTGCATGAACCTCAGGACGAGCCTTGTGCAGTGCAGCCTGTGAGCCATGGTGGTCAATGAACCTGGTGATGCACCCACTGTTTTGACAGGTGGAGAGGGTGTGTGTGCTTGTGTAAAACAAGCTATACTATGCTAATTACAGATATCTCACCCTAATGCCAGGAAAGTGGGATGTGCTCCCACTTCCATGAGGTGCCAACTATCTTAAAGGAGGTGAAGCTGAACGAGAGAGTGTAACCCACAAAGTGGACCCTTAGGAATAGGCTCAAAGAAGTCTTACCGAGGTGTGGAAAGACTGGAGAACCCAGAAAACCTGATTGACTGTGAGAAAAGTCCTGACTCCTCATGGACATGTTTATGTGAGCACAAGAAGCAATGAGAAACACTTGGTGATGCTTACCCTGACCCACTGAAAACCTGGAGACATCATTCCCTGACTGCTACATGGTGGCATGGCCTATCTGGGGAGTTTGGGCTTTAGTGATTACCGACACTTTCTAAAGTGCTCTGGTAGCTGTGCTTATGACTAGATGATCATCATCATGTTCTTAGTGCCAGCACATGCCCTGAGGCAATGGACCAAGTGCTAGGGTTTGTGTGCCAAAATGAGGAAAGTTAATTCAACACCCTTGATAACAACAATAGTACTTTGTGCTTTTGATCTTCAAAGCACTTTGCAAACATTAGCTAATTAATTAATCCTTACAATACTCCTCTGCTATTATCCCCATTTAGCAGATGGGGAAATTGAGTCAGAGGAGTTAAATGACTTGCCCAGGGCTATGTAGAAGTTGGCATCCAGGCTGTGATGGGGAATTCCTGGCTCCTCCTTTCAAATCTCCAAAACAGCTGTGGCTGCTGCTACAGACCTGAGACTGCCTTAACTACAGATGCTGGAGCGAGCAGCTGGGCAGGAGCACTGAGTCTGGGGTGCACCTTGCCCATCAGATGTGGACAGGTCAAAGTGCCACCTACAGACTTGCACTGTGGTGCCAACCTTGAAGAATGTTTGGATTTGTGAATAATTTATTGTGCTCCTCTGTCTACAGAGCTTCTGGAAAGGAGCTGACTCATGTCTGGCCAGCCTGGCCCTGAGCTGCCATCTGTCTGTGCAAATACCCATACTCATCCCTGACATGAGGGTCTCCCAAAGATACTGCCTTCATGCTAGACAGGGAAATATTAATCCTGCTTCATAGCCAGAAGACAGGAAGATGGACACAGAGGTGAGGAGAGTTGAATATAAGACTTAAAATCTTTATGTTACAGAGTCCCCATATAATGAAGGAACTGAAACCAACAAGGATGTGGACAGTGTGTTGAGGAAATCGTGAGAGCTCTTAATTTTTACTCTCCCAGGTATTTCTGTATCTGATAGAGTACCAAGATTATATTTTTTTCTTCTGCTTAAGGATAGGGTTGCTCAAGATCTATTACAAAATCAGGATAATTACTTAATATCAGAGGAATCATTATGCTATTTTGGCTCTAGGTAATCTAGAAAACTAGTCAATACCACTAGATAACAGTTATGTATTAGTCAAGTAAGCCTATGGAAAGTAATTTTAGCTTTAAAATTATATTGTCATTTGCAGTGCACATTTCACAATAGATACAGCAGCACAAAAATATGCTATTGAATAAAGTGAAAAAATTAATAAAGAGAATCTTTCACTTCTACATGATTGGCAAAAATGTTTGCAAGCAGACATATGCCAAAGATACTGTGTTAGAAATGTACTAACTCTCCAAAGCATAGAAAGGATATCTAAGCTAAAAACAGAAGTAAACCCAAGTATTCTCCCAAAGCTGAGAGAAATTAGCACAGAATCAGAGTGGGTGAGTTTGGAGCTTTTCTAGTTCATCTCTGGAGCTTTTCTAGTTCAACTCCTCTGCTCAGTGCAGGATTATTTAGTGCAGGTTGCCCAGGGCTATATCCAGTCAGGTTTTGAGTATGTCCAGGGATGGAAAGTCCACAACCTCTCTGGGCAGCCCATTCCATGGTTTGACCACATTCACAGTAGAAAAAGGTTAGTATTTCAATGACATTTATGGTTTGTGCCATTACCTCTTGTCCTGTCACTTGTCACTCTTATGAAAAGCCTGGCCCCACTTTTACTCCCCATCAGCTGTTTATACGTATTGATAAGATCCTCCTTGAATTTCTCCTCCAAAGACTAAACAACCAGAGGTCTCACAGTCCCCCATTGCTATCAGGTACTCCAAAACCTTCATCATCTTTGTGGTCCTGCACTGGGCACACTCTAGTACATCCATGTCTTGGTTGTACGGGGGAGCCCTGCACTGGATCCAGCACTCCAGATGCACCTCACCAGTGCTGTGTAAAAGGAAAGGATGATTTCCCTCAACTGGCTGGTAATGCTCGGATGCCGTTAGTCTGCCTCAAGAGCACACTGCTGGCTCATCTTCAGCTTGCTCACCAGAAGCCTCAGGTCCTTTTCTGAAATGCTGCTTTTTCAGCTGATTACCCCCAGCCTGTGCTGAGATAGAGGGTTGTTCCTCCCCTGGGGCTTGACTTGTCATTTACCATTGTTGTTCTTCATGAGGCTCCTGTCAGTCCAGTTCTCCAGGCCATACAGGTCCATCTGAATGGCAGCACAATCGTCTGGTGCATAGGCCACTGCTCCCAGTTTTCTATCACCTGCAAACCTGATGAGTGTGTGTTCTGGCCCATTGTCCAGGTCATTAATGGTGAAGTGAAACCATATTGGTCCCAGACCAGCTCTTGGAGTACACAATCAGCAGCTGATTTCCAGCTGAGCTTCATGCCACTGACCATAACCCTTCAAGTCCAGCAGTTCAGTCAGTTTTCAATTCACTGCACTGGTCTTTTCAGCATGGAGGGATATCAGGTTGCTTCAGTGTGATTTCCCCTTCAAAAATCATGCTCACTACTCCCCACTTTATGATTTCCAGAATTATGATTTCCAGGAGCACTTCTTTTATTGAGTTGGATGTTCTAATGCCCACCAGTCATGAGTTCAAAACGTGCCAGCTCTGGAAAACAGAAGACAAGTGTGTTGCTTAAATGAAAGTAGACATATTTCTTGAGACCAAACTCTTTGCTGTCATATTTAAATTGAAAACTGTATAGTCTGCATAATCTTTGATCTATAACTTGACCTGACTGCTGAGAATGGTTTCCCATGGAGAGGAGGGAGATTTCTGAAACAATGCAGAATCAGTGTCCCAAGAACCTATGCTTGCACAGCACATGAGATGGTTTGAGAAGGCTGTACCTTAACTGGGCTCTTTGCTTTCTCTCGGGGGCCATCATCAGTTGGCACAGGATGGAAATGCCTGCAGGCTAACATCACTTTTGTGAAAGACCATAGCCAAGGTGACACAACCATCTCCTCACTTGCAGGGTTGATCAGTGATTATCAGCCATGCATGAGAACATCAAGAGATGCGAATAACTCCAGACATTTCCATGTGGCTTGGAGGACATATTTCCCAGAATCCAAAAAGGCGAGAGTGAGATTCCTCTTGAGGGTGCACAGCAAAGGGGCAGGAAGCAGTGAACACAGATTGCAATAGGGGAAGTTCTGACTAGATAATGGGTAAAACATTCTGACAGTGAGAGCAGTGAGTATGCAATTCAAACTCTAGAAGAGGGTTCAGAGAAGTTGTGGGACATCCAGCTTTGGAGGTATTCACAACACAGCTGGACATGGTCCTGAGCAACCTAATCTAACTGGATTTGTAGGAGGAGCTTGGATTAGATAATTTACAAAGATCCCTTCAAACCTTAATGGTTCTGTGGGTCTATGAAATCCAAGTTTGCATTAGAACACCCAGCACTGGGGTAGGAATGTAGAACAAATAGGAATGTAGGACACAGTGCTCATTAGCTAATATTTCCCAGACCAAAGGGAAGGGAATTTGTACCCTATCATTACACAAAAGATGGACAGGCCAAATCCAGAAAAAATGCATCAAACTTGGGGCTATCCCTTGTATTACCATAACAACAGTTCATCTGTTTCGGTAATAAAACTACTTCCACTAAATAGTCACTTCTGGCATCACAGAAATGCAAGACTTACTTGGTATTAAATAATTACTACAGATCTAAATATAGTGGGAGGCAAATAAAGTACAAGAGAAGTTAAGAGCTTTGCAAGAGATATGAAGTATGCCCATTATGAAGAGCTTTCTGAATAGAATTTGTAATGGTATATTCATGTTAAAAGGAGTTCAGTATGTTTTAGTGGGAAAAAATAGCTCCTGGTACAGACAAAAATAGATTGTCCTGGGATTTTCCTTTGTTAGAAATTAAAGTATCTCACAAAATTATTAATAGCTGGGTGTCTTCATGATGTTAGTGACTTTTTCTAGGGAGAGATTAGAAGGTTCTCATATTTTTTCTTTAACATTCTGACAAGAAAACAATGGCTTCTTCACTATTTATTGTTTTAGAAAGAAAGAGTGATGCTCAGCTGCTTCACCTCAGAGGTGTCTGATGACACTTTCCACAATCAGCACTGACAGTTCAAGGCTGAAAGGTATGGTGTACATTCTAGTTACTCAAGGGTTAAAGAAGGTCCCATAAATAAATTATGGATGCATTTTTAGAGCACTTTGCTAAGAACAAGAATGGCAGAAAATATCACAAGGCTGTCAAATCAGATTAAAGCCCATGTGCTCTGAGTAATCTGTGGGGAAAACTAACAAACTGTATGTTTGTCATGTATTAAAGATATTTTCTTAAAAAGCTCATTGGCTGAATGAACATGGAAATCCACCCTTGCTTTTTCCTATCTCTCATGGTTTGTCTCTTATGCTTAGTTTTAAGTATAACTTACAAAATAATTGCAGCCAGCAGTATATCCCAGGTGAGCAAAGACGCTGTGAAGAATAAAGCTGTGGAATTGAGCATACATGTTAAGGTCTGTGTGTGGATAAAAATTCATAGTATGTATATAAATTTTCTCAGCAAGATTTTCTAAAACCAGTGACTTGGGTGCCTTGAAAACTTAAACTTACAACTTCTGCTGTTTCATAGCACATAGGCAGAAGGTTTGCTCTTGATCTTCTCATAACGGATTTGGAGGAATTTACACAAATCCCTCAGAAGGGCAGAACTACTGCTGCAGCAGTTTGCAAGCTGTTAGTCCATTATCCTAAAGATACAGAATTCAAATCATGTAACAGAACAGAATCTTATCAAGTAATTGTGCTAAGATGGATGCAAGGGTCCTGCAAGAAAGGGTAAGCACTAGCTCTGAATTTCTAGAACTGTCCCAATTGGCTTTTATCCTGGATGCATGTTCTGTGTCCCACTAGACTGCGTGTTGGACTAATACCCTGGGACACAGCCCTGCATCCTCTATGCCTTATTTTCCATGGGAAGAAAGTCAGTGGACCAAAAAGATCAATGGTGTGGCTTGGCCAGGCTTTTGTTGGGGAAATGGGGTGCTTAGGTGTATCACAGACTGCCTATGCCCAGCTGCTTCCATGTAAATTGTAGGCATAGCAACATATCACTTCAACAACCCAAATAACAATTAATTTTTTCCTGCATCAGTTTTAAAGATAGGAGACCTTTATTTGGCCATAAAACCATCTTTCGGCCTCACATGCTATTAGACTCAGCTGGAATCAGAGGTAAGTAAATTAAATGAAAAACTTCAATTTGATAGATGAAAAAAATCATCAGAAAAGAGGCAAAAGAAATAACTGAAACCCTCTCACTGCATGACACCTTATGATATGGCCCCTTGTAAGATGTGTAGTATGTTAAACACCCAAGGCAGAACCTAAGGAGGTAATTAAATACCTTGTAATTAGAACAAGATGACTCTGATGCTGTTAGACTAAGAGTAAGAAAAGGATGTCCAAGTCAGCCTTGAATTATCCCTCTATTGGACTACATTGGAGACATATGTGATATTTGGACCAGATCCCAAAGGATTTTCATGCCCTTATCTTCCCAGGCATGTTGGGATCAGCATGTCTCTCCAGCTAACTGATGGAAGTCCAGGATGATGGTTATTATGAGGCAAAGTCCAAGTAGAAGCATACCAGTAAGTACAGCAAATCCAGGATGTTTTACAGCCTAGCTGGTATGATTCTGAGTTTTTATCTAGAAGAGGAGATTTGAATTGCAGTATTGTCTCACAGGATGCCTTTTTTGTTTGTTTGGTTGGTTTTGGTGGTTTTCTTGGTGGTGGCGCGGACTCTTCCTGGTGTTTGTTTTTTTTTTTTTTTAAATTATTTAATTTTAAATTTTATTTGTTATGCATATTTTTATTATAAAGTGAGCATTCAGTATTGTCGTACATTACTCACTGTGAGGTGGTCCAGCTCCAAAACCCAGTATCTCCCAGTGAATGCAGTTTGTATATCAGAAGATAAATAGTTTATAAAACCTAAGGCATTTTGACAGCTGTACATTTGCTGTAAAAATGCTTTTTGTGTTTTATATATAAATTCTGTGTTGTGACTTTGTACAATGAAACTATTTTATAAAACGCTGTCAAGGTAGGGACTTCTGAAAAACCAAGGCTAATCTACTGAAGAGAGACACACGTAGATTCACCTTGGGTTTTTTAAAGCACCCACAAAGGATTAATGAATATTTCTCTCTGAATTCCATTTGCTTCAATGGGATAAGGAATCCTCCCAGTAGTGTTTATACATATAAACACTTGTAGGATTGGGCCAGGTTTATGATCCAAAGAACTCTGAACATGTTAGACCTGGAGTCACCCATTGTGGAAAATACCACTCAGGACCCATGGGATTCTTGTTTCACTGCACTTGAATTCAAAGCTCAGGAAAACCTGTGAAACAAAATTATTTTATAAAATCTTAAATACAAAAGCTTCTACCACATTTATAATCAGATGGCTAAAATGGCAAAAATAAGACAACTAATGCAGATGGGAAAGGATTGAAAGATTTTAAATGAATAAAACAGTCATCAGCAAATGACAACTTGAAAATAGTCAGCACTATGAAAGGCAAACATTAATCAACTATTTTTTTAACAGAAGGGAAAAAACAATGTAAGTAACAGATTTGATCACTTTGGTTGACAGTTCCCATGTAATTTAAAAAAAAAAATCATATCACAGGAGTGGATTAATGAAGTAATTTCAAGGACAAGCATTTTAGAAATAAGTAACCATTCTCAGTCTCATAATAATTGTTTGACCAGGAAAAAAGGAAAACTGCCTTGACATATTCAGCCATATATTACTTTTAATTAGAATGGATGGGATAAATTCATTATGCCCACTTGGTTGAAAGCTTTGTTGAAAGATATGCCATGAATATTCTAAGGGCTAAAGTTGCAAGTGCAAAAGAGCTGTCACTTTATCAAAAAAAGTATATCTTTTCAGCAAAGGAAATTGCCTAGCAGAAAAATGCAGGTGCTTGAGCTGATGGAAAGGATGTGATACCCTGGGATATTCAGTCTGGAGCCAGCAGGTTCGGATCTGCCTTACCATTCTTTTTTAAGATGGGAAGCTTCCAAAATCAGGCTTCCCTATGAGGTAAGCACAGCATTGCTGCAACTCCTGTCCTGCACAGGGATGCACGGGTAACATATTTTGCTTAACGTGCTTCCAGGAGCGCATGTTGAGCATTCAAAGGAGCATCTGCATGTTTCTGGAGAAAAGGCTCCGTGGGAGCTCTCTGCATTCCCGGGTTGGTTGCATAACTCTGCTGGTAGCACTGTACCACCCTAACTAGGCCACCAACACTCCTCGGGTATGTTTGTGCACCGTATTATGCAATTTCATGCAGTGACACCCAAACTCAGGCTAAACGATTCTCTCTATTCAAGGCAGTCGAGCTGTGCTATCACATAGCTCTGCCTTATGTGTTTTAATCTTTTACAGGTTTATTGAAAGTCGGATGGGCGTTTCTGCATGGTACTATGCTTAGCAATACTGTAATTAACCTGGCATTATCCAGGCATGTTTGGCTACCTGGTGCTGTTTCTAGAAATTATCATAATAAACAATACAGAAAAATAATAATACACTTGTTTCTCATAATGGCAACTGTTAACAGCATCATTTCTGGAAGAAATATATCAGTTTGCTGCATGAAATGAATTGCTGCATTTCTTTCCTCAAAGTTCAGACTTGTTCAGATCTTGAATTTTGGCACAGCAAACTGAGGAGTTGCAGGTTTCTACTGAAATATCACTCTTCATTCCTGTTCTCAGTTGTGTCTAAATTTTTCATCTATTACAGCTATTCAAACTTTTTCCAGTAGAAAATATTCTTCATATAAAATGCCACTTCCTCCCCAAAACATACTCTCAAGGGAATTAATGGAAAGCTTGCCATTACTTAAAAGGAGAGATTTTCCCTGGAAAAAATTAAAAAATTATCACAAGGGATTGTGTGTTTTTCGATGAGGTAAAGTTAGGCTCTTAGCTGTTAAAAAAACATACAGAAAGTTATATATAAGTACAGAACTTCTAAGAGAGAGGGAAGATATAACAGCTGCCCTTAGGAGTTTATAATTTAATTTCTGCCAGTAAAGGCAGAGAGTTAGGGTGCCTGAGGAACATAAAAAGAGGAATACACAGACCAACCTGCATGCTGAATCCAGGCCATGATGTGGTTTGTCTGTCAGCTTTGCATGCAATACAATAATTTCTTAACCACCTAAAGCCAGATAAAAGATTATCCATGCCACAAAGATTGTTAAGATGGATCAGAAAAAAAGCAGCTCAGCACTTAAATCAGCCTGGTGATTTGGATGACCACAGCCTGCACTGGGGAGGACAACACCGAAACTCCTGAGAGTCCTCGTCAGCTCTGCCTAGGGAACAGAGGAATTCCCTCCCTACCCCAAATGTGGCCATCGGCTCAACAGAAGCACAGGAGCAGGGGGAACTGGTGTGGCCCTGAAGGCAATTCAGTCTACTTTCTGTTCTCCTTGTGAGGAAGACAATGTATTGGATAGTCTAAAACTGGGGGGGAGGGTTGTATTTTTAATGCAGGAATGATCACAGCATCTCCTAGAAATTCCTCCTTCAAGCAGTGTTGAAGATGGAAGGTGACTGGTGACACAGTACTGCAAAGCCAGCACAGACATTCAACAACTTATTTTCAGAGATGGCAAATACACAGTGTCAACAGAGTTAACAGAGGTTTCTTTCATACTAACCAAGTGTGCCTCACATAAACCCCTAGCTTGGAGCTCTTCTGCCATTAAGGAGCCCACATTAACACTTAACTTCCCTTAGCCTCTAGAGCACAGCAACCACATGCAAAACCCTTACTGGAACCAGTAACATGGTCAACAAGTCATGCCCAGAAACTGTTTGAAAAATGTGCATTAGCTTAAGACAAAACCGGAGCTGTGAACTGAGCAGAGGTTGGACAAGGTGACCACAGGGGTTCCTCCCAACCTTAATTTTTCTGTGATTTGGTTACTATTGGCAGTACGGACCAGCAAGTTTCAGTGCTTGAAGTATTCCTTGGTGCAGCTGTATAGTTGTGCCCATAGAGTTCCTCATGGGGAAAGTCACAGGCTGTGCTGCCCTGGCCCACCCCATCCTGGAGTCACGGCACCATGCAGGCGAGCATGGCCACAGACTTTTGCTCATTTTCTGTCTCAGTGGTCTGGAAAAATGAAAGGCCAGTAGAGTGGGAGAACTCCTGACAATGCAAAAATCCATCTACAAGAAAATGACCTGGAGTACTGAAAGAATACGAGCAGGCAGATGCAATTGTGGAGATTGAGAGACAAAGATGGGGAGATGAAGTTATGGACATAAAGGCAAAGAAGAGGTGTGGAGAAGAAAAACTCCGTTAAGGTCTTTTAACACTCTAAATGCAAACTGGTGAGCAATGGCTGCAAATACAAATCTAAACACTTCTTGTGCTTATTGGGGATTCAGAATACAGTTTTTTCCCTATACAATTTTTGGGTTGTTTTCCAGTACAGAAGATTATCTTTTCTCAAATTTTCAATGCAAAATTCAAAAGGACTGATGCTAAAATAAATATGCACAATTATTCTTTCTAAGCATTTAGACAATATTTACTTTCATAAATTCTAGCCATAAGTAATATATATTCCACCTGACATAACATTTTAAACAGCTTTTTTCAAACGCTAAGATTTTTAAAAACTTTTATATCTATAACCTGGCTGACACCTCCCCTATCTCAGTTCTTCTGCTTGTGTAACTGAATGCCTCAATGGAGCAGGGAGGTAATTGCAAAGTACCACAGATATTTAGTTTCCATCTGCTAAATACTGGAGCATTTTAAAAGAAGGTGATATTGAAGCAAACATGTTTTGTACTGAATTGATGTCCAGTGGCTCAAATGTCCTAAGAGAAAGATTTTAATATTTGCATTGATTTTTTTTTCCCTCTTTTTTATTCCCCACCCAGATTGCACTGTCAGGTACTTGGCACTCAGAGTTATTTTGGAAGAAGGCACAAAGTTGGTAAAACTGAACCTGGGTGACTGTTTTGACCATATCCCAACTAGATTTTCCTCTTCCAGACATGAAATAGTTGCACATGCCATTTCAGTGTCCCTTTCTTCAGGAATCTTCTTGGCTTTCATCACTTGCTGACTTTCGGCCAAGAGATATGACTGAAAAAAAAGGGCAGAGTCAACTCTCTTTTTCCTGTTGAGTTAGTGACAGATCTCTAAGCACTATGAACAATTGCTAAAATATGAGGTGACATAAAGATCTTCAAATAAGACTGATTCTTTCAATTTTTTCAATACAATGGTTTTTTCCCTGTGAAAGAAAACATAAACAAATGTGAATAAAAACAAACACCCTTCAGATACATTTACAATAAATAAAAATAAATGCTGAACTGTGGCTAGATCTGAACAATATCAAGCTGTGTACCCAAGCTGGGGCCATGTAGATAAATTTTAAACCATTACCCATCTAGGCCTCTTTCTTTATCCAGAGGCACATTTCTTTTTTTTTATGAAAGAGCCAGTGCTTCTGCTTTGGAGACTTCAAAGGTCAAAGAGCTTCACTGATTCAATGACACTCAAATCATTCATTTCCACTTGTCCCCTCTGAAATTCACCCCAACAAGTGTGAGTACAAATGGTTTATTAACCTGCAATCTAAATGATGAGCATGGGCAGAGCGGTGCCTCATATTTGGAGTAAACAACAGGAAGAAGTAATAAACGGTACATTAAAACGAGTCACCCTTGAATGGAAAGGCTGCAGTTGACCCCAGGCCTTAGGCTGGGAGCTCTTTATATTATTCTGAAGACCATACACTAAACTTGTCCAAGATCTCTGTGAAAATGGAATAGGTTTCTAAATTTTCATGTTGAATGTTTACATCCCCAGATTTTATGGCCTCTGAAGTATCTTCACTGTTCTAGATTGTTCTCATAAGAGGTACAAAAAGGTTCTTAAAGAAAATAATTTCTTTTGCTCAAATTACATTATGCATTCGCTTCAGAACTGTCAGGTATTAATAATGTAATGTCAAGGTAAATTTTAAAATTTTGGGAACCAACACAGAATTTAAATAATTGCTGGTGTTCCCATCTGAGTGAACACAACTTTCTGTATTTCTCTAGTTGCATCAACAGCAGATGCCGTATTAGCTGCAGTGCAAGATCTCTTCCAGTATAGGATCAGCAGAGTTCAAGAGGGACCAGGTGAGGTGAAAAGGTAATTCTTGCCATATTTACAGAAGTGAAAAGCATGTGTTCCTGTCAATTCGCTGTCTAAAAGTGTATTGTGGACAAAAACTCTCTATGAAATTGATTAAACCTACTCATTCTACCTAATTAACCACCATCAGAAAGCTGCCATTTAGAATTAATTACAGAACTAGTACTTGGAGGTGGCAGACTCTATAACTACCTTACTCTTCTACAACGCTGGAAGGAAAAGTCCAATTTATTACACGTTTTCTGAGTTTATTTTCCTTGTGTCTTAGTGAATTACCAACATAAAGTAAATATCAGACATAAAAAATGTGATTGAGCATTGCCCCATATTTAATGGCTGCCTTCATTTGCTTCAGGGTGAAAGGAAAGTGCAATAAAATCCCAATCATGTCACATTACCAAAAAATAATCTGAATAAGTGATCTGGGTTATAGTAAAATTTGCTGGCTGAATTCTAGGGTTATGATCCAACAACAGTGACTTACAGGGAAAAGTGAGAGACTCACGATGTCCATGTACTAGAACAGACACATTTACCTATTGTATACTTTCAGAGATAATCCAATTAGGAAAAGTACTAAATCTTCAGAATGCTTTTACCAGTTGTAGTGGGGAAATTAAAAAAGACCACAAGGGACAACCCAACCTGGCAAAAAAAAAAAAATTCCTCTGCAGAGATATTAAAACTTTTGGTTCTGTCTAGATTGTCTCCTATTATTTTTTAACTCTTCTTCCTTCCCATAAAAATGGAGTTGATGAAAAAGATGGAATTAATTTTGTTATGCTACAGCTCTTGTGTGCACTGTAGACTGCACGGTTGTAACTCTGGGGTTCTTAAATGCCCAACCATCTGTTGCTATACAGTGCTGGAACAGCTTTGATTGGTACCACCACTTTGGGTCTCTCACTGACCTGCTGGCAGGAGAGCCAGGAACAGCGGGACCTTTGTCTTCTCTGTCCTCATCCATTCCCTTCTTTTCTTGTATTGCCTACTTTTCCCTTAGCTGTAATATACTTTCTGTTCCATAGTAGAGGAAAGCCTCCTAGGGGCAACTCTAATCTCATTACAAAGTCAGTGAAAGGGAGAGAGGTGCTTCCAAAAGATAACTCACCTATCATGGCAACATTTCTGAGAGTGGAACATGTTATCTATCTCTGTTGATTGGAGGACGTGACTATTTTAGACCTGTGTGCCCGAGTGCTGGGCAGGTAAATGTGAGATTGCTCAGAGTTTTGCATGTGTCTATGGCATATTGTGAGACCAATGTTGTGGTCTGCAAAAAATGTCTTTTCCTTGCACCTTTTTCTGGGATAAACAAATTTTCCTTTCCTACACCCTCTCTTCATTATTTTTTCCCTAAAGTGCAATAGATCAGCCTCACACAAGTTAGTGAAAATAATGAAGGAGTTTTGATTAACACCAGCACACACAGATATTTCTGTGTTGTACCATCTTATACTACTCAGAATAGTTTGGGGTTGATTCCACAGTTTGTGCAAAATTCATTTGTGCAGGACCATATTCATACTGAGCTTTATATAAGGCTGATAGTAAAGTCAGCACATAATAAACTAATAATAACAATAGAATGACATATTGCGAGTCCAAAGGTTTATACTTTCAAGTTTTATTTTCTTCTTCAGAAACTGTGAAAAACACCTTCCATACCGTATTTTTGTCTGAAGTCTTAATCCATAATTATGGAGAACCAAGGTACCAATGCCAGAGTAACAAGATTAATGCCTTTTTGACAGAATTTAATAATATGGTTTTATAATATTTAATTTTGTTCATAAAATATCTCTCAGTAGGAAACTTCTTTTTACTTACCTAAACATTATTGCTTTAAAACAATTTAATTCATATTTCCTGGCATAAAGAATTTATTATGAAGGCTTGTTGGGAGCAGGTTTTTATAGGCTCATGCCGGGATTAGCTTCAACTTAATTTGGATATTCAACCAATTTTGACAAGTATAGTCTGCTGTGGGCTAATAATACAGTCCTTAATTCATTTATCCTCTCTTAAATGCTCCAAGCCCTTTAAAATCATGTTATATATGTAGTCTGGATAAAAAAATAACACATGTTCGTTTTGGTTTTGGTGTCTGGAGAAACTATCCAACCATCAGTGCAGCTGATAATGTTTTTGCTTGAGTGAAATGAGGGTGAGGGCTGTTATGTAATGTATTAGCAGGGAATGTCATCCTCAGCAGCAAAAATTCAGCGTGCAGTACCAAGCTTTCTATGAAGCACATAGGGCAGCAGAAAGCCCTGCTCTCTGCTACGTACTAACAGCAAATGCCTGCTGTTACAAAACCAAGTTCCAAGCAGCAAATCCCTCTATTCATGCCAAACTGTTCCTCAAAACAACCCAGACATGTAAAGAGTTTGCCATTGCCATGCAAAGACAAGCCTATCATGCGGCTGCAGCAAGGATCCTAACCAGGTCCCAAGTTTTGAAGGCACCAGCACAGTGAGTTGCACTTGTGTAAGGTAAGGCCCACTTTTGCCATCCTCCAGAGAGGAAAATCCTGGGGAAAAAGTACAAAGTGCCCAGCTGTTGGGGAGATGTGTGGACAACGTTGAGCACCTGAGATCTACACCTCTATTCGATCTAAATATTCTGTGTCTGATGGACAAGTGACAGCTTGAACAGTCACCTGAGGGCTGTGGGCTTGGAGGACCAAGGAGTTTTCAAGCCCCACTGTTAGTTATCTACCTAAGTCAGTGACAGGTGCTAACAACCTGATGCAAATCAAACCCTCAAATGTAAGCGGAGACCTTCTCCAAACATCTCAGGTTTAATCACAAGGTTTTTTTCTTTTACCTCCAAATAGGTATTAAAGTGTTTCTTGGTACAGGAAGAAATAGTGAAGGTATGCAATAATCTGAAACAAACACCATTCCCACCAGATCGGAAAGAACAAAAACATTAAACTTCCAAACCTTAGTGCTGCTTACCTGGAAAAATGCCATAATCTTTTCAGAGCCACAACTGCATCCGCCTTGCAGCTAATCCTTCATGGTATTGTGACATGGCATCGCCACATGGCAAACTTCAGCCTGCACAGGAGGTTTTTTTAGGGGGAAAAGGATGGCTGAAGTCATGAGGAAACAGCGGCAGGCAACACCTGAGGAGGCTTCACAGATCAGGGAAAGTTTTGGCTGTACATCCAATGGACGCCCCTAAGACAGACTGTGTCTTTGTGCAAGAATAAAAACATGGTTCCAGTCCTATTGACATCAATTCAAAACCCATCCACCTGCAGAATCCAAGATTTTCTTCACTACGAGATTGAATTGCAAAACTGAGACCGAAGGATGTAAAACGGACATATTACAGTCAAATCTATGATGAAAGAGGGAAAAAGTCTTCATTTTTTTCAGTTTAGAAGTATGTGTATCTGTGTGAATATATACACAGTCATAAAAAGAAAGGTGGAGTATGTTTAAAAGCGAGTCAGGACTTTTTCCTTCAGTATTACAAGTGATGTGGAAAATATCCCTTGCAGCTACTGTGGGATAAATTGCAATGTGATCGGAGATATGGATCAGATGAGAACAGAAAGCTGATGAGAGTTTAAGTAAACTCTGGACACCTTTTCTTCTGACTTTACCTCCACAGGCTTATTTCCTTCTTGTAAATCATAACAGCGTAATTGAAGGAAAAGAATTGTTCTTGTCAGAATGTGTATAAACATTTGTCCAGAAAACTCATGCCAGTAAGCCTGAGTAGGAGCTTTTCTGTCTGTACTAAGAAGAGGAAAAAAAATAATCTCATAGGATCATAGAACCATTTAGGGTGGAGAAGATCTTTAAGAACATCGAGTGCAATTGTAAAATCTATACAACTTCCTAAATTTTGGTTGGAAGAAGTAAATCAGAGTGATTATTCCTCTTTACTGGTAAGCCAGAAATTAGTGGACACACAGAGGAATCAGTAATCAGAACTCTCAAAGCCAATTAAATCAAGGAGGGTTTTTTTCACTTACCATGTTGTTACACTGTGGAACACGCTGCTGCAGGATTTTCTGGATGTAAAATGTATAAAGCAGATAAGTCAAAGGCCATTAGCAAAGTCCTTCAAACACCAAGAAACAGCTAAATCCTCTGTCTCGGCAAGGCTGTAACCTGCAGACTGGCAGAGTCAGGAGCACACAGCTCAGGAACAGGCACTGATCTTCTCATCTGCTTTCTGCTGGCACCTACAACCAGCTAATGATACCAAGCACAGCTGTGGGCAGAATAGACATTTTCTTTAACCCAGCTGAATGATTTTTCTATTCTTCAGTGCAGTTTGATTTTCATACTCCTTACTGTACTGTATTTTTTTCTTCTAGCAGAAAAGCTTCATTTGGGATTACTAGAGTCTTTTAGCTGTCAGGGAGGAATTCTCCACTCACAAGTGAAAATCAGCTTTGATATACCTGAATTGGTCCTTCATACGTTTTTAGTATGTCATGGGTGCTCTTAGAGACACTGAGAGTTTTTGATGAGCACCTGCTGCTCCATACTAATAGATCATAAAAAAATGGGGCTGTGGAATTCAGCCATTTACAAAAATAAAATAGGAAAGAAAATGTAGCTGGGTACATAATGCAGGAGAAGAAGAACATGTCATTTTAGCTGTCTAGAGAACTAGACCATGTATGTGTGTCTAAATCTTAATATCAGTGACACAAATGTTTTAATTAGTACCATACTTTTGCATTTCCCAAATCCAGTATATACTTTTACTTACAGTCACTTCTATTTAAGCACTCGGTTATATTTTAACATCTTTGCTTCTTGGCTTACTACTGAGTAGCATGTAGGTCAGTGCTTAATGCAGGGTTGCAGTAGATACACTTCTCCAACTTCACTTTCAATATACCTTCAACAAAAAACTTCTAGGAAAGCTGCCATTCCCATTAATGGCAAGTTTCATATGCTAGTTGGTCTTTGTCTCACTAAGTCCCATTCACTGTTAGAATTCAGAAAATGGCTCAATTAGTAGTTTGAGAGATGTTATTGTAGGAGATTTGTGAGGAGAGATGCCAGCAGATAAATGTGAGTCATTTTTCAGCTCAGGAGGCTTCAGCTCTGATTGCACAGACTGATTCTAGTTAATTTGTTTCATTCTTTCCGTGTAGGTGAGGAAGACAGCAGGTGAATAGTAAGATACAAAACCTGAAGTAAAAATGGGTGTTATTAAAGTGAATTAAAGTAACAACTGGATTGTCAAGTACACAGGTAGATTTTCTATGATTCACGAGCCTGTATTATTTTTAAAATGCCAGTATCCAGGCAATGAGTATATGGAGATGCTACTAAATGCCCAAAGTTTCCTCAATTTTATAACTTTAAGTCTCTGAATTTACACAGCTCTGTGGACATCTGAATGCTGTGCTCACTCTTCTCTGAGCAGGGCAGTGGAGCAGAGACCTCTTGAGGTCCTGCCCAGCCTGAATGACTCTACAGTGAGTGTCTTCTGTTTAATGCATTGTCTGTCTTGGGAATGAAAAAAATTGGTAATAAAAATTTGGAGATGGCTCCCACAGTAAACACCGAATGGACACTAGAATTGAAGAGTTTCCAAATATATCAGCATCTTGAAAATATTGATCATGAATGCGTTTAACTGAGGTGATAAAACTATGTCACAGTCATCTGACATGTGGGAGTAATTTGGGGAAGAATGAAGTTCAGATCTACCTTTCATCAAGTCAACATGGGGCCAACAATAACAACCCAGCAGGACCCAACCATCTGCTGTCCAGTATTTTGAATAGGGACGATAAGTTACCTGCTGGTGAAGACTAACATATTCCAGGTGAGCAACACAAACCCCATTTTAGAGATGGACTGTGAAAACCCATGGTTCACTTCTTAACAGTTCAAGGTGTGAATTGTCTTAGTTGTCCTGGTGGAGATATTCCCTTTCAGCAGAGAGTGTCCTGCAGGAATTCCCCAAGGGAGGGATGGATTTGCAGTCAAAAGCTTTGGTCATAGCTCAGAAGAAATTAAAAAAATCAGATGCAGATGACATGGCTTACAGAGCAAAAATGACAATGTACAGCCCTAACTGAACTCACACTCCTGAGCTGTGAGATTTGGTCTCTAGGTGAGCACTAAAAAAGGAATATGGCTGCTCTTCCAACAGCATCTGCTTCAGTCATGACACAAGAAACTCTGGTGTTTTGTCCAGAGTATAAAGAGTATGGTATAATAAGTGCTGCACCTTCTTAGTTTCATTATGCATTATGGGATCCATGTTTTGCCAGTCTATTTTTCATAAATTATCAGAATTCTCATCTTTCTTCAGAATCCTTGTTTTTTGCTGATTTTTTTAGTAAACTGATTTTCATTGATGGTTTCTAAATTTCACAGACCTTAGAGTCACAGGAAAAAAACTCCAACCTTAAAAAACTGGTTTTTAAGCATGAGTTTTATAGGAAGAAGAATAAGAATATATAGATGACTTCTGCATTTTCAGGAACTAACAGGAATTCCTTACGGAAATCAAATTGTATTCTTCCACTGACTTCAACAGGAAAAAAGTATTTCACCTTGAGATTGTAAAGAATTACTTAGGGGAAAATATGCACCAGTAGGGTATTAAAGAGCAATTGAAGCTAAAACTTTCTTCAGAAAAGTAGTGGAATCAACAAATTTCTTAAGTTTAGAAAAAAATCAATGTTTTGTTTGTTTGCAGCTGTGTAAACAATTCAGTTTAATATCTCTATATAAGAATTGGATATCTTCTGACTGGAAATTACGTTTTGTTTTAAAATGTAAAGATAGGCACATAATGTGGTTAATGTGATGTAAGCTGGAGTCTGAATTTGCAGTAATTTAGCTCATCTGTGGTAACTGCCTGTGGGGAGACTTGTACATGGTTATAAATGTGTGGTAATTTGAGGTTGCCTATCCCTCTTCTGAATTCCCCCTCTTGGAAGTAAATGATCTTACATTTACTGATAGGTAAGAAGGTGCACAGTTATTACTAAGTAGCCAAACACTTGTGGCAGCTTGTTTGCACATCTTTAAGATCAGCTAATTACAGTAGGAAGAAAAAAAAAGAAATCTTTAGAGCCATAACAAAGCACCTGAAATTGTCAAAAGAAAATGGTTTTATTTATTGAAATTTAATATTTTGTAGATTTCTAGCCATAAAATCCGTAAATATCCAAGACTTTTTGCCATTCTTCCTGATTCACTAGACATTCTTTCACAGCCATTATTCAAAATTTCAATACTTTTAATCTTGAAAACCAAGTTCTACTCCAGAGTAAATATTTCTTTTTACCTCTGCTCTTTCTCATAGCTGACTGAAGCAAGACTTTTTTATTCAGACTGTAAAAATACTATTAGATTATTAATTGTGAACTGAAAGACTATCTTCTGTTTATCTTCCTAATAGGAGACCATTTACCCTTTTGCAAAACAGATGGAGGTCTACTATATCATAATAAAGAGTATCAGTCTCCATTTGTGAGGTATGAATGTCATCATTGGCCATGAATGAGGTTTACTTGTCTGTTGACCAGCTCTCATCAAAAGAAGTATTTAGGAGTTCAAGCAGGATAATGTACCAGCACAAAGCACAACATCCCTCCTGGAACCTAGTAGGATCTGCTTTCAAAGCACGCAGGTAGTGAACTTGGGTTCTCCTCACCATGGATGTTGTGACACCAAAATATTATGTGGATTCAAAGGGAAACCTGAAAATGACAGTGCTGTCTTGCAAGCCTGGGGCTATAATGTCTCTAATCCCCTTCCTTTCCCTTCCAGTGGATCTAACCCTAATAACAAGGAGAGTGATGAAAAACAGAGGAAGAAAGTTTGAGAATTTGCATCAATTGAAAATTTCAGTAGTTTTCACAATAAAGCACCAAATGTTATACCACTGATTTTCATGACAGTTGTTCAAAAATTCTTCAACACAGCTCTGTGCTCTCCCTCCAGTAACAAAAATTGTTAACTACCTTTACCGGAAATCTCCTTTAATTAAAAGTGGCCACAGAGTTAGCCTTTCATACAAACATTAAATTAGAAGTGTCCACAGGGTTGCATACAAATCAGAATCCACAGTTGCCAGCCAAACCACACACCGTAGATGTGGCTTTGTAGGGAGAACCCAAGAATTTTCATTCCAAAACCACAGGTACCTACTACTATCTTGTTTAGCTGTACCAGTAATGAAGCTGACAGCTTGCATGGGAACCAGCAACTCTATGTCCACACTGTGGAAGACATCTAATATCCCATTCATCGGCTGGCCTTAGTGAACAGCCAAGCATGCCACAACACATGATGTTATTTAAAATTAAAATTGCCAATAATTTGTGTAATTCATGGGGCTTTTCTCTCTTCTTCTCTAGAAACAACTCACGTACATGTTTCCCAGCTTTCTGTTCCATTTATGCAGAATTACAGAGATGGGGAGAGAAAGTTCAGGATGAAGCATCCCCTCTTGACTTCACGTGCTTCTTAATTTATGCGGTTTTTAACAAAAATTATAAATTAATACGTGAGTCTGGAGAACAGGGAAAAAACCTACATCGGGTCCAGTTCTGCTTTGATACGTTCATTTCATCAGAGCAAACTTTTCACAAGTGTGAGTGAAGTATCTCCAAAGCTGGGGAAGAACTGCTCCACCTCCTGCACACCCACCAGGCTTATCAGATCAGTCATGCTGCGGGAACCTGCCTTGAAGTGCTTGGCCTCGTAAGAATCCTGAACACACACTGGTATCAGATTCTTTCCCGGTGTTTCCAAAACACTGGGAGAGAACTGATTCCTTATTCCTTTTCAAGTTGTTCCTAAAGTGGTGCAAAGCTCTGTTTGAAAGCCTCGCTCCCACTCACCACAGCAGGTTAAGCAGATATCTCCCCTGCTCTACACACACAGTGCTAAGGATGAGCAGAGATGTCTCCTGAACATCAGAGATCACAGACAGCAGGAACAAAACAGCATGTCTTGTGGGGAAATAAACATTTCGTAATTGCTAATGTTTCCTTTTTGATAAGTGAAAAGCCTGAACACATTAAATAAAATAAAAAAAAAAAAAGGAAAAAAAAAAGAGATTTAATTTCTAGTTTAAATACAGCTGCAGTAATTCTTATACACCACACAGCTGTTCAGAGGCTGGCAGCTGTCCATATCCTATGTGTCCTATCATGCATTTTCCAGTGTTGTACTCTTGACACATAAAGGCTGCCTTTAACTGTTGGGAAGAGATAGTAGTCCTTGAGTTAAACACATCCATGTCTCGGCATTGCTTCCCTTTTTGGCCAAGCCTCTTCACTTACCACCCTGTGACCGCGAGCCTGTTAGAGACAAGAATCATGTGGGTTTTTTCTTTCTTTCCTTGACATAATCCTCCATACTGGTGGCAGACCCCAAATTGTACACTTGTTTGTTAGACACTAACCAAAATCATAGCTAACACTCATTTATATTGACCAAATAACTGGGATGACAAATGTTTCTACCAAAACACCAACAGATGTGCGAGTACCACTGCCAGTGCAGAGTTGGAAGGGAGGCTGGTAAGTTTTCCTTGCCAGCATGTGATGTCATTCTGAATTAATTTCTCAGAGAATAGAATTTCTCTTTTCATAGCAAAAATAAGAATGAAGAACATCTTACCCAGTATCCCAAGCATTTTTTAAAATAAGCTTCTCAATTTTTCCTGCCAACTTTTATTCCAAGCTAAAATCTGTGTGGTTGCAATGCTGTTCCTCAGACTGCACGGACAATATGTATTATACTGTCTAGCTAAAGGCATCAGGCAGCTCTGGGAAAGGTTTGCTTCACTCTGACAGCTTCCAAAATACAAGATACAAAGTCCTCACAAGGTGCTTGTGCAACATTACAACTGATGAAACTGAGGGCTGGAGACACAGTGTTCTCCATCTCATGTGACATGTTCATGCCTACTCAATAAATTTATAGGGACACTTTAGAGAGACACAAGCACAGGTAAGGTGCAATATGGCTCTGGGTAACTTGCCTGTGCCTTCTTGCCCAGGATTTGGCACTCCTGGTTCAGTCAGTCTCTTGTTGCCCACACCTTTACAAGGCCCTTTGTTGGTGCCAGCTCATGACCAGCGAGCTCAGAGCGCAAGTAGAGAAGTGCAGTGCTTTCACCTGTCTTTGTAGGTGCAGATTATTTCCTCTGTTATGATGAAGTATAAAAATTACCTTAAAAGAATATTAAGGTTAAGCAATAGACAAGCCAAGCTTTGCCACCTTCATGCATGGCACTGAATCTATTTTTTCCATTGTACTGTTGTCTTTTTTCTTTTTTTTTTAAACCCAGAGATTAACTTCTGTATCACTTGCTAGCCCCACCTTCCCTCCTCCCATATTTGTATATTCTAGCATATCAAAGCAAGATGTTTTTACATGATAAGTTCTCTTCTCTCTATGCAACTTGGGTAAATAGCTTTCCCAGAAATGTTTCACTCACTACTGTGTTAGATATGTCACGTGTAATTTGTAGTTGAAGTCAAGTTTTACTGGGTAACTACTGTACAAAAGACATTCCCTGGCTCTGTTTGCCCTTAATCTGGGAAACAGTAAGAATAACCACAAGTTACTATTCCTGTGTACCCAAAGATACAGAAAAAAATATTAGTTCAGAGACAATATGTTATCGTATTTTATAATACATGTGCCCTTTTCAGCTATTCACTCCTGGGTACAGGGAAGTTCATTTTTAACCTTAATTCTGAGTCCAGTACCTTTTGGGATATGAAAGTGTGTAGCACTGAAGTCTGTTTACAGAGTAATTCATTTCCCGGATTTTTTTTTTTTTTTTAAGTAAAAGAAAAGAGGCCCTTTGGAGCTCAGCAGGTGAGCAGCTCATTGCGTGTACCAGCTCTTCATCCTCTCTCACATGAATATATTACATATTGAAAAGCAAAAATACATTTTGGACAGACTCCATACTTGGATTTTCAAATGCTAACAAGATGGTAAATGGGAAGAATTTCTTTTCGGAAGAAAGCTGCATACCTCTCTCAGCCAAAAACTAATTTCAGACACTCTAAATTTGACATTTGTCAGCTCTGCTTTTCCTCAGGTCTCCCTAAGAAGGTGTTTTTATAGAAAGGGAATTAAGAGTTTCTGCAAGAGTAATGGAGGTGGGGTTGACCTGATGGCATCTTTCAACCCCTCCTTTTTCACAGTTGCAAATTTGTAATTTCTTCGGTATGACAGTGAAGATGTTTTGTTTTCTTTTTCCTTTCTTCCCAACTGGTAAACCTCTTTGGTCAAGCTTTCAGACAAGTCCATGCCAGAGACAGTTCCTGTCACAAAACATGCTGCAGCAATGGCTTTGTGTCTCACCTAGAGGTCATTCCCCCAGAGTTTCCCTCTCGATTTTTTCCTGACAGACACCAACATATTCTTTGCTCCAGATTTTCCTTCATGTTGCTTCATAGGCCCCTGCAACCAATTCCTCTTTTTCCTGGTGCTTACACCCTTGGCTTACGCATAGGCACTCAGCATGTCTCCCTTTAGCTATACATATTCAGTTCTTTTAATCTTTTATCATAAATCAATCATTCCAGTGCTTAATCATATGTGTTATTTCCCCTGAAACGCTCTCCTGCTCATGTGCCTTATTCCAGTCAATGTTATGTGCTCAGAACCAAACTAATTTTTTAATCACATGACCAAAGAGACATCCAAAGCAGGAGAGTCATCTTATGAATATACATAATGGGAGTCAGCTCAACTAACAAGACTGGTGCATCATCACTCTCTTTGGTAGCTGCCAGTCAGCTGGTTATTTTGTGTAAATTCTTTAAAAATAGGGATTCAAAGAAGTAACTTGGAGACAAGTGTGGCAAATACCAATGGACTGACCCATGGAACCCAAAACCTCACAGATGGTGTAGGAATTCAGATCCAAATGTGGTCTTCACGGCTGACAAGATTCACTTTTCTTTGAGGCATTCAGTTTTGTATCTCTCCTAAAGAAGTTAGGCTCTTCCCAACTTCCCAATTCTCCAGGTCAAGTAACTTCCCAACTCCACTAAAATTACCTGACTGATCAGAACAGAAATCGTCCATCGGCATGTAAGCCACAAGGCTTTCCTTTTGAGTCAAAAATTATTTAGTAGGAAAGAAGACATAGTAAAAGTAAAAGAATAAGAGAAAAGAAAGAGGAGTCTAGGGGTAAAAAAGACACTGGAAAAGCTGCATTTTTTTGTCTTGGCTGGGGGAAGGAAACAAAGGATCCAGTTCTGATGCTAGACTTCTTCCTGGCCCTGAAGAAGAAAGATTTCTTTTCCTATTCTTTTTTGGGAAGACTAGAAGAGCAACTCATGAGATGTACAAACTTGGTCCCTGAAGGCACACAGAAATGACTCTAAGGCCATCAGCTCTTGTGGAGAGACTGGGCAGGCTCTGGGCACAGGCCAGTGCTCCAGAGTATGCTGCTATTACTAGGGGAGATGCTATGCCAGATAAGGGCACAATGCAAAGAGAGCCCTTACAAACAGAGATGAATGTGAAAAGGAGACCAGGTAGACACAGGTGAATATGAGCACAGACGAAGTCTAAGAGGGGAGCTACTCCTAGTGGCTTATGTAAGCTAAACAATTTCACCACCTTCAAAGTCAAGAAGGAGCCAGGATACTTCTGTTTACAGTTTGGGGGATTTTTTGAAATCATAAGTCTTTCATTATATAATGCCTAAAGCTCTCAGTCACAGCAATCAAGCCCTGCAATATCCGGTGTCATGTAAAGAAGTACCTTCTGTATTGTAACAAATATCATCAAAGGGCTCACATCTAAATCATATTAGTCAGAAGAATGTACTGATTGTGTTTCTGATGAGTACATTTCCTTATAAAGAATTCTATGTTTCTCGCTTTCATAATGATCTTGTTTTCTTTTTCAAGTGGTCAGTCTGAAAAAAACATCCCTAAACACAAAAGTACTCAAATGTGTGCTTACATTTTTAGCCCACTTCCTCTCCTTGGAACCAGGTGGTCTTCCCCACATGCCACAGTGCTGCTGGTTCTGAGGTGCCTCCTTGCAGTATCAGTGAGAGTTGTGACAACCCTTAAGGTTGCTTCATTTAGTGGGTGGTCACAACAGTCCACAAATGTTGGGAAGAATCAACTTTTTGGCACATTATTTTTGCAAATATGTGCTACATATTTGTATAAGTACGCTGCTGGTCATTTCTTTTGTGACCAAGTATCACAGGCAGAAAAACCCCACAACACATAAGGCCTTAGTCTTAAAATATAAGATGGGTGCTAATGAAGCTACAGTTAATTGTGTCTTAATTTGTTTGCACACACAGTGATGACAGCCAGCCTGTTAATGTCTCATAAGTTGGTGGTGAGGGATGAAATCTTACCTAATTTTGGCCATATGAATCTGTACAAAAACAACCTGCTGCAGGTCTATTTATATATACAAATATGACCTGAGCATTTTGGGAAGTCCTCCTAAATCAGACTTTTCGGGCAGAAGAAATTTTGCACTACCCTGAAAGTTCTACACTGTCTCCAGGGCCTTTTTCATCATAAATCTTGAGACATAACAAAACAGATACCACTTTATGGTTCTGCATATGGTGATGTTTTAATGCAATACTAAGAGCCCAGACTGAAAGAAAGGCAGATCCTGAAATCTTGTCTTGCTCATTTCAATGAAAGATTTTCAACATGCACTCTTTGTCTACAGTCAAATCTTACAAGGTTTGACATGGTGCCATGCCCTTGTGGTGTATTAAACTGGTACTTCTTCACATATTGTATTTCAGAGGTGCTGCACTCCATAAGATCCATCAGATACATCATCTCTTACCTGTCAAGATGTGACCACCACTAGCAGCTGAGACTGAAATGAAAAGGTGAGAAAGCTCTAACAGTAAAAAACAAAGCATAAATCCTCAGCAGCTTGTTTGTCTCTTCTTGAGAGAAGAAAAAAAGCTGAATAAAGAGCAATCTCTGCCAGTGTCTGTCACTTGACAGATGGCATACTAAGGAATATAACACCTACCTGTGACTTACACTGAGCTATCTCAGGTCTGCGAGAGAGCCTTTGATGGATATTTTTCTGTCTGATGCACTGAGATTTAGAGAGCATATTTGGGTTTTCAAGTCACTAACATGCTCTGAGAATAACCTCTACAAGGATCACATATTTTGGAAAAGATCTGGCAGACTTTTAGCCAGTTTTCAAGATCTCTTCTCAAAGGGAACTTTGATTTCATGATTAGGCTAGATTTATAGCAGCAGTAGCACCTATTTAAATATTATGATAATAGGTGAAAAAAACCTACTTTGCACTGCATTGAACTGAAATGACATCTCTTAATGCTGTTCAGTTCAGAGGTGATTTCTCTCAGTATTTATGAGTATTCAGGAGGGTTTCTTAGACATAGCACACATTTCAAGAATGAGTAGCAAGTATACCTCGTCTTTTAATGAGCCCTGTGTCATATAATTTTTAGGGTAATTTCATTCATAGAGGCAAATTAGACTACTTCTCTTTCAAAACCCATATGAACTTTTTGTCTTCGTATCTTCCTATTGTGTTCTTTCACAGGTGAGGGCTGAAGCCTTTACTGAAGACAGGATTTTGGCATTGCAGTGTTCAGCAACTCAATATATAGCCTTGCTGCTGTCATGAAACTGGCAAAGGAAATGAGATCAAGCTCTAAGTAGTCATTATCAAATGAAACTAGTTTTTAAATAGAATATTCAGTCATCCTCAGATCAGACTTTAAGCTAAGTGCCTGGTTCTTAGGTGTTATGGTAGGTTTTTATTTACAGTATTTACTGATTTTGTGCATAAAAATGTAAAGTTTAAGAGAAAATACTGACCCATCTTTACTGATGGCAATAAAAATCACTTAGATACAGGAATATTCATAGGCGCATTATAAAAAGATTAAAGAAACTTTGTCCTGGCATTATCTGTTTGAATTTTTTTGAACTATGCCCCAAAATGCATTGCTTCAGGTGTGTTGTGTGTATGGCCATTTATTGTTGTTTTCTATAAGCCATTCTATTTAAGGAAACAAATAAAATACATATTCATGTAAAGTTCAAGCAATATGTGACACAGAACTTCTTGAATGTCTTTTCTCAGCCACTCACATGTAATTTTCTAAGCCCTCTGTTTGACTGTCCGGCTATGTGTAAGAATTAGGAAAAACCCATGTATTTTTTTAGAGATGACATGCAATTAATATATTAATCAAGAATCTGTGGTGGACTTAATTCCCAGAAAAGCTGATGAAAACCAGGTCCAGTCTGATGCCCAGATGGATGAAAACTTCTCAAGCAATTGTAAAGGTAAATGTTTTATGCAGAGTAGACTTGGTACCATGTTTGGGTATCCAAAGATGCATTTTCCTGTTGCAAGGAGAACCTTTATTTAATGCTTATTAAAATTTTGTATCAAAGCTGCTTTCAAATCAAAAGTAGATCTTCAACTGAATTTTTCATGCTGAATTATTTTTTCAGAAACCATCAAGAGTTAAAGTCTTCTATGCAAACATAGATGTTACCACTGTAGGCACAAGTCTCTGAGTTAATCATCTGCACTGTTAGAAACAAGTTCTTGGACAATGTGGTCCACCTCAGCTTTGTAAATACAACTAATAACTCTGAAAATGTCCATTTCATTCCATGACCATGAGAGCTATGTGGTACATAGCCATGTAGTGTACATCTTCACCAGTGAGACAATCTGCATGTAACTTACTTAATGAAAAATAACTTTACACCAAAGTGGAAAGTTACAGAACTTTTGACTTTTCTGCTAGAAAATGAACTCCTCAAAGCCTGAGGTTTATGTGCAAAAATACAAGGAAACTGAAGAAGAATAGACTAATGACTTTGAATAATTAAATTTTCACCATAAATGAAAATGTTTTTACCTTCAGGGAATAGCCAGTTAAAATAAAGCAGGAATAAATATTCAAAATATTTCCCTATGTAGATGTAATGATGTATCACAGTTTTCATTACTCCATTTTTAGATGTAAAGCAAAAAACACCTTTTACTTTTTTTGAAACATATTCAGCCTGTTAACACTGCCAGGAAAGCAAAGTTAATAAGCCAATTTGTCTTCTTTTCAAGCAGACATCCTTGTGTTTTATCTCAAGTTGCTTTTCAAGCTACAGAGGAAGCACCTGTAAGCACGTGTTGCAGAACTACCTCATTATCCTCTTTCAAACTCCTTGCAAGCACCATTAGTCAGGCACTGTTTTCAAGCAGAGTCTACGGCATAATCTGCTTTTGTTGATGAGTCCTTGGTTTTGTGTGTGTCATTTACAGCCTTTTGTACAAAGAGGTACCTGCTCTCTCTTGCACAAAGACCAAGTCAGGTAGTCAGATGGTCCAGGCCAGGACTACAAAAGAGAACACGAGAAGGAACATTTGATCTTCCAGCAGATGCATTTCTGAGCTCAATATGCCTCTTCCCAGTCCATGATTTCACTCATTCGAAGTCACTTATTTTTTGTAGCTCCTGTCCAGCTCAGTGGTGCTTTGCATGGAAACTAGACAATGAAACTAAACAAGACTTAATAAGTGAAGGACTGACAGACATACAGACTGACACCAATATATTTCTTTCCAAAACACCTGATTTCATCACAGTTCATGAATCAAAGTCTTGAGTTCCATTTTTGAGAGTTTTAGAGAGAATGGTGTCCAGACCACAGGAAGTATCAGGTGGCTTTGTTTCTCCTGATTTTCTTTAATTTCAGCGGGATAAGTGTTCTTCAGTTCTTGTTAACCTTGTTTTGTTCCATGAATCTATTTGCTGTGTTACCTTTCTTTTTCCAGGTGATTAAAAAATTCTTATAGGTTTAGATTATGTGGGTCATTCAGATAGTTATGCTCATTTTAAGGCAACATGTGGAACCAAAGAGCTTCCAGGATGTCCCAAATGAGAACACAAAGTCATCCTGACTTCATGGCCTGCAATGTAGCCTAACCTTTAACATTCCAACACTAAAAATGTTCTCTTTCACTGCATGCTGAATAAGGCTTATAGCAAATCTATACCTTTCCTTAGGCTTTTACAATTCTGCTTGTCATCATGTTCAGCCAGCTCTGTTCTCCCTTAGCATTCACAAGAGAAAATGCCAGTCAAATATGTCTCAAAGTAAAGCAGAAATTAAAGATAATGGCTCACCACATCTCTCCTTGACCACATTGTTATTCCAGACAACAAGGTGACTTTAGGCAGAGAGTAAGTTTTTTTATTTATATTAGTCAAAGGTCTGAAGGTTCACATTGAAAAGGAGTCCAGGAAAGGGAATAACAGGGAAGTTCTGACGGACAATGTAATATGAATATGTAATATGAAGAACAGAGTATACTAAATATACTGAAATCCCAGTAATGCCAGCGGGCAAGTAGACACAAGGGCAACAGCAAGCCTCAAGTTCATGGCTATTCACAGCAAAACCAGACTGATAGTTTATTGAGGTCTCTGAGCTCTCACTATGGATGATCAATGATAGGAATATACTTCCCTGGCTGATAAAGCTGTGACAATGACATAAGAGTGAAGACACTGCAGGTTTTAGTGAGCAAGGATATTGTAGGGACAGCTGGTCAGCAAGTTCCTCATTCTGCTGGCTGGCAACTATCCACCTCGAAGAGGCAGAGTTATTCTGCATCAGTCAGATCCAAGACTGCAGACTTTCAAACCAGCTGCAAAAAACTCCAGTTTTACAAGTCAACAGTTTAACAGGCAGCTCCCCTTCTTGCTTTCTATATACTGGAACAAGACAGTCTATAAACATGGGACTTGGTACAGCTCAGGGCCAAGGTCTTGGCTCTCTGGATATAAATACAGGTGAGTCACTGGATGTGCCTGTACACACCTTGAAAGAAAAATACCTGAAGTGATCACTGACTGCCAGGAACCTGTGCCAAATTGTTTGCAATGTCCTTTGCTCCTCCTTGGCTCATCTTCATTCATGAGAGCTGAGCCAAGTCAGAGTCTGCCCTTTGGCTCATTTCATTGGCTGGCTCATCACTACAATGTACACATCTTTTAATGAACAACTGTTTACACCCATGTACATACATACACACACTCACACATACACAAATTTCCCACAGACTTTAGCATTGCTTATCACGGGTTTAGTAGCTCTTCTTTCAAAAGGTGTGTAGTGTATATTATTTATCCTCATGGCAGAATGCACAGAACTTCTTGTGTTTCTGAGAATTTTACTTCAGTGTTTACTTACTTGCTGCATGGAAGCCTTCTTGGTATTATTTTAATTTGCTAAGATAAAAAGGGAGGCAAGCAAAGAATTTCTGTAGGTTACTTAAATAAATGCTTCCTCTTAGAGTGAAATTTCCTGTGCATAAATGTGATTTAGTGGTCCAATTCTGATCTAATTGGTGACATGAAAGCATGTAGTAATTTCTGTTAATTCTGTGGTGTTGTTATAGATCCCCATTGACATATCTAAGAACAGAATTTGGTTTTCAAACCAAAAGAATCCTTGACTGTCTTTTTTTCTTTGCTGATGGTGTGCATGGTGCACTACAGTGCTTTTTCACTGTAGTGGGATGAAAGATATTTTCAAAGACACTCTTGCAACAATAAAGTGAGGGTGTTGTACAGCCAGGGTTTTACTGGGAAACGCTCCACTTTTCAAAAAAAAATTTTACTCCTCCCCTATGCAAGAGCTTTGCCAAAGGGTGTACATGTTACTGTTGCAGCCAAAATTACTGTTATAGCCAAGGGATGTACACGTTTCTGTGTAAATGCATTGCCAAAGGGTGTGCGAGTTACAGTTCAAAGTTACAGTTGAAGGGGCATTCCTTGCTTTAACGTATGTGATCTGCTTATCCAGTCAATTAAACGCGGTTTATTTTCAGATGGCTGAGGGGATTGCTCATGTGATGCAGAGCCTATTGCTATGGGAGCGCTTAAAAACAAGTTCCCTTTTAACTTTTTACTGTTATGCAAGGTATTACTGGTACTCGTGGTATTCCCCATTCCTTGTACAATACGTGCTTCTACAAAGAATAGCTTACCTCCAATTAAAGATGGTAAAAGTGTTCCACTTTTTTCTCTAAGGTTGCCAAATAAATTGCGAGTCTGCCCCAGGCCATGCATGGCTGCTTAGCAGGCTACTGTGTGCAGCTGCAGTCACATTTTGCGTGATTTTGAATTAATGGCAATCCTTCAAGAAACAGATCTGGTTAGCAGACTGAATTCTTCAGCATAAAATATCAGTAGACAGTGGGGTCAAAGACACAGTAAACAAAATGAAAGAAAGGATAGAGAACAGCTCAATACTGTAACACAAGGAAACGGAAATAGTTGCAAATGTACGATGAATCTTCCATATTTTCTGTCAAGCACCATTGGAAATCTAATGGTTCTGGTCTGCCGGGTATGTGCTCTCTCTCATGCAATAATTTCTTAGATTAATCCATTACTGTTGTACCAGAGCTCCTCACCAGTGTCACTGCATCGCTTCTTTAATTTTTGTGTGTGATCTAGATGTCTCCACACTAGAAATCTGGACGTGGTTCATCAGGTCTGTTTTGTTTTAGGAGAAATTGTACTATAACTTCCACCAGCAATGATTTCTAGATCTCCTTTGGCCATATAAATGGTCCAGGGTGGCTTCTTCCCTAATCAAGTGCATTCAGTTCTGTCTTCAGATATTTAAAGAACTAATATTTGCCTTTAGACATCTACAGCAGAGATAAGTGTTCAATACATCAGAACCAAAGAAAGATGTCTAATTTTTCTGAAACAGGTATGAAAAAGTTGTCCTCTTGAGGTGCTTCTTTTTCTTCATAGACTAGAGAATTTGCCAGGATTAAAACAGACTAGATTATGTCTAATTTCTACATATTTAAAGTTAGATGAGATAAATCTCTTTGTCTCACAACTGATTCACAGCAGAAACAAAGCAGTTCAAAGAAAGACAAATAAGATGAGTAGAAGCAAGGAACGCTTCTGTTTGACATGTGTGTGATGAGAAATTAATTTAGAAGGAAAGCAGGTAAAGAATAATGTGATAGGGCTGTTCACTAGTGGATTGGAAGAGATGAAGTGAATACAACTAACGACTTTATTCCAATCAGAAGCAAAGGAGCATCAAATAGGAAGGAAAAAGTCTCAATATGGGAAAGGGTATTTCCTTCATACTGCAGAATCATCCCATAGCCATGACGTAGCAAGACCCCAACAGTTTCAAAGCACTTGGAAAAAGATGCCAGGTATATTAAGACAAGGAGGATACCAGCATTTGCTTCAGTTAATAAGAAAATGCAATTATTTTCTCACACAGGGTTAAAGGGTTACACTGTTCTTTTAAGATACATACAGATTGGTGAAAATTGAACTGCTGACCTTGTCATTAGTCATTATATGAGAAACTTGGAAAAAAAAAAGAAAAAGTGTACATTTGCCTCAAGCCTTTGTTTGATTTCTGGATGCGTAGCCGTATTTACCTAAAGCTTGTAAACAAGCCAAAACTTGCATGCACAAAATTAATAGTTTTTTTTTTTTTTACAAATTTGTTTAGAATTTGCTCCTTATGTTGCATGTAAAAAGTAACATCGCTTGTATTTGTTGAAATGAAATCACTTCTAACTTTCTCTTTTATGTCTTCCACTTTTACAAGATGTTTCTTCTGGCAATATCAGTCAACTTTCTTTACCTCACTCTTTGTTCCCACATTGCCAATATTTCTGTGCTGCTGACTTCTGCACATATCCTCAGGAGTTTTTCTGATGATACTGTGAACAGGAGACCCTGGATGTTTACCAACTCCTTACTTATTTATTATACCTGGCTCACTTCCTAGGACACAGTGAAAACAGTGTCTGTTCTTGTTGATTGCTAAACAAACCTTGTAAGGGAACAGTCCTCCAGTATGTCTAGGAACACTATTTCTTCCTTTGGGACCCCATCACTATCATCAAGCGCAACACCTGGAAAGTAGTGGCTGTCTGAGCTTCTGTACAAACCTTGCTGCACATTTATCCAGGTTTTACTGCAATATGCAAAGAGATATCTGTTCTCATTTCTTGCTGTTGTCTTTAGTATCCATTGAGTTATACCTCAAAATCTGTGACCTTTATTGCCAAATGATAAATACAATTTATTGAAACATTCTCCCCTACATTTAATCCAAATCTTAAAATTCAACACACAGCTTTGACAAACTCATCAGGGTATGGAAAACTCTAAGGTCAGAATGAAGGTTTCTGCTCCTCAAACAGTCTCTGATTCTGCTGCAGGCAAATACACTGGCTGCTTTTCTGTCTGTAGTATGTCCAGAATTACATAGGGCTGAAATTTTCAGCACTACCTTATAGATCTGTTCCCTTAAAACACCATCCTAAATATTTCCAAAAGACTTACAGGAATGTTCATATAGATATGACTCTCTTGCCTCATCTCTGACTGACCGATCATCTAAGCACTTAAGAAACATTAAAACTTGCATTATTCCAAATGCATCATGTCGGACCTCCATGGTGGTGCTGCCTTTAATATCAGTCATAGTGAATCTCCAGCAATAAGAATTTTCAACTTATTTTACATCTGCCAGAAAATTGGCATTTTTTCATCTTTTTTTCTTTTGGTCTTCCTCAGTTTTAATGAAGTGACATGTCTGCAAGAACTCCTACTGTGTAACCACTATTTTAGAATTGATTAATGTCTGGCAAAGGACAGTCAATGTTTTAGCTCTGAAGGGCTTTTTAAGCTACTGAAAACCCTGGCTGTCAACCTGCTATGCAGCAGTTTATATGTGTCTCCTTTTCACCACAGGTCTCTGGGGTTTGTCAGTGTGAATATGAAACTGTCCAATCACTGGCAGTTTTTCAATGGAAAACACTGCTAGGAAAGCAGAGGAAAGCAAAGGAAAGAGGTAACAGAGAGGAAAGATATATAAAAAACATGAAATCAGCCTCTGAGCTGCTGATGTTTTTTCTGAATTATTAAATATGGTTAAGTGCCATTTCTTTCTGAAAGGGGTTGACTTGCCTCGCTGCTTGAGTGCAGGGTGAGACCAAAGAGGTGACCAGAGTCTCAGTGCAAGACTCTGACTTCTAGGTGTGTATCCCAAAGGGTCTCCTGCCTTAACTCCTATTTCTGGAACTCCCAGTAAAATGCGGCAAGCACTTCTGCATGCAGTGGTGAGCAGGAGGGGACTTTGAGCACACTTCTGTACCCACCTCACAGCACAGCTAAGAGATGTTACATTTCTCTTTGTCATGCAGGAGTCCAGGACACAGGCAGACAGAGGACCTGCCAAGCCTCCTTCAGTGTTTTCACACAAACCCATTCGTTCCCTGCTCCACATGCCTCTAGAAGCCCAGACTCTATTTCTCAATTTTATCACCTGACAAATTTCAAAGGCTTTTCACGTCACTCAGTCTAAGAGAAAAAGGAGATTGCTTATACCCAAATTCCTTGGATTCAGACTGTGACACATGTCCCACTGTTTGACTCCCGACATGACTGGGGAATCGTGTGTAGCAGTACTGCCAGTTTGTTCTTGCACTGACCTGCAACTGCACGGAGACCTGACTCAGTGGCACACAAGGTTACACACAGCTTTAATAACTATAACTCTGTTGGTTTATCTGCCACACTGAGTGTATGTAATGGCAAATATGGAGAGTAGATGAGCATCCAGGTGTGACACAAAGGATAAAGTCAGCCCAAGTGTGAAACAGATGATCCTGCTTACCTCAGCTGTATCAGCCTAGCAGAGCATCCAGTTCTTCTGCCTTCATTGCCAAGGAGCAGTAAGACATCTACTTATGCGACTTCCAGCCTGCTTTGCAAGTAGAGGGGTTGTAGCCCAACCCAAAATGCCCTTAAAGAGTATGTTTAGTAAGTAGGGACTGATATTTGCTGGATGGGACAGGGCAGGGACACAGCCAATCCCAGATGATCCAAGCACTGTATATGCTGGAAGTCAATAAGCACCAGCATCCTCGATGGAGATTAAGTGTCCATTTACTGATCAGCATTGACTACTTGATGCTCTGTATGCTTGTCTTACAGCTAGAGCATCTTCTACTGGCCACAAGAACATCATCATCATCCTCCTGTAATCTGAACAAACATGGTTGTTCCTATGGTTTTTATGTTCTGAATGCCTATGCTACTGGTACAACAAAGCTTACCCTGCCAGAGAGCTCAGAAGTGGGAGACCATTTGAAAACTGTCATATTTTATAGGTACTCTGGGTCAAATCACTCAACCTGATCTAACTTGTGTAAGTCAATGGCCCAAAACGCAACATCCCTGGGTCTTTCCAGGCTTGCTTACTGGGATTTTCAGAGCCCCAGATCTACCAATGTTCAAGGAAGGACTGTGGAAAAGCAAGCTTTTGGCCTCCCTCTTTATCTTTTGAGGAAGTTAACCACAATAGAAGTTACTTATTTATACAATACTTCGGGCTGGTCTGGAGGAAAACAAAAATTAATCACACAGCTGGTTTTGGTTGTTTTTCTCTCTCTTGCTCTGATGCACAAATTAAGCCACTGATTAATCAAACAATTCATTGACAAGAACCCTGATTTATGTCGAGTTAAGTTACAGCATGCAAATATTTGCATAGTGTTGAATGTAGATTTAAACACAGACTCCATAAGTATTTTTTTTTAACCATGAACATTTCTTGAGGGTAATCCAAGTGCAAAACTCAAGTTCTTCCTCCTTGCTGGTGATTTGAATGGATGGACTGTGGCAACAGTCAAACTATTTGTGTTAAAACCTTAATCTGGTAAATAACTCTCAGAATGATTTTTAAATGCAGAAAGGGCAGTAATGTGCCTTGTTACCATTAACAATTCAGGAGAGTTGGGCACTGTGCTTCAGTTTACATTTTTAAAGATCTCCATTCTTTGTCCTCAAATCTTTGTCGACAGCAAGCTCCATTCAGGACATTCTTCCAAAAGAAACCAACAGGCAATCTCAGACCTTCTTGTGGATGTGTGAAGAACAACTGAGTAACCAAAGAGTAGAGAAAGAGACTGATGTGCTGTAAGCAAGGAAAAAATAAATTTCTCAAGGTAAAATTTTCAACAGCTTGTCCATGACTCAGAATCTGAAACCTCTTTTAAAAAGTGACTGCACAGTGACATACACATACGTGGATATATATGTAATATCTGTGTGTGTGTGTGTATATATATGCATATGTTTTTTAGGTACCAAAAACATCTTGTGAGGTTATATTCCTTTGTCATTTTGTCAAATAGGACCTAGGGACAGTTGCTGTTTAAGATACCTTTGGAGAGGTAATCCAGATCTCCATCCTTCAGCATTGTCTCATTCTGACACAGTGCTCTGTGCACCCTATGAGGTGATATTTACGTGGAGTTTTTAACATAATTTAACTAATTCTTTTCAAATCTATTATTGTAAGACTGTTTAACACATGGATTTAAAAGATAGATTAAATAAATATTTGAGTCTTTGCTAGAGTTTTACAACTGTTTTGAGGAGTTGAGTCTAAATCCTGTTTTACTAAAGTAGTGCTGGGCCCTAGCAATAATTCATCCATCTCTGCATCAGTTTCTTTCTCCACTGGATGGGAAGGAGAGCAGTTTTAAGCATCTTTACAGAGGTAAGCCATACTGTTTGCAATATAGCATAGTTGGTCTGACTTACTAATGTGTGGGAGCACAATGCAACTCCTTCCTTACCTTTTGCTAAATCCTGCACCCCTCCAGGGCTCCATTGGGCTCATCTCTGTTCTGGGTAATTCTCCACAGACCAGCTCTCTGGGCTGGTGCTCCCGTGCAAACAAAGCTGTCATGACACAAGAGCAATGCCTGTAAGGTTGCCCACAAACAAAGCCATGCTTACTGAGTTTATCTGCATGAATTGGTAGAGCCTGCCCGTTCCTGCCCAGTTCTTTTGGCTCAGACACCTTAATACTGACTATATCCCTTGCTATATGCTGAGTAATCTGTTGTGAAAAATGCCTCCAAAGAGGCCCCATTATGCACGCTCTCCTACCAGGCAGCATTAAAATCCTGCCTAAACGGCACGCTGATTAAAGTCCCAGAAGTTTTAAAATGGTTATTTATTCTTCTCAGCCATTATCTAGTGATTGTTGAAGCGCCTTGCTGGAAGCCTTCTTTGTGATGAGTAATGAAATAATGCAAATTGATGGGACCTGGTGCTGATTTTTAAAGGAGAACAGGCGTCATTGGATAACAGGATCAATGTAGTCTGTGTGAGCTGTTGAAAAGATTTGTCAATGGGCATGTCAGACACCTCATCACGACAATCCATACACAGGAGGGTGTCAGAGACCAAAAACCTTCCTGACCTCTCTGGTTTAGCTACCTGGGCAGTGTTGCCATGAGCATGGAAACAGAGAGGGGAAATGATTGGTGGAGAGAAGACATGGAGAAATCCCAGAAATATGTAAAGATCTGGATTTACATGGCTGTATGTGCACTGAATTATGGTTCATCATATCACACAGATTATGTATTTTGCCACCATCCCAAGATCACAGCAGAGATGACCACAGCTTCCTTGGACCTCTGGTATATTTTGTGGCTAGGTCTGAGATAAGGACACGGTGAGGTTCAGGTACATTTCAAGATTTTTTAAGTATTTTAGGATTTAACATCTTGGCAACAGAATATACAAGAACTTATCCATCCCAGATTTAACACTTTGGACATGATTTTGGCCAGCTACGGTTGAAGCCATTGTTTTCTGCATGTAGCTCCAGTCTTTGGTATTTAAAATGAAACAAGAGGCAAAATCAAGCTTGAAGACCATCAGATTCATGGAGCAACCTTCTGATAAAAAGAGAGAATAAATGTCAAGAGAAAAAGCTGACAAAGACTCCAAACTTCTAATGCTGTTTTAATTAAGTCTGATACTAGGATCAGAGTGGCAGTGAAAACTCATTTTCAGGCATATTTCTGTTACCTCCATGACTTTGAAATAACCCCTAAACATTAATGAAAATATGCATGAGAGTAAAAAGCAGCTCTTTCACTGTCTCTGTTTCTCTTTGAATTGAAGGTGTTCGATGTGTACTAAAATAATAGGGTTTTACTGGTTTCCTACTTTGTCTGCTTTTAATTGGGCATTGTTCCTGTGGGAAAGCTTGGACTTGAGGTTGCTGCATTGCAGTATGATGTGCTCAGTTGTGAGACTCAAGTCCCAAATGACAGACCAACTGAGATTCCTCTCAGCTACGTTTCATCTTAACTAATTTTGGCAAAGGACACCTCTTCCTTTTGGAGACAGATCTAGAAACAAAATTTCAGAAAAATATTTTGATTTGGGTATTTAAGTATTTTTTTTTGTGTTTAAAGCTGGAGTTCAGTCCCACTCCACTGGGGTTTTGCAGTGTTATCTTGTCTGAAATATTCAATGTGAGATCCTGAGAGCTCATTGTGATACATAAAATTGAGTTGAGCCTGAGTCTAGCTGTCTTAGTCCATTCAGACCTACTTCTCCCTTCTTACAAGAACCCTACCTTTATTTGGTCTCTGCATGCAAACTGTGGAGTGCCTGCGTTCCTGCAGTGAGATCTCAGGTCACTCAGTTTAGAATTTTAAGCAGCTAGTGATTTTTCCAAGCTCTGGAGAGCCAGCACAGCACTTAAAGAATGCCCAATTTGTGCAAACCCAATTTTGACCAGCCCAAAGAAATATAATTGACACCACTGCCAACTTTTGTGTTGCTCTTAATTAATCATGTTCGTCTTTTCTGGTTTGCAAGAGAGGAATCAACATCTCCAGAGATGCCTATTGTAGGGTGCACCAGTATAGGGGTGCCATAGATGTCCATGGAGTCACAGAAGAGATTTCTGAATATTCTCATATTCAGAGGCAGCACATCATGACAACACTCCAACCATCAATAGACATTGCATTTGTATAAAAATAAATGAAAAATACAGAATCACCAACAGCTTAGATTTTTCAAAAAAGTGCAAATACTATCACTCCTTCTGAATTTTCATACCAAAATAATGTCCTTGCCAGGGAGCTTGGGAGATAGTCTGTGCATACATCTTAGACTGAGGAGTTAATGCTCACAACCACCATTTCCAAAATAGAGCCCTAACTGAAACATGTAGAATATTTTGGGGCCACCATGTAGCCAGATATAGAAGATTGATGGGGCCACATGACAAGGGAAGGGCAACCTAACTAAAATTGAGGAAGGTGGCAATTATGGACTTTATGCACAAGCTCATTTTTGTCATCAGGCTTTTTGCCACAGAGAAACAGCTCTGACAGGAGGAACCCACTGAGAGCCCCTCTTTGTCTGCCCTGCCCATTTAGACTACACACACACAGAGCCAGGAAAAGGACCTCATTCACTGAGGCCATGATTCCACTTTTGGCCCCTGATTGGCAAGGAAAACAGTGAGGACATGAAGATAGTGGTGATGTCCAGGTGGCTCCATCAGACTCCTCAGGGACCAGGGGTGATTTCTGTGGAATGTGATGTTCATTATACAATTTGGCATTTCTGATCTCCCTTGAATGTACAACAGCACTGGAGCCCTTCCCTGTTTTCAGGGGACTTTGATTTACTCTCTGGCCACATGAATCACCTCTTCCTATCTGTACACATAGTGCTGTATAGTGTGAAAAAGGAGTTCCATCCAAACAATGTGAATTAAAGGTAAAGCAGGCCTAGAGAATTCCTTCTTTGTAATAAGTTATCCATTAAATACCACTTGAGCTTTTCTTGTTTTAAAGCATATGTCAACATAATCTCAAATACTTTTTATAAAGTACTAGTAGTAAGTCATTAAAAATGACAAAAATGTCTTTAATCTATAAAAAATATTTTAATCAACTGAGATATCTTTTTCAACATAACTAAATAAACACAACCCAGACTGGGCTATCTAATCTTCAGCTCACAGTGGGATGACTTTACAGCAGAATTTCAGAATCACCAGCTAAATTCATTAGGTGCTTACTGCTCTCAGGAGCTTTCAGGTATGTTCTCCTCACTACTGTGGAATATCCTAGTTCTTTTTAAATATTTACAGATGTGGAATATTTATATGGTTGTATTTCCACAGGGGTAAATGCTTGCACTGTCTGAAAGGTGGCATGATTGAGAAATAGGAGATAACTTCTTTGTAGCCATTGGTCAAAGGTAAGATAATGATTCAATACAATTTGTGAGCAACCATTTAGACTTTTCATCCCCTTCATTTGATTAAAATGACCAGAAATCCTAGAAAAGGCAGTGAAGTTGGCAAAACAGGAGAGAAGAGAGGAAGACCTATTAAAAATCTATGACAATGTTGCAAATAATATTTGTCTGTCTGTAATGACATTCTTTGGGACAGTTCAGTCATGGCACAGTTAATACCTGTTGTATTTAACTTCTGATTTTAGCCAATTTAAACACAGTTCTAATTTGAGATTTAAATGTTACAGTCTAGGACTCCGACAAAGCCACAGTTCTGGTATGATTGTTGCCCAGCACCATGGTAGCTGGCCATGAGTTCAACTATAGTGGAAATTAGATGAATAGCCCTCTCCAATTTATCTTGTTCTTTTATCCTGTTTGCTGTGATTGATCATGAAGTGGGACAAAACCAATCTGGCAGAAGATTTAAGGTCACACGGCACATGGGGAGCCGTGTCACACAGGCGACAATGCTTGCTGGGGGTCCCACATGCTACAGGGACCACGAGCTGCAGACGTGTTGTTCCTTGTGCCACGAGTCCCTCTGTCCTTTCACTTGAGAGCAGAGACCTTGTAAAGATGGTGAAATCCAGCTGGAGTCCTTCAGCAAAATGGAGTTTCACAAAGTGTGGGCCACGCTCATCTGTGAAGGGCACAGGGATTTCCGCCAGGATGGAAAAAATATCTTCCTGTGTTAAGATCACCACAAATCTCCCCACATCCCACCTCAAGCACAGGCCTCCTTTGACTTGCTTTCACTACTGCTTATCTGAGCTATTGTAGGGACCATATACATAGCACTAATATTTAAAACTTAATATTTATCCTTGTAGTGTAACGCATAGTTGAGCAGCTACCCTGAAAGGTAACAGTCTGTTTTTAAATTACCCTAATTGAAGTGATCTGTATTTTATATGGTGAGGCCATAATAAAAAGCAAGATGCAGCATAAAATTTTATGATAATTATGAGCATGGTTCAAAATGCATGCTTGATCTCTATTCATATTTCATATTTTATTGTATGACAATTATCAAATACTTCTTTTCTGTGATCCTTATTTCCTTTCATCCTTCTTTTAATCGAGCAGAAGAGATCTCCACGGAGGGATTTCTAACATTTAGACATATAAATAGAGATGGAAATCTCTCCATGATGTTTTCCCAAGTAAATATTTGCTGAGATTTAATAATCACAGTGTCTAATGATGGACAAATTTAACTTGCATTCAAACTAGTTTTGTAAGGTAATTTTCACAGATTTATCTCTTCTCCAAAAATTTAAAGCTATTTTGTGCTTTTAATGGAGCCTCTAATACATACAAGGTTGGCATAACCAAATGGACAATTTTATATTTATGCTTGCTTCTTAGCAGAGACTTCATGCTTTCCTGTTTACCAGCAGTGAAATAATTAATAAAGTTATGGCTTTTTGCTGTAGCCCATGGTGGAGGTTAGACCTATAGCACTGACAGATGGACAAAGGTTTAGTGGAATTCTGGATCCTTGAGACCTTATCTGTCCGTGGCAGTGAATGTGTGGCAAGAAACTATAGTCTGTATTTTCTGACAGTTACCTGGTGCTGTATCCTAATTTCTCTTTATTAAGTACACTGTGTTGTGTGTGCACATTTCACACATTCACACAAACACAGACAGATTTCTTTCTCAGAACAGGCAGAACAGAGGCCTTTTTACACCACTATTGTGATAAAGGGAGCTGTCATGTAAAGGTGAATCACAGCTAGCAAGAACACTACTTATTTTCTCATGTACTGTGTATGCAAGGTGAGACACAAGTCACACAGTATTCATTTTATTTCTGAAATATTTCTTCATAGTTTATTTACCTCTCTTTTCTTCAGAAAAGAGCAACCAGTAGCTGAATATTTTTATGACTTTTTTGCTAAAACTGCTTATTTTTGTAAGAGTTTTCAGCCATGTCCGTCCTTGGAAAATAGCCTGCCTCTTCCCCAAAACAGTATTCCAATAATGCTTGTATTTATCACCTCAGGGCTGGAGAGACTATGAAAAGTATCTCCCTTTTTAACAAATCTTTCAAAACTACTCAGCCCCTTAATTTCATTATAAATTGGACTTGTACAAATCCTTACAAGTATGGTTGCCCTTTGACAGTTCTTCCTGCTTTAGTCTTAGAACAGCAATGGGAACAGAACTCTTGATCACAGCAGGAATGCGTTTATGATCATGCATTGCTCAAGTCTGTTTTTATTTCTCGTTTTATGTAAAATGCTGCAGTAATCCCTTTAGAATTCCCCTCAGCTTAAATCTCAGAGACTGTTCAAGACTGCCTCTTAATGTCTCAAGAGCACTTCAGCTCACATAAGCCTCATATTCAACAGGTAAAGCCCACTTTGTTCTATAGAGATGGCTGAAGTAATGTAAAATTAAAGATTTAATCTTCTGTGGTAACTCAGACTGTCCTCAGTGCAACACAAAGACGCTAAAAGTCTGTTAACTTTTAAGTAAGTAGAAAATTCGTTGATTGACAGTGGTCTGCTGTATTGATCCCAAAAACTATGCCACAGCAAATTTTATTACAATTGGGTGAGAAGACTTACTGCACACTTTGGGAACGCAAGGGGGTTCATTTCACTATTAACAGGTTTTCTCCATTATAAACTTTAATTGACAGGATTTAAAGGCAATTGAAGTCGAGACCAAACATTTTGGACAAATTAAGGGAGGATTTTTTGGGGGTTTTGTTGTTTTGGGTTTTTTTAAAGCCAAATTTAGACAGAAGCAGTCAAAGGAAGGACTGGGCACTTGAGGGTTCAAATAACTGGTAATTATATGAAATGGAATATAGTCTGCACACTTCTATTCTCATTAGGAACTTCACACAGGAGCTTAATCAATCTGTAACTTTAATGTGTTTTCTCTCAGCTAGTGGACAGATGCTTGCACAATGGATTCCACCAATTAATGTAGCCTAGACTGACATTCAGAATGGGTGAATATGGACACAGCCAAATTTAGCATATTTTTCTTCAGCCACAGATCAATCAGGTATTCCCAAAACCCCCTACCCTTACCCTCAGCAAACCAGCAGCAGCTATGTTAAGGTTGTCTGGGTGGTATCCCTCAGTTATACTAACAAGTTTGCCAAGAAGAACAAATGCAACTCACAGATGACTCCAGGAGCAAAGCAGCCAGACATTTTGGTGTTGATACTCTGGAAATAATCCTGTTATTTCAGTGGTGCTTTTCTACCTTGAACCGAGACCAGAAGTTGAAATGTTAATTTCTTTGTATAAGTGTTTTGAAAAATTGCTGTTTGCCAGGCACCTAAATGAAACATTTTGTTTGAGAATAATTGGTACTAATCTCTCTCCAATGCTATGGCTCCAAATCCTCATCAGAGATAAGGGTGACCAGGTAGATACCCAACACAGGCTGAGCTGAATAGCTCTTCAGCTTGCAATGATTAGACTTTACATTAGAACTTTACTGATGATGGTGGAAGCTTAGACTGATTCCTTACAAGAACAAACACACATAAATCCATAATTACGTGTTGTAACATGTGATCTGAATTTTACCCAGAATTATTAAACTTTTAGCCGCCTAATTTGCTCATGAAGACCACAGCCTTGCAGTTGTCTGTTACTCTTTAAAATGTAACACTGCAGCACTTTCTACATTACATTCCTGCAGTATTTAAAATTTAATATTTGGGAACCACATCACTTCAGGGAAAAGTCCTGAGATTGGTAAAATAGATATAAAATATAGATAAAAAGATATATCTATATAGATAAAGAACTGAGGTTTCTGGGGTTTTGCTTGTGTTTTAATAGCTCCTCATCTAGAAGAATTCAGTACTTTGCCTTCTCTACCTTCCTTCTTCTGCTTTCTCTTGCTCTTACATCATGAATTGCTCTTACCTCATGAAACTGACTGATTCAATGTAAGAAAGATGAAACTACTGGTAATATTCAGAGATTATTTTCAGTGGAGCAGTTGGGTGGCCATGGGAAGCACTCCCACCTGAAAGGTGAGTGGGTGTAATGCAGTGGGCCTCATTCTTCCCTTTATTGCTCCATTTCCAGTAAAGTACTATCTTGTCAATGAGACAAAGACCATAAGAACATCTCTGTCTTCTTTGTGTTGGAAGATGTCCCAAATTTGCAACCAGAGGACACCTTGAGTATGAGGAGCAGAAAGAAAGGATTGCTTCAGCTGCTCTTTCTTTCCCCGTAATTCCCCTACAGCCTGGCAGTATGGCAGAAAACTTTTGAAGATGTTGTCATCCAAAAATGCTCTGAGCATATGTGAATCCTGACTACAGACTTTGCACAACAAGGTTGTGCTTTACATTGTAAGTAGAAGAAAAATAAGGTTACATTTATTTTTTTTTCTCTTTCAGAATCCAAGGGCATCTATTTTCAATTTTCAAATACTCAAGTGAACAAAAAGTATATATTTGGGCAAATATATCTTTTGCCAAATCCCATAACACCCCAAAGTAAAACCTCAGCATTTCACTTCTGTTTGCTCAACACCATCCAGGATCAGGCATTTATCTGTCTCAGAGCTGCAGTTTTAAATGGCTTGCTGAAAATGTACAGCCTCATAGACAATTTCATTTTGCAAATGCAGGCTCTGTGAGGAGTGCCAGGATAAAGATAGGACTATAACTACTTAAAGAAAAGGCAGGGGTTGCCTTCCAGTATCCACCTCCCTACTTTAGAGCTTTGCACCTTTGCCCGCCATCACAGAAGCTGAATGCTTGCTCTGCGAAAGACCATAACAATCTGGGTAGGCTGGAAAGAAAAGGTAACACATCTGCAGAATGTCCCTTAGCCCAGCTACCATCTGACCACTCTGTCATGAGGTTGTTTAGTCTAAAGTAAATGGTTCAAAACCATCTTTTTGAACATACAAAAACACCGGTAACATTACCTAAATCCAGTCGCTGAGAAATACTGGGTCTCTATTGCCTTAAAGTAGGGTCTCAGATAAGTTTTTGTAACTTTTCAGGCTCGCAAGTGCTTATTCTCAAAGTAAGAGCAATTCCGAAATTTATCTTGTGCCTAATTCAACATCCAGGGAAAGCTCTGGGGCCAGGGACAAAACCTGAGGTATCTCTCTGCATAGTTCTCAATCTCAATCTGGATTAGAGTTGCCATGTCTAGCTTTTTTCTGGTCTCTCCCCCTACAACATACAGACTCTTGAATTTCGTACTCTTTTCACCAGTAATGGGCCCAAAAGTAGAGGCAGAGAGTGTCTTATTAAGACCAGATTGTGTCTGCAAAGCCAGTGTGCTCTTTGGGATCAGACAGATTTGATTCCCTTAGACGGAGGGAGCCTGGGCCTGGCTGAGCTCCTCACTGCCCAAGGACATCTAGGACTGCATTTTGGAGAGACTTCGCTCCACTTCACAAAGATCTAGTCCTCCAGTATCTCATGAACCTCTAGGTACTAAGATGATGTCACCAATACCTGCAGCCCGAATTCAGTTCTAGATGCCTGAAGATTTTTTTTCTCTGTGGCCCATGAAATCTGCATTTAAGTGCTGAAGTGCTTGTTTTGCTGTTACTGCTTTTGACATTCTCACTTCATGCAAATCAATGTGTGTTTTGCCACTGACTTCAATAGAGCTGGAATTCTTCCTTAATGTCTTGGAGCTAATAGCCTGTTACTTGCTATCAGCTATGATTAGGCAGTTTTTGATTTATCAGAGGAGATAAAACATCTTGATGTACCAGCTAAAATTTGTAATCAATCCAATGCAAAAATTCTCTTCTTCCTAATAGAATATTCTGTTTCTCCCCTCTCCCTGGGAAATTCCTTTATGTTCTGTCATGTGTCAAAATATATCCACTGAGTATTGATATCAAGCAATTATATGAGAAAATCATTTGTGTATGGTAAGAAAGCAGAGACAAATGACTGCATTCTGAATTGCCTGTCTTGGTAGCAATGTGGCAAAGGCTTCAAACCTCATATGGAACTGAGAAATGAATGCAAATTGCTTTGTTTAAACAGATTTTCATTAGAAGTTGATTCTAAGCAGTTCAAAAATCACTAATGATCACTGGCAAGAGCCAAATGGCTGAGTCAACATCACTTTTAGTCTTTAGTGGTTCTTTTCTATAACACTGAACCACTGAAATAGTCTGAAATGAAATAGTCTGATCAAATCTGGCATTGCATTGTGCCAGATTAGTTAAATCACACACTGACTCATCCTTGGGGTATGACAAATGCTAAATGAGCTACTGATCCTTTGCCTTGCTGGGTACAGCTCACTGTGAGACTAGGACACAGACAATAGGAGATATTAATAGTGGGTGGCTCTGTCTTTCTGTTTAATTATTCTTATTTATTCTCCATAGGTTCTCTTCTTCACACTAGATGTTGATTATTTTAGCTATGATGGAGAGAAGTCTAACAGTCATAATAAAAAACTAAAGAGTCAAGATTCTAAAAGTCAATTTGAGCAGGACTCAAAGTATAGGTCGCAAATCCTTCATGTGTACATGCTACAACCTCCAGGATATGAAGAAGGAGGTGTAACATAAACTCTAATCAGGATTATGCATTGAAGAGATAACAAGTGTGCTCTTCAGTGCTCGGAGCATGCCTGACAGAGCTATGCCCATCAGACAGCCAGACTGGGGTGGGGAGCTGCTCTTGTGAAGGCATATTCCTGACAAAGATATCCGGAAACCCAAACTACAGATGCTGACTGAAAGCCAGAGCTTTCAGTGCTCAGTGAGGGCTTTTTAAATGTAGGAATCTGAAGTCTACTCATGTGGAAGGTATACTGATGTTCATCTGTTCAGGGGGAGAACAAAGAGACAAGAAACACAGTGACAGACTCCCAGCAGTCTTTCTCACTGCCTCTTTCAGGATGCACAAGTTTTCTCTGTAAGCCTTTGCCTACAACTCCATGAAAGGACTTGCAGATTTATGGTCTTGTGCTCTACATTTGCTTTGCTCTTCAATCAGCAAGATATGCTAAATGGAAAACTGTTCTCCTTCTAGGTATGTCTCCAGGGAGTTTAGTTAGCATTATTGGCCACTGTGGATATTCTTATCATGCTATTTGTCTGCAGAATTGTCATAACTAACACAGACAGGCCGGGCCCATCCTTGTTTCCTTCGAGCTCTGTGGTATCCAACAGTTTTGAATTTTTACAGAACATAGGAATGCATGGTTCATCTTTACAGTATTAATTGGTTGTCATTCTTGGTTTAGCTTTTTGCTCATTGTCAGAGACTGAAACCATTCTGCCTGAATCCATCTCAGTGATGCTCATCTGGTGTTCTGCTACATGAAATGTGTTTGGGAGATTTTTGCCATTTTTTGAAAAATAAAACAGAAAAATATTTAACAGAAAGGGATGATCAAGAATACCCACTCAGTTATGAAATGGGGGGCTGAGTCTGCAGGCCAAAGACAAAACAACTGCTCACAATCCAAGCAGGTGGCTGCGCTGAGCTAGTGCTGTCCACACTGTCCTGGCACTAGATACAAATGGAAGAAAACAACTGCAGTCGAAAGAAGTATCTGCAACAACTTCTCAGTTGATTAAAGTCTCTTTATATAGGTAATATCATCTACTGTTACTGTCTCTCTCCTAGATGACACTGAAAGCTTGGGTACAAGTGTTCCTCCGGCTTTCTGAGCTGTTATGTGGGATTGTTTAAGGAGTCCCTAGACTTGGTTTTGCAATAGAACCAAACATTTGAGATGCTCAAGATTAGTGATACAATGGAACAGATTGTCCAGAGAAGCTATGGATGCTCCATCCCTGGAAGCATTCAAGGCTGAGTTGGATGAGGCTTTGCACAATCTGGTCTAGTGGAAGGTGCCCCTGTCCACAGCCGGGAGGTTGGAACTAGGTGATCTTCAAGGTCCCCCCAACCCAGACAACTCTGTGATTCTGTGATTTGAGGTACCTGAGCCTTCCTACTGGGATGTCTGCATGACTGTGCTCCCTGGGTCTTGAGCTGTGAGTGCTAGTTTGCTGCTCCTGCTCATGTTGCACTAGACCCATTTCCCATAGCTGAGTTTGGGGCAGCTTTCCTGCCAGATGCTCTCACCTGTAGTTTGACTGCACATCTGCAGGTGTGACTGGGCTGTACTCTCTGGGGATTTCATTATGGTAAGTAAAAATAAACACTGAAACTTAGAAAACTAACTCTTATTCAGATTCCATCTGGTTCAGCAAAAGTACATCAAAAGCTTGTGATATCTCTCTTTTTTTTACATCCTGGAGATGGTAGCAAATTGGGTTCAGTCCACAAAAAGTTCTCCAGGAGTAATAGCACAAAGGCTGAAGGGCACTTGCAGACTCCAGATTAAGGTCTGAATAGCCATCTCCTGCTCAGCAATAGCAATTCTTCACTACCACAGCCTTTGCCAAATTAATTCCATAAATGCTTTTGTATTAAAATATTGGTAAGGTGGAAAAATTAGATCTGGAAAATGAGATATTGTCTTAGTCCAGGAAAGCTTGCAAGCCTTTAATGAAGGCAGGTATGATGTCAAACTAATAATCATGAGTTTAGAAACTGCTAAATGCTATGAAAAACTGCCCTAGTATCTGGAGAGTATAAGACAGACCTACTAAGTAAGAAACAGCTGTTGCTACTGGTGGCTCATGAAGCCATGAAATATATCTGACATTCACTTTCCAGGTCTGTTAGTCACACAGATACCACATCTTCCTTCAACTAGAAATGAGACCCACTTTATCCAATAAACTGTCCAGGCAAGGCTGTTCATTTGACCTTAATTACCCAAGTGTTCACCCAATACTACACAGACAGACAACATCAGTTGACACACTGGTCCTGCTAATAGTGATACTTAGCACTCCCTACCATTTTTCATCTTCAAAGCACTTTCCAAATTTTACTTAATTAATATCTTTGAAGATGCCAAACTGTTTGCTGATATTTCACTGATAGTTTCTGCTCTTTCCAAAGCAGAGGAAAAGATGCTATTTCCTAATTAGATTTTAGTAAAGACACTACTGACTTCCCCTTCTTATCATCTGGTTTTCAGTATTCTTCTATTTCCAGCAATCTGACCTCTTGACAGTCGGCACCTGGGGAATTATTGCCTTACTTGCCTTTTAAACGGCAGATAACAAATTGTTGTCAAAGTTAAACCTCTTTTTTTTTTTTTTCCCAGACAAATTTAAACATTACACTTAACTCTTGGAACTTCAATCCCTTCAGTTGGTAACAAAGTAGGAGTCAATTAGCTCAAAAAAATTAAGCTTAGTGTTATAGTTTTTCTATTTTTAAAAAAATGTTTCACAGGTAGAGTTTCCTGATTTTTTGCTCGCTAGAGTCTTTCAAACATTTATCAGGTGCTTGAATTATAGGCCACTGTTTCAGCGGAAGCTTTGTCAGGTTGTTGAAATATGGATGTGATTCTGGACCTTTCATGTTTTCATGGAGCATCTAAAGTCACATACAGTATATTACATATCATTAGCACTGCTGCATCTGTCACAGTCAGATGGGAATCAGCTATGGGCAGAGTGCTGTCCAAAGTCACAAACAAGCCTTGCCACTGAGGTCATGGAGCTCATAACTTTTATACACAGCAGTGTATTTGAAAAAAAAAAAATGTATCTGCAAAGGATGGCTATGTCTTATAAAATTAAATGAGAAAAGCACAGTTTCAGGAGATGTGAGAACTGGCTTTAGAAAATAGACAGAAAGCAGGTTGTTACAAGACTGCTTCAGTACTCTCTGGGCCACTCAAAAATTGTGCCTTACACTACATTACAAAACTCTCACTTGTTGAATTTTGAATGACCTAGACATTAAGGAAGATTAATTTCCTTCTAGTCCTTTTCATTTTGTTCCAACCTCTCAACTATTTCTTCTATTTCTGCTCTAGCTATAATCATCCTTCAAATATGTATCTATCAGACATAGTACTGTCCATCATTTGTCACAGCTTAAATACAGACACACACACTCACACTGCACACGTGTGTGTGTGTGTCTGGCTGCAGTTCTTTCATCTGCAGTTCAGCAACGAATTGAGCCTGTTTGCATTCTGTTCAACAAAGCACTTACACACAAAAGTAAGGATCAGGCTGAAGTGAAGCGCATTGCAATTAGAAATGTGCTGTTAAATGAAAGATTGAGGTGGACGGTACTTTCTGACACCTTATAAACTATAGGAAGGGACCTCTTTCCACTATCCTTCTGAGATGAAAAAAAACCTATTTCAGACAGAGAGTGAGTACTTCTGCTAGCAGAAAATCCATCTGGTCTAACTCTAACAGGATGCTAAAAACAGTAACAGAGAGAAACACCCAGATCAGAAATACTTGCTAAAGACATGATCAGCAGCCAGTGTGCCCCTCAGGGACTCACTGTTTACTCCTCTGGAAGTTTAGGGTGGGTTTTTCTGAAAGAAGAAAATCTTGATAAAGATACACCCACCCTACAGAAAAAAGCAAGCCGGGGGGGGGGGGGGAAGAGAAGAAGAAAAAGAAAAAAAATAATTAGTAGTAGAAGAAAAGAGATGAGATCTCAGGGAGAGACAATTTTAAACCAGCCTACTACTTCCCCCACCACAAGCCATTCCCAGAACAAAAGACCTCTGAGAAGCTGTGGACTAAGAGATCTCATAGAGGAGGTACAGAAGATAATTTGGGTAAAAGAAAGAGTTGCAAAGCAAAGGTCACTTCAAAGACTGCCCAGAAATGTGGAATGCCCGTCTGCTCCTCCCTTTCACAGTGTGATTTTGCCACATTAGTGTGCTCTATCCTACTTGTGAAATTGTTTCTACCCATAGATAATCTTAGTACCGTTTTCCCTGTTCTCTACACAGCTTTTAGGACCAAACTGTTCTCAAAGCTCCAGGACTGAAAGGCGATATATTTAGTTGCAAAATGAACTATCTTGGTTTGTTTGTTTGTTTGCTTTTGACAGCTGTATTTATAATTCTTCACAGATTGCTCAGCTGGGTTTTCAAAGCTTTTCTTTAATTGTGCTTATTCTTCTGGATGTGACCTGGTACATCCTGCACTGGTTGAAACTGGATGACAAAATTAAAGTGAAAGAAGAGCTTTGCTGTCCTGTAGCAGCCAATTATGAAACAAGAACACACGCTGTGAAGAAAAAAAAATACAATTACAAAACCAAATCCACACCGCTGGCCCTGATTCTGAGGTATTTTTGTTTGTTGTCATCAGTTTGGACACCATTTCAAAGCTAATTTTTTGTTTCTGGGCCATTCATAGTATTTCAGTTCCCTTGGCGTAGCACAACGCTTCTCAAGATGGGTCTCCATTTGCTCCTGTTGCTCACACGGATACAAACGTTTTGCACGAAAGCAAGTCAGTTTCCCAAAGATGTCTCTAATAGTTTCTTTTTCTCTCCATTATTTCCAAGAATTCAAGTTTACAAATGTATTGCAACCATCAAGAACATGCAAGTTTAAGTAAAAATTACTCTGGAAGAAGGTTGAAATTTAGTAGTATGTGCAAAGCCATTCTGTTTTTGTAAATCCTGTTTATGCAAAAATAAAGGAGTCTGGAGACAATGCTACAGACTTTTACTTCTTTAGGACTGCAGCAAGTCCAACGCTCACTGGCCATACCTTAGAACGTTAGCCTTGGGTAGCATTATAAAAATAGAAAGGAAAAGAAAAAGAACTCTTTGCCACTTACTACTTCTGCAGAGTTATTTTTCTCAAATATATGTATTGTAACACTTTCAAAATGAAATCAGCATCTAATCCATCCATGAGTAATTTAACTTGTAGGAAACAGAGAACAAAAAGAGTGCTTTTAGATAAATCCTAATTAATTGTACATGCAAATGTCTTCGATGGATGTGGTCATGCAATTCAATTAGATGACTAATTATGTTGGAATTATAATACCATATTTAAATAGATAAACACACATAAAAGTGCCTGCCCAGGAGTTTGCATGCTGGAGACTGGGAATAGAATCATTTATTGGCTCTTTAGTGCCACCTGTTGAAAACTGAAAACTCATGCAAATGAATCTGTGTGCCAATTAGGCGTCCATTTAGAAAGGGAATGTCCATTCACTTGGCTGGTGTGAAAGTCATAACCTTCATAAATTTAACAGCTGGGATGGAAGTATTTCAAACATGGTTGTCAGCCTGTGAAGAAAAGTATAACATCCTATTGGGGATGCTGGGAAGCAAGAGCCAAGCTCTTGGGATATGTGGTGTATCCATAATATCACATCTGTTCAAAAATTGAACTGGTTTCCCCTCTTGCCAGGAAGCCATCACAGGAGATATATCAAAATAAGCATCCTGATTACAGAAGCCTCCTCTTCCATGAGTAATTCAATAGTAGTGCTTCTTTGCTAATTAAGAGCAAGATTATGACTGCCTTAGTCATGCAGAGTTTTGCTGGAACCAGAGGGACCACTTGTAGTGTTCTGTGCTGTGCAACATGAGGAGGGGAATGGAGGAGAATGTACCTGCAGTGTCTGTGGGAAACAAGCAGAAGTGAATTCGACGTAAGTAGCTCTGCCAGTACACTGTGCCCAGCTGTGACAACATGGTGGCCAAGCTGCTGACCTCAGCTCTGAGGCAAAAAGAGCAGATCAAAGTAAGAAGGGTCATAGAAGTTCAGTTTTGAGAAACAGTATTTCTTGTCTGCTTTACACTTCTGCTCTACAAAGAGCATCCTTTTTAGATGGTATTTCCCCTTTGGTTTTAATTTATGATCAAGTTGTATCAAAAATGCAAAATATGGTCAGATCTCAGGCCTGGGCTGTGTTCTTCATCAAATGTCACATGGTCTGCCAAAGTTAAAATAATGTAAAATTTCTTAATAAAAAAATCAAATCTATTTCTTGTGTAAAACCACTCATTTCATCCCCTCACCTAGAATTTGAAAAGTCACTTTCCTAATTGAAAAATAGCAAGAGCCTTGACAACAATGATGAAGGTAGAGGTAAATCACAGGGCTGCTTCACAGACATCCCACATGGCATCACATCTTAACCAAGTGGCACTTCAGGTGAGAAAAGAATATTCTAGATAAGCCATGATGGAGATTTTAGTCAGTATTTGAGGTATAAAGGGTGGTGCAGGTAAGCTAGGACATTTTAGGCATGATCTGTGCTCCTCAATCTCTCTCCAGCTCTGGAAGAACCTCAATCATGGAAAGAGAGTGAGGGTTTAAGGCTACCAAGTCTTCATTTCATTGTGGGCTCCAAGTAGTTTTAAGGTGATAAAGCAAAATCACCATCTCAGTCTCTTTGCCTCCGGCTCTGCTGTGCCTTAAAGCACAATGGTTCACACATTATTATGTAGACATTGAAGGAACAGAACGTGCTACCAGAGTAGGGTACAGAAAAGAGATCCCCTACTTTTTGGAGAGTATGTCATGTTTTTCAAAATCTGGTCTCATATGGAAAAAAGCCTCCCCAGATATTATAAACCATTGAGGAGGAGCTGGCAGGCCCCAGCCCAACCTGTCTGTGGTAAAACCTGCATTCTTTCCCCTGGTACACCCATGGGTTGAGTTGAAATGGCTGGGCAGCTGAAGAAACAACACTTACATTCTGGCAGTGCCAGGCTAAAGGACCTTCTCCATGGGTTGTCTTACTTCCTTCACCTTATCAAATTCCCACTCATGTTCACTGCGTTTCTTTGAACCAGGCTGCCACAGAGCATTGAGCTAAATATATGATTAAATCAAAGTATTACAATTGTCTGCAGCATTTTTTGACCTTTCTGGTTGACTTTCACTACCACTGACAGATTCAGCTGTCCAGATGTTTGTCCAGGTGTCACTTTCACAAAGTTGCCAAAATAAGGGTGTTTCCACCTGTTTGGCTGGGCTTTCTAACATTTCTATGTAGGTATTTGAAAGGATAATAAGATACAGAAATCATCCCACCCAAATGAAAGCAAACCTTTGTCTGAAACATCAACTCTAAGATGATGAGCAACCTTAAGCACAATATTTTTGGCATGAAATACTTCCTGTTTCAATTTTAATCCTTTTTAAACATAATTCTTTTCTAGTTAAACACCTGTTTTAGCCCTACAGAAGCTGATTCTATAGAATTATATTCAATACCTATTATTCTTCCAAGTGGGAAAGAACTTCATAGAGAAAAGTAGAATAGCTACTATGACAGTAGCACTTTATTATGGAGTAGCTTTTGAGAAAAAAAGGTAAGTCAGTGGCTTTGACAGATAATTATGGATTCCTATTACACAGCAGAATATAATTTAAAAAATTGCAATATGTAAAATGTCTTTCACATTTCAAATAAATGTCATCTACATTTTCCTCAGTTACCAATTTAATGAGGAAGAGTTCTTGCAGATGTAAAATATTCACTCTTTGGGTTTCTTGCAACATTTATGTTAAAAATATTGTATATATTGCTTTCATGCATTATTTGGTGTCTGAGGAGAAGTGTTTGGAAACGATTCAACACACTTAATCTTATTTGGTTTTGTCATGCAAAATGAGAAAAGATTTCACAGTAAAATGTTCAACCAATACCAATATTCTATTTCTGTATTAATATGGCTTGAAAATGCTCATAATTTCAGCACTAAGCACAAATATACAGCACACATAAGAGGTGCTTTGTGATTACTTGTACTGCATTTACATCCTGACATCAGCCTTTATCCATGAATAAAGTAATTTGAAAAACTTCTGGGTTTGTTTTGATCTAAGCAGTCCAAAGTGAGTAGTTTCAGCCGCTTAGAAAGGGCCAATTTGCAGAAATTGAGTGATCGCCTCCTTCAATCTACTACTGCTTTTTAAAGCATGCTACTTTTAAGAAGTTTCAAGTTGGATAATCAAAATCAATGTTCACTTTTGAAATTGGAGGTCAAAGAGTAAAAGACAAGAGAGCAACTGGCTATATTGTGCTGTCTCAGTTTCTGGGCTCATGTAGAGGAAAATCTAAAATTGCTTTTGTAGGCTTGCAAAATACAGATATTTATTTGTGCTAAAATGAATCTCCTTGCATATGTCCTATCTATGTGCTCCCTGTGAATTTCTCTTGAAGAAACATAAAATAACCTAGTTCAGATCTTCATTCCCTACCTTAAGGGTGCTATCAACTTCCACTGTACTGAAGAGGATTTTACCAATACATCCAAAATACCAGCATTGTGTCAAAAAAGACAGGAGGACTCTCCCCAGTAGTGCCCTTGGCATTTGCATTCATGTTAGGTTGGGGGGTTGTCAGCTGATGCAGTGTCAGGAACAGAAGAATGGTAACAGTAATGGGATAAAGCAGTCTTATGCCAAAATCCCAGGACCTCTGCCAGACTCAGACACAATTTGTTCCACCAAAAAACTAAGTCAGAAAAACTATCATCTTTCTCTCTTTTCTCCAAACCGAGCGATTATTAAAAGGGCTTACTCTGAGGTTGTCTTTGCTGCAGTAGCCCCGTAAGAGTGGCTGTCAGCTCTAGCAAATGGCAGGAGTATCTCCTGCAAGGCTTTGTGGGAGAGACAAAGAACTGGAGAGCAGTAGGTAAACAGCACTTTGTAACACCAATTCCTCATCATTCACTGATTTCCTGCCTTTCTACCTTTTTATTCCTGAAGGATATATCCAGGGAGTAGCAAATTGAAAGATCACTTCTGACGTCATCTAAAGAGGTTTTTTTTATTGCATGCTGGGGATGCTGTGATCCCTGCCTGCAATTCAACATGTTGCGTGTCAACAATATATTCCACTTCACTACAGTGGTATTTCCTTGCTTTCAGTTAAAAAAAAAAAGTGGTTATTAATTTGTATCTGCATATTCTATGCACTAAAGGTACCTCACATGTTAATAGAGTGAAAAGTCTGGGAAGAAGACCGAGCAAATGAATAACAGGAGTTCAGAGTAAACAGGTGAATTTATTCATATTTCATTTTGCAGGTACTGCATTTACCCAATGCTAACTTGGACCACATCTACAAATGATGGTGATAAAAAAAACATTCCTATGTTTCAGTTGATACACATCAGAGAACTCCACTACCAAACCAAAAACCACACTCAAACACGTTCCTGGGAGAAAAGTAGGCTAAAGATACTGTCTCTCTGCTTCCAGACAGGGCCTGTTCCTTGTGGCTGGTGAAGATGATTATCTCAAGTTCAAAACTAGTAGGAATAACCTTTCCAGATGCCTGAAAGACTATGAGTGTTCTTAAAAATATAGTACATATTGCCTATACACAGCTGTTATTTTCAAAGAAATTATTGATCTGAGGAAGATAATTTTTTGTGGGTGTTTTTTTCCCTAGTGGAACAAGTAACTTTATTAGAACAATGAAGCTTAATGGCCAAGGAATAGTTTATGTCAGAGTCATAACTATAATTGCAGTTGTATGATGGAACACAGAACGTTCACCCGCAACTGTGCTTTCAAAATTATCCTTTTTTGAATGTAAAGGATAATGGAATTATGCCAAATAAAGACTGCGAGTCTCTTATTTACTAAAGGAATCCACTTTCCTACCACAGACTTTTTTCCTGATTAGCTTTTCACTGAAATTCCCTTGTACCAAATCCTTTTTGTTGCACGTGGTAGAAACTGGCTGATGTATTTGTGCACTGTCTGCAGTCCTGTGGCAAGCTGTGCTAGGACAGCCCAGTGATACAGAAGACCCTGCTCAAAAAGCATATTTAAAGTACCTGGTATAACACTCTACTTTCTTCTGAAACAGACAATCCTCTGACTTGTGTGAACAACAGTGAAATACTAGGATTTCAACACCAACTTGCTTCAAGTATTTGCTCTAGATCACATTACTGACCCTACATTCATCAAAATAAGCAGCTGTTTGTGTTACTACGTATGTTTTAGGATTCACATACAAAGGAGCTTCCCTTCTAAACAAGATGGACTGGATTCCTGATGACAGCCCATGTGAGGAGCACCTCAGGGATGCTGACCTGAGACAGGCAGCAGCAACAGCACAAAACTGATCCTACGGTCACAGGAATTTCACAGCATCAGGGGTCTTTTAGCTGTTAACAGAGCTAGGTGCAACAATGACTATGGTTATCTTCACCATGAACCAGTAAAGATTTAGACTAATATCTTTCTCCACACCTGCTTTTTCTGTGCCTACACCTTTTTCTCACTCCATGTATTTGCAGTGTGACTGGCAGAGACCTTACTTCTACTCAGTGGGGAACTTCATTCCAGACATTGATGATATAGCTTTCATACTTGGGGTGTTGCTTGGGTAGCGCTTTTGCCAGACACTGTGCAATTACAGAGCTAGAAAAGGTTACTAAAGAGGACTTTCCTGAGGCCACAAAAAAAATCAGAGATAAAGAAGGGAACATAGATTCCTAGAGTAGTGCTTTTACCATCTAGCCTTGAATCATGATTTTGCTGCGGATGTTTACTTGGCTGCTTACAGACTTGCAGGATGAAGAGGTTGGAGTCCTTTGGTCAGAACTCAGTTTGGAAGTGTCCACCAAAAAACATTCCCTCCCAAATGAATTAGGTCCTCAAAACAGAGTTGATTTTATTCAGTCAGATACCACTAGACCATTATCACGTACCATACATGTGAAATCTGTCTTTGCAAAAGGTGCTTTCTCATTATTCCTTCTGGACCTCACCCTAGGCTCAGCAATAGAACATTAAAACCTCAGAGGAACAGGACAACGGCTTGTCCCCCAAGCTAGTAACCAATTTTCCCCAAAAGCAAACTCAAAAGAGTTAATGACATGAATTGCTGCAGCTTTTCCACAGAAAACTAATCTTGCAAACTTGACGTGTTGTTTTATCTGCAGAGTGGGTGGAGCAGAGAGCACAGCTGAAACGTGAACTCTGACAAAGGCAGACAAGAAAGCGTTTGCAGCCGCTGTCTGTTTGGTGCAAGGTTTTGGTTCATTAGCCTTGAAATGTTTCATTAACAGAATGCTTTTGGTATGCTATAAACAAACTGTGAGGGCCCTACCGTGCAACAGCACTCTGTCAAAAATGAAGGTGGTTTATTCGCTTTTGTAAAATATTTAGAGAGTGAATGACAAAGTTAAGCAATGGTCATATTTGTGTGAACTAAACAAAAAGGTAGCAACATGGTAACAAGCACCTAAAAATACATTTGTTCGCTTATAGTTCTCACAGTGATACAGTTTTATTTCTGAGTCAGAAATAGAGTTCTATCTACCTTTTGTGTTCTTTTTCTACATATTTTAAAAATAGGAAAACTGTCTAAATACGTACTGGTTCATTTAAGCTCTTCTTAAAACTATTTAAGACTAAAACTTCTTTCTCCATTTGACCTGAAGTAGTTCTTGCCCATCCCTGGCTTTGTATGTAAGGGTCAAATATTCAAACTTTTTTTTTTTTTTTGGTGCTACATAAACACAAGCTCCAGCAAACCAGCAAAAGACGGGTGGAGTTTTGCCAGAAATAAAACCCCAACTTTGGAAGGACAGATTATTTTTGATCAAATAGACAGAAAGAAAAATATAAACAAACAAACAAAGAAAACCCTGCTCTGAATCATAGCCCAGATTTTAAATTCAATCTTTTTTGAGATTAGAGAAAATTTTGCTCCTTATCCCAGGCTTTGTGATACTTGCTCACGTATTTTGACAACAAATTGTCATGGTTCAGAGCAATGAAGAAGCCAAAAATGCTCTAATACAATGAAGCCCAGTGTTCTCCTTGAAGTACTTGAGCCCATGAAAATAGGCAATTTTTCTGAGTCTCTTTAGTTGCATACAGCAATTAAGTTAATAAAAAGTTACCATACAAACAAGATCTTCTAAAAGAGATTTCATAATATTTTGGAAAGGTGTCTTTCTGTATTATGAACTTTTTCTAATGGTTTGAGTGAAATGACAGATCCTAAATAGATAATCCTGTGTATTAACCTTAAGAGGGGTTGGAGCAGAGGGCATAAATCCAAGAAATTTCTCAATTACCTTGGATGGCTCAGCTGGGCCTAGATCCTTTGTAGAATTTAAGTTTTTAGCTCCTTCTTCCATGCAAATGTATGAAATAGCATCAGCATTGCTAGGGCAGCTAACACAAGGAAGGGCTAACATAGGTTAGGAGTAGCTGCTGAATTCGAATGTATTTTGCATGGATTAAAGACTCCCTGCCCAGCTTCTTAGTGCCTCCTGAAATCTGTGGCGGGGGAGCCCATTTCAGTGAGGCAAACAGCAGCCATTGTCTTCCAGGATCTGTGACTATTTATCATTATAGGGATACCTGTGACTCTGATGTACCTTTTCTTACCTGGATAAGTCTATAGTACTGGGTGTCACAGCAAGTACCATGAGAAACAGGGAATAATCTTGTGAGTCTTCCATTAAATTGAATTTTCAATGATGTCCTATGTAATGTTGGCTACAGAACTGGGTCCTTTCCTATGAACAGTTTTTTTCAGGAATTAAACTCTCTTTTACCTAATCATACCATTTTTGCTAGGGGTAATTTTTGTTCCAGACAACATCAGAAGAAGAAACAGGAATGGGATTGGGGAGGGGGGAAAAGACTGGGGGATTTTGGCCTTAAGTCTTTGCAATGTAAGTGACCGTATAACACCTTATTTGCATATCTGGCATTTAGAGAGTTACGTGTGTAATTATTTAACGTAACTCCAAATAAGCTGTTTGATTTTCTTTCATCATGAGCCAAAATTAGGCTTCGAAAGGAATTCCTTTAAACTTCAATAATATAAAGGCACGTGGCAATGTGAAAGTTACAACTCTAGCTTAAATGAGTCAGACATAAAAGTATTTATGACTGATATTCTCTGAATACACCAGCTTCAGTCACTTTAAAGTCTAGTTCTGTTGTACAAGGATAGGTACAGCAATATCAGCCATTGCACATCTGCAGAACTCTTTCAAGCAAAGCAGAGTCCAGTCCCCAAATCTTTTTTTTTTTCTTTTCTGTTTTAAGAAGAAAACCTCAACATAACAAGCCACACCAGGCCGTCAGCACCTGAAGCAAGTAAAAGCAATTCCTTTATGAACTTCCCACCAGTTATTTGTTTTGTGAGGCTCATGGAGAAAAAGAATAAAAAAAGCTAGTGAAAAAACAGTGTGTCCCAGTGAAAAGCACTGCACATGAAAGAGAGAAAGAAATGAACTGAATGTTGTTTTTTCTTGATGAAATAACAGATTTGATCTTAGGCTTTTTACAAACTCCAGCACAGGTGATCATCATTTGTTCTGTCAAAAGCATTTTCAATGACATGACCAGAACAATGCAGCTGTGATTACAAGGATCAGCATGGATTGAAAGATACTCAGGGCATTTACCAAAGGGATATTTATAGCAGTGCTAAAGACATTCGCCTTTTTAAACAGGCTCACAAATTCAAGGAACAGAAGATCTGAGATCAGGGTTGCTCCATTTGATTTTGCCTTTGCCATGCTAACCTGCACAGCCGTGTCCCCTTGCAAATGAAGGCTGAGCACTCCAGTTGAAATGTTATTGTCATAAAGTCAAATCCAAATGCTGAAGAGGAAAATTGAGATAGTTTTCATTGTGAACTTTGATGTGAAGCATCACAGCTTTTGGAGGACAGCCATACCTTTGATCTTGCAGAAATTGTGAGGAATCAACCACCTTGAATCCAAATCGTTCAGCAGGTGATTTATAATGTTATAATGTGACTGAAAGGACTTTTCAAAAAGTCATGTAACCAGCAAAGAAAAAAAAAAAAGAAATTACAATGATTTAACAGAAATTTAAGCAATTCTGGTAGCAGGCAATGTAAAGTTCAGAGCATGCTCTTTATTTTCTGGCAGAAACTCTGAGACATCCAAGCCTCAAAATTAGCTTGCCTGACTTCTAACAGCAGTGAAATGGATAAATGCAGCCCTTTGGGTGCCTGAGCCACGCAGACTGCCACGGGGCTCGGATCGTGTGATGCGAGGAGGAGGCAGAGCCTAAGGGAAGGAGCATCTCCTGATGGCAGACTGGCTCCCCAAAGCCTGTCTTCAGCAGGAGGGAGTGGAGAACAGCTGCAAGGCAAAGGCTGCCAACTTTAATTCTCTCCATTAGTGGATCATTATCAAACGAGAGGGTTAACGAGAGCAGGGATTGCGTTTACTGTAAAGGGCTGCCCTGTGCACGCCCAGACTCCCTTCCCTGGAGGGTCAGGAAGACTTCACTGGCAGCAACGCTCAGGAGCTGCTGCAAAACCCGGGGGCATGGCCACTGTCAGACTTGTGGGGAGTTCCCTCTGAGACAGACCCCTTGGTAGCAACCAGAGACCCTTCCCTGAGCAGCCTGTGGGAGGGCAGAGAGGAGGGTCTGGGGTTTGGCATCTCCCACTGTCACAGCCTGGCGCTCTGTTTCCCCACAGGTGCTTGTGGCCCCACAAGGAGTCTCCTCCCATGCACCTCACCCAGCATGACTTTAAAATTCACTTGCAGCTTGTCAGGGCCTTTCCAAATTGCTGCATATTGCTTTTGTTAAATGAAATGTTCCTGAAGCACATTTGACTGTTTTCCCTGAGAAGATCTTTCCCTCAGAAAATACCAAAATGGTAGTTTTTATATGATCTCTCTCTCTCACTTAGGATTCGAAGTGTTCTTTCTCAGTGATTCCTCTTATTCCTGAAGTGATCTGAAGCTTTAGATTTGAGATACCTTGTGTTAATGATGCTCAATGACATTAATTTCTCAATAGCATTTCTGCATCGATGTAAGTGCAGAGATGGCTGAATAACTGTGTTTCGATTGTGTGGTCAAACTAGAAACATAAACCCAAAGACCGTGGCATTAATCTGGAAGAGAGAAAGGACTGTTTTGTTATACTTTTCTTGAGCAATTTTTAAAAATTCTTCCTTCAGAACATAAGCATTAGCCATAATGAAATTTTATTCAATGCAGGTCTGACCCACGGATTTGAATTTTTTTTTCAGTGAGAATTATTCGCTTTGTTTAACCCAAATCCATCAATAGTTTCACACAACCCCAAAATGTATTTTGTGAATACAAGACAAAAATGACCTGGCTCTGTTTAGAACATGAGCTCCTTAAAACATACATGTCATGGATTATGTTGTCTCTTCATAGTTTTAACTTGAACACCAGATCTTGAATTTCCTCATGATGACTATTTGTTTCTTGTACTTTCAGATTTGTTATATTTCTTGAGACTTTGGCTCTACCTTCCCAGAGAACTTTGCTAGTTTAGGTTTCAAAGTTTTAGAATGGTCTGTTTGGATAAAATTACTTCCTGTAGCCTACGGCAGTTTTTTATGTCATGACTTTTTTCCTTTTATTTTTGTAGATTTGTCGGATACAGGTAAAATTTTAGCAACACAAAATTTCCCAGTGCTTTTTGATTCTCCTGCCATAAATCTTTCTGCTGAAATACATGCTAGACATGTCTTAAGAGAAATCATGTACAAGAACACAACTTGATCAGCATCCCAGTGAGATACAGGATATTTTTCAGCTAGGGAGTTAATGGATGATGATACTATATTTGGCCAGCAAAAATAATGACACACTTTCCCCTGGTCTACAAGAACTACTCCCACATTGATTTTAACTTAATATCTCCCTCATTAGGAACCTGCACAGAAGTTTGGCAGAAATACCCAAGACACTTATTGGATCATTCGCTGGTAATAATAGATATTGCTTTTATTTTTTTTTTTTCTCCTCAGAATGTACAGGCTAATCATAAAAAGGATAGCCTTGAAAGAAAAGCTTTTTACAAAATACAGATTTTTATCAACTCCATCACTGTTGAGGTTTAATATTTTATGGAGCTAAATAAAACTCGGACTTCTCCACTTTCACGTTGTGGGATGCAATAAAAGCTTAAGAGCCTGATTCGCTCCGTTGCCGAACGACATCCATTACGCATCAAATGCCCTTCACTTCACAGTGGACTCTGGCTCTGATATGATCAGACTCCCAAAGCCCAGGTAACTTGATATACAATTTCAAAATGGAAAAGCCCATGCCAGTAGCTGGGAGTGCCTCTTCTGTGGACACGCTGTGGTTGAAGAACTGGATCCACATGCTCACCAGCAAAAATGCCACAAAAAGCACTCTTTTTTTTTTCCTTAAATTGAGACGAGTATTCAAGGCTATTTCTATTTAACAAATCATCCACTTTAATTCCATTGTACTCTACGGAGTGTAAGTATTGGCTTATGGGCTAAGCTCGAGCCTTGGACATATCAAGCCAACAAGCATTGGCACCCAAGTGCTTGAGCCCCTCTGAAGGGACAGTGAAGGTGTTGACAGCCTGGAGAACAGGAGGACACTCAGCTGGTTGCTCCTGTAGCTAAGAAAGCGACCAAACTATTTAATGGTGACACAATTGAGACTAATAACTTGACTAATAACTCATTGCCTGATTGTTTTTTTTTAAGTGCACTCGTGAAAATTAAAGCTCTGGGTCTGGGGCATGAAACCATTATCTATACAACAGCTCACAGAGAGGGTTATCTAATAGCATGAGAAATCTATTAGACTCAGTGGAAGCAAGAACTAAAGGATATAAATCATGCAATAATTGTAAATCAGATCTCTAATTATGGCCCCGCACAGGAGGCCAGAGGAGAAATACGTCCCTAGGACCACTATGTGGTATTTCTCATCCTCTCTCTCGTTTTAGAAGCATTAAGTCAAATCCTCCTGCCTAAATTCCATCCATTCCACAGTAATTTCTGAACAGAACTGATATGCTGGGAAAGAAGCAATCACCTGTGTAAATTTTTTTCTAAACTGCTCACAGGCCAGGATCCTTGCAAATTTTTCTCGGCCATTTGTGCTGGAAGTGCCAGCATCAAAAACCTGTGGGGTCAGAGGAGCTTCAAGCCCTGTGCAACTTCTTTATAACTGGCTAATTCTGTGATGGGAACAAGGAGTGCTGGCGTCTGTTCCTACACACTCTCTGGTTAGGTGTGCAGGTCCCTTCTTTGCTGCCCCAGGAATTTGAGCATTGACCTGGCCTGAGACACAAAAGAGAGCAGGAAGTGGGAGCCAATCCATGTGGAGCTACAGCACATTTTGCTTCCTCTCAGTTCAAAAACAATGGAGGAAACCAGTACATGGCAGTGGGACCCCAGAGCACAGTATTTCATTTCTCCACTGCTCTGGTGCAAGACCTCTGGCAAAGCCACTCCTCTCTCTCTTTCAGCTCTAAGGGTTTTGACAGGTCTAGTGTGCAAGTGTGGATTCACCTGAGGGGGACTCCAGAATTGCTTAGCACTCCTCACATGGACATGGGGTGCAGCACTATCCCTTGAGCAGCCAAGCCCACCTCTTCTTCTCCCACCCCACACCCAGAGGGAATGCATCCCATGTCCATAGGCAGATGCGGAGGTGTGTAACCTCCCTGTCCCAGAGACCTGGAAGCTCCATGGATGTCCTGCTGTGGTGGTCCCCTGTCTCTGCACACTGCCCAGGGTGTACCTCCCTGTCATATCCGGCAGTGCTAAAGCAAATACACCATCAGAAGGAAACCAGCGTGGAGACCCAACAGCACAGCTTGCACTTACCTGCAATGATCCAGGCAAACACATCTTAGAGCAACGTGCAGGCCAGGTGTTAAGAGGCAAATTCATCTCATCCAACTTCAGCATCTAGAAGGCAGTCAACATCACTTTCTCTGTAGTCCCACTTCCAGGTGAAAATAATTTAATCTAATTTTAGGCCTTTATTTTAGGGTGGCTTCATTTCCCCTCTGAGCATGCATGTCCTTTGCAGACTGAGGGAGGTGTTGCGCTTGAGTCAGTCACACCTACTGTGTATAGCTTGAGAGAACATCCCTCTCCCAGGTTTCTAACCTCAGCAGTGCACAGTGGATGGTCAGTGAGAGACACATCCATAAGGACTACAACTCATAACTTGATACTATCTAGCTACCATGAGCACCAGTAACCAGCAGTGCAAGCTTTCTCCAGGAACTACACAGTCACACAAAATCTTTTAATTACTTTGTTGAAACTGAGGACAGTGTGTACTTGCGAATTGTCCTGGTCGGAAACCCCTCATGCCAACTGGATGTCCTCAAAAACGGACCTGACTCAGTGTAAATGCAGCATAAAAAATTATTGCAAACATCTAAATAGAAGTAAACAAACCACAGAGTAGCATAAATAATAGTATTGACAATCAGTGCATCAAATAGTGCAATATCAGGCTTTTAATTTTAGCTTTAAAAAAATATTGATAACACAGTTTATCAGGAAGCCACGTTTCCTTTTGCTTTATCTTAACCACTTCTGCATGCACAACTGTTTTCTTAGGCATTCACTTTGGTCCGCGTTCTGTTCTATTTTCTTTCCTTTGTAATCAGCATTTCTGGCTGACAGGAAGCTGCTCTGCAGCACTGTGGTTTTCCATTTAGAGATTGTTTCGGAGGTCTGTGCATTTGCAGAGCGGTTCTCATGTGGTTTTTTTTCACCTGGGTGAAACAAGAGCAAGGACTCAGTGGGTGCACCACAGAGAGGAAGGGCCATTCCCACTCTTTGCTCTCATGTGGGACGAAGAGTTCATAAATGTTGCCTTGAGCTGTATCTGTATAGCTAACAAAGTGTTGAAATTCATGCTAAATAAAAGAGGCCTGAGACTAAATGACAAGACCTGCTCTAACTCATGTTGCACAGCCATAGGTAAGAATTGTTTGGGTCATTTAATGTCATGTGTTTAAGGGCATACAAATCTTTCTAGGATAGTGTCAGAGTACTGTGTAAGGTGGAGGGAGTCAGAAAGTTTGCAGCCCCACTCGTACTGCCCCTCGGGAGCAGCCAGGGGCACACACCATTCCTTGATGGGCACTGGGACATGGCTAGTATGGTACCAATATGCAATGAAACAGTGTGGATGATGGGGATCCACTTGTCTAGTCTGAACCTGAGCCCCAGCCTTTGTTTGCAAACATAAACATGTCCGGGGAGGTAGAGTTGTCATTGGGTACAAGTTAAGGCCATTTTTCACTCACGGAAGAGATGATCAGTGATCCAGAACACCAAATAACAGCTCAGAAAGGATTTGCACCCCTATTTCAGGGGAACAATTGTGCCTACAAGGAAATAACAGGAAAAAAAGGTGGTTTTCGAAAGATGAAGTTTGTTTTATCTGATATGCATTTTAATGAGAAAATTATATATATATACATATATATATAACTTTACACTGTTTCCTTGAAGCAAGACAAATTTAGCTACGTCTTTGCACAGTATATCTGAAAAGTGGAAAAAAACAATACTAACCCTTTAATTGAAACCTTTTCCATTTACACAGGAATGAAACAGAATAAACTCCACATTTCCACACTCACATATTACTGTAGACATAAAAATATTCCTGTGGGATTACACAGTCAGAAATCACCGACTCAAGGGGATATGAATGATGACTTCAATAGAAGATGGACATAAATTTTAATTAGTTGGTTATTTGATCTTGTGTTGTTAGTGATGGAGGATCTCAGAAGGGAATAAAGTATGCTTAAGACTGAAATTGCTTAGAACCAAAACACACTGCAAGGTAAGTTAGATACCATTAAATTAAAAGAAACTTTGCACCTATTAGAGATACAATAAAATAAAAATGGCAATTACAACCAAGCAATCAAAAATGCAATTGAGATCAAACCAGCTATGGGGATAACTAAATTTATCCTTGACTTAATCAGACCTGCTAAGTATTTTCAGCAGATTTGAGAAAAAGTATTAGCATTCTTGGAAACATTTTCTCCTAGAAGATTCAATTTAGGAATAGAGGAACTAGGTCCAGTTTTTTGGCTTTTTTTTTCTTTAATGTGTTTTTCATTGAATTTCTCTTTCTATTTATATATCCTAAGCAAAGCATCTCTTGCATCACTTTGCTTGGTCTCTCCACTATCCCAGTCTTTCACCTGCTCTCTGTTAGCTTATGTCAGGAATACCTCTAGAGTTGTCATAGCTTAAAAACAAACAAACAAACCAACAACAAAAATCAAACAAAAAAACAAAAACCCCCAAAAAAACCCAACGAAACAAACCCCAAATAGAAAGAAAATTATTTATTCCTTTACAGTTTTGCAATCAATAAAACTGTGCTTCTGCAGCTTAGTATGAGGCTGGGCACACAGGACTGCAGCCTGGTTTGGAAAGGGAAGCAGAGCCCAGAGAGTCGCCTGCGCTCCAGCCAATCGCCCGTGCTGGGATGCTGCTGGCGCGGCGCGTGGCACAGTTCTGACCTCTGCCAAGTGTCTCGTTTTTCCCTGACAAGGTCTGGGCACAGTTCAGGGGTTGGTGTAGATCGAGGACCACTGCCAATAAGCAGCAGGGGATGAAGTTGCTCTACTGGGGGATGGAGAAAATTAAGCCACGTGGGTTTGAGCCATGCCAGGCTGCGCCAGCTGGTCTCTGGGCCAAAGAAAGCTCCCATTTATTTACTACTGCATGTCCAGCTTCTACACAAAAGTGTTCAGCCTGCCTTAACAGAGTGTAATGAAATCAATCAGTCCTGCCCATTGCTGGCACCCATTTTCCTGATATTCCTCATTTCCAGTGTTAGAAAATTGCCACGTTCAACATTACCAAAAAATTCAACTATCTGAAATTTCTGTGGCATTGCACAGCTACACCTCAGATGTCTTTTCACAGTGAAATCTGTTAGACTTAGAGAGATGGATGTTAAATAATAGAAAATGGTTTATTTTTTCATACATTTAATGACAAAAAATTATTGAAGACTTGGGTGAAAATTTTTGCATAATTTAATTATCAGATAAAGCTCATGAGCGTTCTACAATGTCAAAGAAACAAACAAGTGAGCCAGAATTGGCATGGACAAAGCACAGTCACCTTAGATATAGAGATTACTTGTAATCACTTTCATTCTCACATACAGTTTCTTATTTCCTTTCAGAAAAAAAACTAAAAACAAACAAAACCCAAAACAACCAAAAACAAACAAAAGAAGAAATAATTCATCTGATCAGCTTGCTACTGAGCTTGCATTTTTTATCCCTTTTGCTCCATCTTACAATTCTCTGACCACTCAACATGCAAGACCATCACAGTTTGTTGACATGATCCCATACGACCTTCTCCTCTGGCAGGGTGTCTGTCTGAAACTGTTTGCACAATCTAATCCTCCTCAATATATAATTTCTATTATAGGAACAAAAAAGGCCAGTCCTCTTTTCTAATAAATAATGGCAGATCCAGATGCAAAAACATGAACAACATAAAAAAGATTCCTGTTAAATCTGAGTACCTAACACCTTTTCCTTTCATCAAATGCTCAACAGCATAGTATCAATTTACATCCTGATCCTACATGTCCAAAGCTCAAATACATGACAGTTCATACTTATGTTAACTTTTTTTCCCTGTCTTCATTATTAGAATTCGCTAATAATCTGACTGCTCCACTGCCTGAGGAAGGAAGATCTGACCTCTCTTCACTAGGAGAGAAATGAACCATTATTTCATTCTATACTATATTGCTTATGCTGTTATTCTCTTTCTATTCAAAGTAAAACAAGCTTCTAATGACTACAGAATTGGAGTTCTCTGGACACTTGCTTAAAACACAATAGAGAAGTTAGAACAGTGACGGCCCTATATGTATTCCTGCACATAACAAGAGGGTATGCACAATAGCAATAATAATATGGAGGAAATGCAGTAGAGGAGTAGGAAAACAAAATGTCATACGAAGGCTTATATTTAAAAGTAGCCATATCCTCACAATTATAATTTGGTAAGCAAGGTGTGAGTCCCTGACAAAATAATAGAACAATTCTTATCACAAAAAATAATCTGACCACATAGACCAAAAAATACAAAAAGCAATAAATGAAGCAGTAAATAAGCCCAAACTTTTCTACTGCTCTTTAAAAGAGCAAATTACACCATACAAACTGGAGATAAAATTTTAGTCAAACTATCCATTAATGGATGACTGGATTTTTAAAGGTTCTGAAGTGCTGAACAAATTAAAAACTTGCCGAGGAACTTCAGTATGTGTTTATTGAAACCAAATGGCCAAATAGTTACTTTACGTGTAACACAGTTGTGGGAGTGAAGGCATTTTTGACCAGAGAGCTGTTAACAACTTTAATCAAAATCACTGTGACAGCCTTAAGTTTAATTAAAAAAAAATAAATACAGGCAAATGTATGCACACAGCTGTATTTAAGCCTAACTTTGAGGAATCCAGCTTTGAGGATTCGTGCAGAGTAGTTAGGACATAGGTCATTAAGGTCTTATCTAAAAGATAATCTCCCTAAAAAATTATGGAAACCTATTGCTCCAGTCACCCTGCACTGGATGAGGCATTGAAGAACATGCTACAGGAGTAATCCTCTACTGGCAGGAGAAGAGATTAAATGGCCCAATAGCTTTTTCCATCTTTAGTTGTTATGATTGCACTGTAATCCGACTAGTGCCACTTGCCTGAAGAGGGGAAGAAGACCTCAACCTTGGGGGTAGGGAAGGACACAATATTTCATTGTGTACAATATTTCAGAAGCTATTCTTCCCAGAGAGCTCCTCTCAGATTAGTGTTGTTGGGAAAGGTTTATCATTTGCATTCCCATTTCTGCAGTCAACCCAAGTAATATGATTGTGGCATTAAACTTATCCTACAAAAGGTATTTGTTTAAGACATTTCTTTTCCATTATTACTCACACAATGAATGTATGCACTAGGTTTCTAGAAGTCTGCACCAAAAACAACTTTTAAGCCCAGAATCACATTTCCTTCTCCATCGGCCTTAATTCCTCTATTGAAACTTTTTGCTGACTAGTTGAAAGGGGCCGTTCACTCACTTTGCAAAACCCAATATGCGATTTATTCCCACATTTCAAAGGAAGAATGGGAAGCTTTTAAATCTCTACAAAGGAACCGAGTAATACTGATCAAGCCCAACTGACAAGGGGACAGATGTAGGGTGATGAGTGAATTCTATAAGACGCTTTAAAATTTGGATCAGTGAAGACAAGTATCTTCCAGGAGCAGCAATTTGATTCTCCCCAGCACAGCTCATTTGGTAGAGTGGAAGTGCCACAGTTCCTCTTTCAGTCTTCAAGAAGCACAAGCTCCATCTCAACAAGGTGGGCTTGTTCTGGAGCTAAAGCATACTGCTAAAGGAGGTCACCTGCATTGCAACTCATTAGAGCCTCTCAATCCAAAAATCCTCAAGAGCAAATGGATTTGAAACCCTCTTTCACCCAGGAAAGTGTTCCTGTGCTCTTCCCAGCACTGAAACTCTTTATCAGCTTCATCCACTTGTTATTAATTATGCCCCAAATTTTCTCAGGTTCTCTCCACTGTTGTATTATGCACAGCCTTTCCAGCAATAATTTCTCAAAAATACCCCTCTCAGCTTCTCACCATGTCACGTGATACTTGTAGTCACACAGCAGCAGCACACACTATCATGCTTTCAGCTCCCTGCAGTGCCATATTTTGATTCTTCTGTTATAACTGGAGGATCTGACTTGGCACTGTTTTGACAGTGAATTTTACGCAAAATTTCCTATGAGATTCATCCCATTAAAAGTGGGCAGGTTGCCATGGCCTGCTGGGCCCCTGATCTACTATCAAAGCTGGTGCATCCCTGAGCATTTCTGGTCCTTTTCTGACTTCATTAAGGCTCTGCTCAGGGTAGGAATATGCCCACACAAGAGAAAATAGATTTTTTGACCCCACAGGAAAAATGTGAGATCCAGCTTTGTTAACATCTTAAATCCAGTTCATCAGTTGCATTATATATTACCATTCCTACAGGTACAAAATGGGTGTAAAGAGGCAATTTGGGATTCAGCAGTAATCTGCTAATATAAGTATGGCCACAGTTTTTTAAACAGTTGCAAAACATTGGAGAATTGAAGTACACAAGCAGCAAGAGATACCAGTGAGGTTGGCAATTTTTGCAGTTATTTGTATCCAGCAGAGAAGCTTCCTGCAAGAGCAAATAAGAAAGTAGAGGAAGAATTTGTTTTTCACCCACTGACTGAAGACAGTTACCTCATTTTCACCAAATGCAGAATTTACAGTTGTTTTCCTTGAGGAAAAAAATTGTCTCTTCTGACATTTCTACTACAAAAACAGGAGAATATGAATCTATGTTGCCTTTACTTTTGGGAAAATATAGGTAATAATTGCAGTGAGAATTCTGAAGAGGATTTATGTGCATGCTTTAGAACTAAGAACTTTTGTAGTAATTTTACTACATTTTTACTGTATTTGCCTTTTTTAAAGAATGACCCAATGATTTCAAAATGTCCTAGCTCTCTAACTGGAAGCTGTGCAAATGAGACAACTTCACCAGCTTCCCTTTGCACAAAAATAAACAACCTCACAATAAAAACCTGCCCCTTGCTATCTTTATTACAATAAAGGCTCTCCTTTGCTTCACACTCTTATGATTATTTCAGTTATTGTACCTCATCAATTGTGGTGAGGACTTGTAGTTTTGGAGGGTAATGTAAACTGTGTTTCCTCCAGCCAACTCTGCTATCTGTGCCCAAAAAAGTGAGGGAGCTGACCCAACAACACAGGAATCATCCTGCCGTGTTAGACCTGCCTCATCCTCCAAGGAGTCCAGTGTGTTCTGATGTGCTCTGGGCTCTTTCCATTTTGTCCTATTCAGCTGAAGCAACTTGAAATTAAACAGGGATCTTAACCCTTGAAATGGGAAAAATTTAGAGAGTTATTTACATAAATGGAAATGACTTCTGGAAAAGCAACTACAAACACGGAGGGAAGCGGTAGTTCTTTCAGTTTGTTTTGTTTGCTTACCTTCCTCCAAGTGTGCTAAGGGGAAAAAAAAAAAAAGAAAAAGATAGGCAGACAGAAAGATGCAGACGGAGATACAGAATGTACCCATTAAGTATCTGCTAGGAATGCTTTATCAGCTTGCTCGTCGGCTGCTGAGTTGTGCATTTGAGGGCATTAGATTCCCAAGAGCGGGGATCTATAGAGGATTCCTACCTTTGGAAAAGAACAAAAACACAGAATAAAAGCCTTAATCTTATAACCCCCAATCTAGCCAACAAAATCCCCAATTAGCAATTCAAACAGATTAATATAGTCCTTCCCTCCATTAAGCATACCCGACATCATGTGGTTGTGTATTTTAAAGTTACATTTTTCTTGTGTGCAGCTCTCTTTCTCACCAAAGTTGACAATTCTTTTCAGACCATCCTACTTTTCCACAGACTGGGAATGGACTCTCTATTTTTCTGCCTTTTTTCCCCCCCTTTTGTTTCTTTTAAGTGCAGTCAGTCTTGTTGATACACTCTGGTAAAATCTCCTAAATTAATGCTCTCCTTTATTGTATATATCTCCAAATGTCTGTCCACCTTGCCATTTCCATACTGCAGGCTGTTTGCAGTGTTCCCACTGAGAGCAATGTAAAGGGTGGAAATGGCATACTTCCCTGTCTTGCTTGAGTATTCATTCTTGTTCCCATCAAACTCATGAGTGCTCTAAATTTAATGACCATTTCTTCTCTTGACTGAGGAGAAAATGAAGCAGGGGCTGTCCCAGCTTGGAAGAAGCACCGCTAATGCCTCACTGCGCAAGGCAGCTTGGATCTTTCCCAGATTTCAGAGAGTAAGCAAGTGCCAAATGCCTTGAGACATATCAAGAGCATGTTTCTAGAAAGTATGAATTACCTGCGACCACTAGAGGTGGCCAGCAGTCTGTTGACTGACCCTATAACTATTTCTTCCATTTTTGCAACCCCATTGGTCTAGGTGGGGCAGAGGACCCATATGTCCCTGACCCCCTCCCATCCCTCACTACCCTGCACATGAAATGATCGTGGAAATATTTTGACCCTTTTCTTCCCTAGCCAATCAACAATTTCATCCCTCTCGTGCAATTTCTACTTTTAAGCAAAGGAAATGTTGACTATTTTTTCCTCATATTTTCTTTTGCAGACCACTTTAAAATTTCCTCCTTTTCCATCAGCTGCAGCTGATTACCATAAGGGAGGCTTTGGGAGGAAAGTGAATCTTGCAACAGAGTATGTCTATAACCTCCCATAACTGAGCAGCTCTTGGGCAATTGGGTTTGGGAGCATTGAGGTTCCTAGTCCCACTACTGGCTTGCACATGAGTGTAAGATCCCTCAGGAAGGGTAAAGATGCATGCACAGGCTTTTTGTTCTCTTCTGCATATCTCAGCTTCAGGTAGGTGACTCAGAGGAAGACTACTTGGTAAAAGTAAATTTGAAAGGGTTAAAACTTACAAAAGCATAGTTGTCAACAGTGTTTCCCTCCCAGTGGGTCCTGTACTCCTGGCTTTGAAGGTAAATGCAGGCAGACAGCTCATATTTTCTTAGTTCTTGTCTTTGAATCTCTGGAAATTAATAGTGAAACTTTTAAGGAAGTTTAATAAAAGTACACAGAGATTATTATAATGACCAGCTTTATGCATATATCCAGTCCATTCTGCATATGCCCAATCACCAGCAGCATTTCACAAATACATTACTGCACTGTCATATAGCCCTTTACATATACAGGTGTGCTTACACCGTGTATAGACAACAATAGGGCCCAGTCTGACATGTGAAGCATAAGAGGAATAACAAATACATGTCTGCTTTACTTGGCTACCAGGTGGAACAAAACTTCCCTAAACATTTTTGATCAAAGGCACTTTCCATCAAACACATTTTTGTCTGTATTTTAGAAGTTTAACTTGACTTTTATATAGCTTAAGTTTCCTTTAGAGGTTTTTTTCCTTTTTACTGGAAGTTTAAAAATTTAATAATCAAAAGAAAACTATTTTGCTTTAGACAAATAATAAATATTTTTAATATTTATGAGAAAAATATCATGAATTTTATCAGTTCCTGTCTTAAACTTTAAGAGATTCATCAAATCAGGAACTCATTCTTATTGAACTTACTTTGAAGTTTTGCTACAACATTTCAGAATCCCTCCCTATTTTGTTTTTTGTTTTGTGTCTTGCAGTCACCTGTGACTTTCTAAAAGTTTATTCCACTGGAATTAAGATTTTGTTCCAAAATATCTCTTTTCTCTTTCTAAAGAAGTCTTCAGCCTTTAAGACTTGAGGATTAAGAAGTGACACATGATCAGAATCTGTTTCAGACACTTTGCGACTATGCAGCAAACGAAATCGCCTGAATGGATGCTCCTTGCATTGAAATGTTACAATGTATTGGTAGCTTCACAGATTCCCAACATTTTTTTTTTTGGCCATACTGAAGTATGAAGAGCAAGCTTTATTAGAATTGGGTTGCATGGCTATAAGGATGACGGATATGCACAAAGATGTGTAGTTCAGAGAGGGTCTCTGACCTATCCTCTGCCCAGAAGACCCACCAGTGATCAAAATGGGTGGAAGAGGACAATAGAGAACACGGAGATGGGTCACTCCTCCACAAACACATTCACATGTGCACACACAGAGCAAACACCCATGAGTGTGCAGCCTCGTGTGCATGGAAAGTGTGGAACACACAGAGAGCAACGTTGGGTGGAAAGTATCACCCAGGATGGATGGGTGCATGCTGGCCCTGGGGGCATGGGCTGGGGGAGAGGGGAACTGAGTGGGGATTTCCAGTGCTGAGCTAGAGAACATAGGCAAGAAGGAGGAAATGCTGGCTGAGCCAAGCCCTGTGGCGTGACTCCCAGAAAAGGAGTCAATATCGCAGGGATCTGAAGGCATCAGAGGTGGTTTACAACAGCTGGCTTTAACAACTGGATCTACCTACTTCGCCGACTGCGAGATTGCACAGTAGCATGGATGGAAGCAAATTACCCCCTGGATATCCCAAATCCACGCAGGTCGGCCAGGAGTAACTGCAGACAGCCAGAGTAACTGGGCAGACAGGCTGATTTTCAATGGCAGCGAAGCACTTGCACAGAAGTCAAGCTCACAGGCTAAGCTGGCTGTGGGCAGAGAACCACATGCTGTACTGATACAGCCCATGAGTCACAGGCAATGCTTTCACCAATAGCAGAACATGACTTTTTTTAATGACTCCATTAATAGGCTCCTTGCAAGATCAGGCACACACTTCTTCTTGCTCAGCTTATTTGCTCTTTGCAGGAGTATTCTTCTTATGCCCAGTGAGCTCTTAATTTGCAGTCAAGTTAAAACCTGATCTGGTTCCTTCCACTGTCAAAAAATAGCAATGTCCTCTGAATTCCTTGTTGCACAGGAGAGCCAAACCTCACCCATGTGCTGGCAGTTGCTCATTTTTGACAGATAGTGGCTTGCAGCAAGCATGCTTTGCTACCGTGAGGAGCCAGGTTAGGCCCAGTCCTGCTAACACCCAGTACTAGACAAAGTCCTTACTCACAGAAGTCAACAGGCATAATTCATTATACTAAATGCTCCATCTATTAGTGTTTTGCAAACCCTTTTTGCTCAGATACTGATATAAGGTTACAGGAATCCTTATTTAAGAATGTGTTTGAGGCTGTTTCACTCTCCTTTAGGTGTCATGTCATATACAGATTAATTTATCGAGGCTCAGATTTTTTCTTGCTGAGAAGTCTGTATTCTTCTAATGCCACTTTTACAACCCACCATAACCTTCTTCATGAACACATTTTAATAATAGTGTCGATACACTTGCAGTAACAAAAGTTGGCAACATGTACTTCGCAATTTAATAAGTATTTTAATGAATCATTGTATTAAGAGGAAAACAGTGCTCTTAATCCTATCATATCTCTGTCTTCTATAAAAGCAGATTTATGTTTCAAAGGACTCAGAGGACCAAAGGTGTGGGAAAGCCACCAACACCTATCAAAAGATAAAACACAAATAAGCTAATAAACTAGCAAACAAACCATGGAATGACAGAGGTTTTGATTCTTGGAGAAATAAGGAGAAGGAGTCAACAGAACTGCCACCTTGGACTTCTACAGGGCAGATACTATGCTGTTTATGAGCCTGGTTGTCAGAATCCCTTGGAAGGCAGTCCTGGAGGGCAAAGGGGTCCAGGAAAGCTGGCCATTCTTCAAGAAGGAAATGTTAAAGGTTCAGGAGTGGGCTATCCCCATGTACCAAAAGACAAGTCAGTGGGAAAGACCAGCCTGGCTGAACAGAGAGCTTTGGCTGGAATTTGGGATAAAAAAAGGAGAGATTATGAGCTTTGTAAGAAGGGTCAGGCCACTCAGGAGGACTCCATGGATCTTGTGAGGCTATGCAGGGAGAAAATTAGAAAGAACAAAGCCTCGCTAGAAATTAAACTGCCTACTGTTGTAAAAGACAGTAAAAATTGTTTTATAAATGCATTAGTGAAAGCAAGCTGAAGAGAATCTCCATCCTTTGCTGAATGCAGGGAAAGCAATGATTAAGGATGAGGAAAAGGCTGAGGTAGCAAATGCCTTCTTTGACTCAGTCTTTAATAGTAAGACCAGTTGTTTTCAAGGTACCCAGCTCCCTGAGCTGGAAGACAGGAACAGGGAGCAGAATGAAGCACCAATAGTCCAAGAGGAAACAGTCAGCAATCTGCTGCATCACTTAGAGACATGCACAATTCTCTGGGGCCAGAGGGAATATACCCAAGGGTACTGAAGGAGCTGGAGGAAGTGCTCACTGAGCCACTTTCCATCATTTACCAGCACTCCTGGACAATTTGGGAGGTCCCAGTTGACTGTAAGTCAGCATATGTGATGTTCATCTACAGGAAGGGCTGGAAGGAAGATCCAGGGAACTGATCCTTGTCAGCCTGACCTTGGTGCCAGGATTCCAGGGAAGATCATGTAGCAGATCATCTTGAGTGCCATCACATGGCATGTGCAGGACAACCAGGGGACCAGGCCCAGCCAACATGGGTTTGTGAAAGGCAGGTTCTACTTGACCAACCTGAGCTCTCTTTCGACAGTATGTGGGTGAGGGAAAGGCTGTGGATGTATTTACCCAGGCTTTAGTAAGGCCTTTGACACTGTTTTTCTCAGCATTCTCCTGGAGAAACTGGCTGCTCATGGCTTGGATGGGTCTGCTGTTCATTGGGTAAAAAACTGGCTGATGGCCGGGCACAGAGAGTGGTGGTGAGTGGAGTTACATCCACCTGGTGGCCAGTCACAAGGGTGTTCCCCAGGGCTCAGCGCTGGGGCCAGTCCTGCTTAATATCTTTATCAGTGATCTGGATGTGAGGATTGAGTGGGGATCCCTCAGTTAGTTTGCAGATGTCACCATCGAGTTTGGTGGGAGAAAGGGAAGGGCGGTGAAGTTGGTGAAGGGTCTGGAGCACATGTCTTATAAGGGTTTGCTGAGGGAGCTGGGGGTGTTTATCTTGGATGAAAGGAGGCTCAAGGAGGACCTTATCGCTCTTCACAACTACCTGAAAGGAGGTTGTAGCAAAGTGAGGGTCGATCTCTTCTCCCCAGTAAAAAGCCATATGACAAGAGAAAATGGCCTCAAACTGCACCAAGAAAGGTTTAGATTGGATATTAGGAAAAATTTCTGCTCAGAAAGCATTGTGAAGCATCAGAACAGGCTGCCCAGGGAAGTAGTGGAGTCACCATCTCTGAAAGTATTTCAAAGATGTTTAGATTTGGCATTTAGGGACATGGTTTGGTGGTGGACTTGGCAGTGCTGTGTTAACCATTGTACTCCATGATCTTAGAGGTCTTTTCCAACCTAAACAATTCTATGATTCTATGAAAACAGTGAAAATTACATTAAAAGCTAAGTTAGCAGAGACTGCAATAAATGATGGTAATAGTTTTATCAAAACACAGGTAAATATTTTGTACATATTAAAGTCATCTGCAACTTTTCGTCCTCTCATGATGGTTTTCATGTCTTAGCTATTTCCAGTTTTTTCTAAAGTAGGGCTCATTGTGGAAGGGCATGCACATATATATATATATTAGATATAGATATAGAACCTTAAAAGTCTATGTATTCCCAGACAGCACTGATGTGATTAGTTTTGTGGATGGGAGGAAGACACAGAGGGTTTGCTAGGAGGAACCAATCCAAGGGAGACTGAAAGTCTGATGAGCACAGAACATGGCTGGGCATAAATAGCAAAGAGACACAAAGCATAACGGAGCTAATTTGGACCTTCATGCCATAATTTCCTTTATTGTTGTCTCATGTCTCTTTTGGTAGGAAGCTCTTCAGGACACAGACCATTGATTACAGGTTTGTAAGTTTCCATGTCCATTGACCTTCTACTGAGGAATCTTTGTCACCGTTTGTTGTGCTGTTGGATCCTCATCTGTCTCCTCATACTTATGGGTATATGCACCTCAGCTCTACATTGACTGACAGTTCTTTTGCCAGGAAATCCCCAGTAGAGATGGATTATTCATGTCAGGGTCTGCTTCTGGCATATGTCATAGACACAGCCTACCTACCCGTTTGGTCTTGGGAATGTGGGCCAGCCTCTGACAGGGGCAGAGTTACAGCTTCATCTCAGGACTCCCAGCCCAGAATAAACTAGGGAAGCTCTTCCTAGGCTGATATTTTCATGCCTCCTCTAAGCGTCACCATAAATCCTTTGTCCAAATTTAATCATGAGATTTTGTAGGGTGACTATGCCCAAGCATCTCCCATTCACTCAGAGAGTCCCAGACAGTGAGAGAGCTTTTTGAGGTCCATGTTTTTCAGAAGAAGTTGGTCTTCCAGGTTGAAAAAGTCTCCATCTCAGGGTCTGTAGAGCTTTCAATGGAAGCACATACCCTTGCAAATCTCTTTTTTTTTTTCAGTCTGAGCTTGTACTTGCACTGCTGTGGCAGATATTCCTGGAGGGCTGGTGGCATCTGACTCTTCCTTGGGCATCAGCTCTGGCTTCTGCTTCAGCCCTGGTGACACCTGCCATGGATACCCCTGGTGCTATTGAGCAGAGCTGTGTGTGTTCACTCTGTCCCTCAGCATCCCAGGGTGAGGATGGCTCTCCTGAGGCTCCTGGGGGAGATGGCCATGCTCCCTCAAAGGGCAGCGCCCTGGCAAGCAGCTTTCCACCACAGCAGGAGGGGAATGCACAGACACTCAGCCTCACGTGCTTTCTAGTTGTAAAAGTCACAAGCTATTTTATTAGTTTCTTTCTCTTCCCATTTTCTCACCTTGTGGTTACAGCAGCCATGGATAAGATGGAGTAATTAAGAATCAAGGTTATCATCCCTCCCACCTCCACTGGGAAACCTCCCACCCCTGCCTAGACACGCTCTCTGACATCTCAGAGCCCAGTATCCTCTTGATCCTTTGGCTAAACAACAGACCTTCACTATCATTCAGGAAGCTGAGCCTTTGAACTCAAACCATGTATGTTTAAGGTGGGGAAAACCATATCTCTGTGTACGGAAAGAGAATGAGGTGTTTTTTTCTTTCCTTTTTCTTTTTTTTTTTTTTTTCTCAGTAGCAGTTTTAAGGTCTGATTAAAACAGGAGGAAACAGAAAATCTTGAAAAATTTCAGGTTGGATTACTTCTCATGAGTAAAAGGAAGACTCCTAAGATAGAAAGGACACTCAAGTGTTGTCAAATATTCTGTAGTTTTGACTCAGAGCACTAGCAGTCAGAGATAATAACTTGGCTTTCTGCACTGCTCCTTTTTAATTCCTGCGCATGCAGCTGCTGAAGACAAAAACATATGTAAGCACACACACAAATAACAGTGACCTGATATCACCACCTGAATGAAATCAAGTACTTCATGTAAAAACTTTTGACCTGATTTTATTGTACCCCTTGCCTTTTTTCCCCCAGCAGTAGACAATTGGTAGTTTAAGAAGGATCTCTTTAAATATACTAAAGCACATTTAAAAGGCTGACAAGTTGTATTTGTGGTTTTCAAAAGAAATAATTTTTGAGTAGAGCTACCTTTTTTGGCATAAAGCAATTGGAAAGTACCATAGATATCTCAATAAAACACATCAAAAGTAACTTTCTATAGCTTGTTTTGACATGTCCACTTGTGGGTTGTATCAACTTTAACTAAACATAATTTTTTTTCCTCCGTCAGTACAAACCATTAAAAACATTCAACAGAAAAAGCAAATAGAAATAACTCAGTCCTGTGTTTGCCTATTTTCAAATAAAAGGAGATACAGAAAGGAGTGGTCACTGCAGTTGAAAGTGCATTTTTCTGATTCATATATTTGCTGTAACTATTTGCATAGGATTTAAATGTCTAAGAAAAATGCCCAGCCATTTTATAGAGAATGCTGCATTTGAGAAACCTGAAAATGCTAATCTGGTTTCATATTTACAAAGGTTTGCTTACTGTATGTGTGATCAATTCACCAAATGACAGCAGACTTTGGTAAATACAGTTTTGATGCCGAGACTCTTTGACCTTTTTATGGAGGAACAGAAAGCTTATCTGTTCTAGAACCAATCCTAAAGGAGCACATTGTGCTGATTTCATTTCAGATCTTACCCCTTGTCCCTCCTTCCTTCCCTCTCTTTCTCTCCCAGCCTCCCTTCCTATGAACACTGAATACTAAGTAATTTCCTTGTCAAGGTTGCTTATCAGGACTAGATTTACACTTGATATCATTTTGTAAGCATGTATCAAATGGTTCATACATTAAGAGAAAAAAGTACCAGACAGTGTCAGTGTCTGAGGAGGAAACGAATCTCAAGAAAATAAATAGCGGTTAATTAATATTCTAATAAAAAATAAATAAAAAATCATTCAATCACAGAACAAGTGTAGGAAACAAGCAAGCAAATCAAGTCTAAAAATAGGTCTGCATGCTCTTTATTTATTCTGCACACTTGGAGGCACTTTCTGTTCAGTGATGCCATGCAGGTAAGTTAAATGCACAATGGACGAGCTTTCCTTCATGGAAAAAAATTGTTACAAGCATTTGAGTGCCTCAGCATCCTGCCACTTCTACAGCAATGTTTAAAATGACAATGCTTGTCTTACAAGAGAAAAACATGTCCAAGGCTTCCTCATGCCTAATCCAAGGTAATGCATTGGGGTTAGCCAGTGAGAAAGGTAGAGAGATAATCTGTCCTGACTGGGCTTGCTTGCTGCATGTGACCCTTGTCAAGCCATGTGTGCATAGACACACAGAGTGGCCCAGTGACCTCAGTGCTTAAAGTTTCAGTGCTTAAGAATTCCTATATCTTAAGTGCTTCTGCTGGAGAGAGAGAGCCCAAAGCTTAATTCAGGGAAGCAGAAGTCTAAGCTTTGGCCAGCACCTACAATAAAGGCAGCAATAACATCTGCTCTAGTGCCTGAAAATGAGAACTACAGATGTTTCCGCAGAACTACATGACCCCTAAATTAAGAATTCCAAAGAGATGAATCTGTAACACGTTACTATTGAATTACACTAATGTAATCCACATAAGCTGTAAAACCTCACCACTGAATAATAACAATCAGAATGTTTTTTCAAAACTGAATCCTAAAACTCAAAACAAGCATTTTGAAAAAGGTATAGGATTGTATTATATTGGATTAGGCTAAGTGATAAATGCATAGCACATTAGGTCTTCTGCATCAAATCTTCTTGTTTTTCTTCTCAGGTTCGTGTACAGTAGGCAGCCAGTTCATCCACAGGCATGAAACATGCACATTTATATGTTCTTGTCTTTGGGGACAGCACACTTGGAGTAATGTTCTCCTTGTCCTCTCTGCTTAACACTGGTAAGTAGCTCATAGTCTCAGATTGTCCAAAGCCATTCAGAGCACCAGGTTCCGCCCGTTTTCCTTCACTTAGAGAAACCAAGCAAAAGTGCGGTGATCTCACCTTGTCTTTCAGATGTGATTGCCAGTGGATGAGAGGGATCTAGGGCCAGACACGAACCAATTCCTGCAGCTTTGGAGAAGAGATGTCTGCTGTACAACACTGAAATCCTAATTCTTCCTATATTATGTGCAACAGCCTGGAAGAAAGGACAAAGGAGATTTACTTTTCCCTTCTCTTTTCTGATCTCTTTTCTCTCAAGCTGCTCTGATTTTGTCTTCTCCAACCTGCATTATTTCCTGATCCTCAACTTTACACCTTTGGTCTCTACTGATGTATTTCTGTTTTTACCCATTTTCTTCTGCCTGTTACTCCTTTTCTCTTCTCTTGCCACAGCTGTTCTTTGCTTCCTGTTGTGAACTGACCAATGGGGACCAGAGAACAAATTCCTTCCCAGGGAAGGTGCAGAATCTGAGGGATCTCACAATCTGTTAAAATGCAGTTGCAGCAATGCAAGATTTCCAGTGTCTTCTCCATTAAAGGTCCCAAGGCAATTCTATGAGTGAGGCAGAAGGGAGGTAGCCAAGACAACTGAAGGCTTAATAGTATCTGGTGCCTTCTTCTGACAAGCCTCCTACCAACCCCAGAGTGAAAACTAATGACGCCATCTCCAAGGTGATGCATATCCTCCACTGTGACCTTATGGACTAGAACAGAAAAGGGGCAAATCTGGCATAACGAGAATTATTTTGAAAGCAAGTCAGAAAGTTGATACACCATGAATCATAAACTGAATAGGTGATATCACGCCCTATTCAGGCCTGAGACAGAAGTAGAGGTTTAGCCTACACCACCTAGACTATATATATAAGTCAGAAATTGTGTCTGCCACTCTGAGGTGACTTTACAAGGATCCAGCCCCTCAGACTGGCAAGGGAGTCTGCCTTACCAGTCTCTTGGGCGTAGATGACACTGAAGGTACCAATTGCAAAGGACCATTGCATGTGATCTGGATATACTCCTTCATGGACTGAGATGGTGCAGAATGAGACCTATGGTGTGTTTACCTTAGAAGAAAAGCAACATGAAAACTGAAAGACTGAAAGTGAGTAATACAACCAGTGTGTCCACCAGTGGGGCACACAGACAGTGTTTCACACAGACTACGTGAATTCCCAGCCATTCCCCTCTTTATTGTCAAACTCTGTCTTTGTTAGTCCGTAGGAACATCGTAGTGGGAAGCGTCCCAGATATGACCCTAGAAATTCAAGTGAGGCCTCTAGTCTCTTGCTGGGAGACAGCCTGGCTGACCAGACTCCCAGGAAGCACACCAAGAGAAGGTGGACTGTGGTTCTACAAGGAAAATCAACACGAGAAGCCAATTGCTCCTTAATATGATTGACTTCTACTAGTGGACCCTAGGCATTAAGGATGGAAAATAGACTAAGCAAGAGAAGAAACTTTATTTTTTAATAACTTGATTAAGTTGTGCATGATTTAAGGTGCTTCTGACAAGAAATTCACTTAGGAGCTCTACTATTACATCACACCAAGCAGCAATGGGATAAAGGTTAAAGTACTTAACTTCCAAAACAGTATAGAGCCAGGATCAATCAAGTGGGAATAAGTCCTGTCTAACATGTCTGCCCATTTTCTTAATAGTAGAGCGGTACACAATGCAAAATCAGATTCCCCTGCTTAATTTAGAGTGTGGCACTGGCACTGTGCCATATACTGCCCAAGGTAATTTCTGAACTTTATACTAGGAAACCAGATAAATTCATGGTTAATCAGCTGTGATTTTAATTATGATTTCAAACTGATTCAAGTAAGAACTTAACAGATGTGTTCAGGACTCACTTATTTTCCTACTCTTCATGAAAAACATGGCACAAATTCTAAATAACTCTTTGCTGCCACCTTCTTCATGAGGCACACACATTTCACTGCTTGTGTCTCATAAAATCTAGTATTTTCTTAGGGATTCTGAGGCCACCTTTCTATAGATTAAAATCCCGGAACTCATTTTTCAGTAACATCTTATGCTTCTCATTGAAATGCGTGTTTATGAAAGAAGCCTTCAGAAGGTCACATTCAGAGTTTTTCTTCACTATGTATTGCAGGATATTCTGTTGTGGTCAGTCACGTAAGAACAGCCACACTGCCAACACTTATTCTGGTAAAAATTAATCTGGATAGGGAATATTTCTGGGCCACAACACCAACCAGCACTGCCCAGCTTGCTTTCCATGAAGGCAAAGTCTTACTTCCAAACAGGTGGGCACATTGAAGCTGCCCATTGTGAATAGTTGCTGCTCTGCACACCCCAAACTATTCCTGTGCACTTCCTTGGTAACAAACTTTTCTCACAGTTGGCCCAGGTGAAACCCATACCAGGGAGGAGGCTAATACCCTGACTGTGGCAGCCCTCCTGCCTGTGTCCTGGCCTGCCTAGTTCCCCAGCACAGGCATAGGCACAGGGGCAGAAAGGTATTCTGTGCCTCCAGTAGCATTCAGGAGCCGAATATTCAGGAAAGGGCTTAAGAAACAGAGTACAACATAGTGCTACCAAGTCATCTGATCTCCATTTCTGGCAATTGGTAGACAAAGGTCTCCATTAACCAGATTAGCGCATGGATCATCAGTTTTAATAGCCACAAGTCTCCATTTTCTCTCATTTGGAATTTTTCTAGCTTTTTTGAATCCACTGCATTTTCACACTTTACCACATCCTGTAGTGACAGGTTAGTGTTCTATCGTGCAAAAAAAATCTTCCATTTTTAATTTTGAACTTGCTACCATTATGAAACTAGTGATTCATCATTTCCTCTTTCCATTCTTCACAGCATTCATGTTTAGATCTCTTATCATATCCTTTCTTTATCTTCTTTTGTCCAAATTAAAAGAGCCTTGTGTGTTCAGTCTCTTTTTTTATACAAGCTATTGGATTCCTCCAGTAATTCTTATTCCTCTTCTTATTACCTTAGACAGGGAATTACACGAAGTTCATGCAGTACAGAAGGCATACAAGTGTCATGAATTTAAAGTGGCAGAAAGATATTCTTCATTTTTCAGTGATTTTTTTGGTGGTTTTCTTTCATTCTCTACATTATTGGCTTGTTAACACTAACAGAGAATGTTAAAATCTTCATTAATTAAAACTGAGTCTTCAGAAATGTTGAGGTGAATTGTAAACACAGCCCTTACTAGCATTCAGTGAGAACACTCACTTTATTTTCTAAGCCAGCCAGATGTTATTAGGTGTTACAAAAAGAGCCTTCTCCTAAAATAGAAATGGGAAAATTCTTAAAGACTTCATTAACAGACAAACAAACCTACCTGACCTATTTTTACAGTCTTCAGATAGAAACACAGTGAGCTCTTTGCCCATATCTCTGTTCCCATCTCCCTGTTCCCACCTCCATGCTTTCTATTACTTTGGGATGACTCTGAAACCATGGGAGCATGGACTGAATTTTGTCCAGCTGGCCCCAATACCTTTTTTGGCTCAAAGAGATCCAGAAAGTCAGAAAAGTCTTTAGCAAATGTAAAAAGGCTTCACCCTTACAAAGAATTTACTACATTTTTGTACCCTGTTAATTAATTCAAGGAGAAAGTATTAGGCAGACTTGTGTAATTGTGCTGGTCCACTAATGTAAGGAATAGTATTTGTTTTGACTTGCGAGTAATATATGATACATTTTTTCATAATTATGAACATCATAAGGATAGGCAAAGAGATTTTAATCTCGAGTTGATAAATTTTGCAGGGCTGGGTAACAGGTGGAGACATTTATCTCTGTACTAACTTGATCATGTTTACGAACCAATTGACGGATCCTTCAGAGGAGTTCCAGGCCCGCCTTGTTACTTATTTATTAACCACATGGATCCATGGGAATACAAACTGGGTTTACAGCACAACTTAGTTATTCAATGCTGTAGCTGTCTACAATTCCCTCTTCCTCAAAATAGAGATTTATCCCTGCATGCCTATTAGTTACAATGAACATTGTCTCAATGGTCAGAAGTCTCAATTATCCAAACAAATCCCTTATGACATCAGGATAATTGAGCTCAGCTACTCTTGTGGATTGTTGAAATACCAACATTCCCATGTAATTTCTCATTAGGATTTAAGTGAGCTTAGATTATATCTTAGAAGTCTCTCTTTGATCATAGAACTATAATGCAAACATAGCGATGACATTATTCCCACACAATTAGTCACTCCTCTTAAAGTGTATTTTAAATATTAAGGATAATATGTCTTCTTGTAAACTCTCCCCAGTTTACCCAAGGAGCTTAACTACTTAATCAGTGCACCAGAAGACCAGGATGGTGACAATCAATTTTTTTTATCAGAAAAATGAAATGTCATAATACAGTGTAATTTACAGCAAGCAGTAGCTACTGTCAGTGGAAGCAGGAGCTTCAAAAAAAAATCTCACAATTATATTCCTGAAATTAAATGAGAAAATTGGTTTAGGATAATAACGCATCAAGCTTGATGTGGCTAGAAGACAAAACATTGGCTCAGTGAACACAAATAGATAGTATGACCCTGCTGGGAAAAGGCCACCAAGTTAAAAAACAATTGGTGAGGAACTGTACTGTCACTGGGAGCTGGTAGGACAGTGCAACAGGCAGAGGGGCTGATGTTCAGGAGTCGAAGCTGCCCTCTTTTCAAATACAAACAGAATGGCTTGTCTGCCCCCAAAGCAGCTCTCTGGGTGGGTGAACATCTTGATGTCTGGGGCCATGAACAGCATAAGCAGAGATAGACAGGGCAGGACAATAGTGAGTTTTGTTCATGGAGCCCCAGAAAGGTGTAGAAGAAGGTATAGAGAAAGGTATAGACTAGGTGGTCAGGTATAGGACGTAGATATTGCTGAAAGACATGTGCATGGGTTAAGGCTCATGTGATAGAAACACTAGGGATGGTTTGATTGTATGAGACAGGACTGAGTTCTGTGCTCAGGGCAGAGATACCAGTTTGGAAGTGAGATGGAACAGGGGCGAATGGTTGGAGAAAATGGGAGAAGGGGTAGGGAGGATGAAGATGGGACCAAGGGCAGGTCAACAACATAAAAAGACATTACTTGGAGTATCAGGGAAGCAAACCCAGCAGAACCTCCCCGTTCATGAGCCTTCCTACAAGCTTTCCGCCTGACTGCTATCTCCCCAGAGTTTTGCAGCACTTTTGTAGCTAGACTGGGACAAGCTTGTGAAAAAACATTGCTATACCCCACAACATCAGAACAGCTCTGAAAGTGCTCCGATTGCTGGTTGTTTTCAGCTTGTTGCTGGTCACATGGCATCCATGCTGGTCACCAAACTCCCTGCATACACATAACAAACATTTAAAACTTCTTCGTGAACCTGGGGCCTTGAACCAGGCAGCCACAGAGGGAGCTGGATTATTCCCAAGGCACTCAGGGAAGTGTCAGCGTGCATTTCAAGGTGCAGAAGCTCCCCATGGTAGTGCCAACACACACATGTCCCACCAGCACATGCTAACTGGCTGCTGTGACTGAGACCAGTTCATAGATACAAAACATTCCTGGGGTCTGCCCATTTTGCAAACACCTGAATGGACTGGATGATTGCTAGTGGTCTAAAGGGATAGAGGCAGTCTTCTGAAGTTCCATTCCCCTGCTTGAGCAGGGTGTGCCCCAGCCCTGCTGTTTCCTGAGGCTACTGAGCAGGCTGAAGGAGTACTTGCTTTGCTTCTTCCTCTGCTCAACTTACTCAGCCATCTCCTCTAGCTCTTAGTGAAGCAATGGGGAGGCATAAGCCTCGTCCCACAACAAGGAATATAAAATACCGCTGGAGTCAGTGTGTCTTGGTGAGAGTAGGCAGCTGTGATAACAGCACAGAGGCTGGTGAGAGGGCTCTGGATAGGGGCTTGAGCTCTTGCCATCCAGGTTTTGAAGGGCCTAAGGGGGTGATTACAAAAGGAATTGCTCCTGTGTCAGCTATCCCTGCTTTAATGATTGCTCTGTGGAATTTTTGTTTACTCTCATCAGTAGAGAGACCTGGACTACCTGGCAAACATTCTCCTAGAAGCAAGAGAATAGCCATTGTTGGGGGTTTTTTCTTCATAGGGATATTTTCATATGAAGATCTATAACACTTTCCATCCTGAAGCTGGTTAAACTGTCCTTTAGGACATTTCTGTGAGGTTGGCTGATAGAAGAATCTCATCTTTTGGAGGTAAATAAATGGCAGAGGGCAATGGAGGCTGCAAAGGAGAAGATGAGCAAGCCACCTTGGGTTATAACCCCAAGGCTGAATTTTGGGAAAAAACAAGCAGGAATAGTCTAGTCCAGGGAAGCCAGTGGCTGTGAAGATGAGCATGAATGGAGATCTCTTGTCTTCAGTGTTTGATTACAAGTTACCTTTTAGGGAAAACAATTATATAGTCTTAATGTCTATTTGGAGGCCTTCGTAACACCAGTTGCAGAATGCAGCTTCATCCACCTTCTAGGGTAGCCTTTCTTTCACTGTTTTCATAAGGTGACCAGCTCAGACTAGATACTTTCTAGGTAGGTGAAGTTAGAGGAGCTGAATCTCATCCCAGGCTCTGCCACATTAGGCACAGCTCCATGTGAGATGGCTACAATCAGGAGAACACGACTTTGATTTTGCATCTTTTTACAGAGCAAACACCGGATCAAGAGGCAGGAGGGGCGGATAAAGCAGTGAGGAATCCTGCTTGTTCTCTCAGCTGTTTCTATTCACTGAGCTCCTGGAGAGCCCCAGTGGAAAACGAAAGCTGCCTTTGCTCCTCTGCAGTGCCCTCCAGGGAGGGCAGGAAAACACCTACCCTTCTTCACAGCACATCGCCCCCCAGGCTCAAGGCCTGGCTGTCACCCAGGGATGTCATTCACCTGCCTTCTTGGTACTTCAGATGCATCTGTATTTTTGAATTATCCAATACTGTCAAAGTTGTGGGGAGAAATAGGAGAGGCTTAAAATAGCTAAGGCAGAAAATTCCCCAACTGTCAGTTTTATAATTCTTAAATCCATTCCAGGAGAGCTAGCTTTAGCCCTATTTCCTGATCGCTTGGAAAAACTGAGACGATCAATTAAAGTTTTCCCATGCACCCTCTTGGACAGATGGTTGAACCATTTTAATTAAGTGTATGTATTGGACTGACAGAGTTGATGTATTTGACATGACAGACATTTTCTGTGTTCATTTAGGTTTTTAATCTTTCACTCTCTTTAGTATGTCCAGAATTGTGCTATTTGCACTGTGCTCTCAGAAGAATTATTCAATACACAGTTGATCGCTTGGATTATTAGATCTTTGCTGTTTGTTATTGTTGCGTTTGGCCACACCGAAAAGCTCCTCAGTAGCAACTAGCTACCACTCTTCTCTAATAATGAAAGGATCTAATTTTGGAAGTCTCTGTTGTAAGTTAAGGGGCCATATTTTTTGAAGACATTTAGATGTTGAGAAGGGCAAATTGAGGCATATTGAGATTTTTCAAAAGCATCTAGGTACCCAGTACCTCAAATTTCAATGGAACTAAAACACTGTTGAGCTGGTTATCTGCAGCTCTAGACTCCTAATCACTGAGCAATCCTGCTTTACTCTTGTTCTGAGGACTTTTAAAATGAGACATATGTTTCTCTTTTCCTATATCCCTTTACATTCTGTGATCTTGCATGAGGTGAAAGATGTGACATATGGCACTATTGGCCCTCAGTTTGAGAACAGGACCCCTTGGAGTATTGGGTTTCCCCTTACATGACTTCAGTAGTGGGATCTGGGTAAGAGCATGTTCCTAACACACATAAATAGTTTCACAGCTAGAACTCTCTTCCTCAAGTGTATCTCTCCGTATGTTTGTTATAATACAGTATAATAATTTATAATGGAAGCAGAGAATCATCAGCATTTTTTTCTTTTCTTCTCACGCAATTGGTATTTGTACAAATTTTAGACATTGCTACAATATGTACAAGTTCTCTGACTTTCTGGGGCTTCTTCACATGATTATTTCAGTCCTGTTTTAATATTAATAGAGGTTAATAGGTAGATTTGGTATTAATAGAATCTACTCTCTCTAGGTTTCAGTGAATATCAATCAATAGCTGCAAAAGTACCATGTACTGGAATATTGTAGTGACTACAAATACTTTTCTTATTTCCAATGCCTTTACTGGCTGACATGAATAATTGTTTTCACCTAAGATAAACTCCTAGGCTCTTACATGTTTCATGGCAGAAAAAGTGGTGTCTCCTGCTGGTGGGAAAACCATACCAGAAAATTGCTTTTACAGACACATGGCTGATGTGTGTTATAGAAAAGTAGTGCCTTTATCCTCAAGATTTTCCAGTGTTATATGGCCAGGATCTCTCAGTTCCAGGAAGCTGGATTGCCTGAGTGGTCTTTGAGGAAAAGTAAGAGGAAACAGTAAAAAACATGAATGTGGTTGTATGTCTGACAGTTTTGGAAAGGATTCTATTTATGACATAGCAGAGAAGTAGAAAGATAATACTAATGAAGAAATCTTGTTGCTCTGTTCAGGGAATGCAAGAAAACCTGAGGTTTAAAAATAAATATATTCTTTCCTGGATAGGCAGAGCAAGTAAGAGAGAGCCCTAGGTATATTCAGCTTTTAATAACATGTATGTATAGTCCAACCAGTACATGTACAAACCCTGCACTTCTTCACAAGCTTCAGATACCTGCAGGCATAGATAAATACTTGGATAAGCACATACTTCTTTGCTTGCTTACATGGGAGATTTTGTTCATGCAATAAAGGCTGAGCGCTTTTTTTGCAAAACCTCGTCATGCATCTGCATATGGGAGTGTTCTGGGAAATTCAAAATAGCCACACGTCAAAAGTCCCAATAACGTGCACTGAGTGCTTTTGCAGAGTGGGCTAATGAACTTATCAAATCAGTAACAATTGGTTCTGAGAGGTGAGATAGAGAGGCAGGGAGTGACAGGGGCAGGGAAGGAGAGAAGGATGGAATATCACACTGCTCTTCAAAAAGCAGTGCAAAGCATGAGCTTGGAAAGCCCTGATTGAAAAGCACAGAACTGAGCAACCTACAACCCTTTCCTAGCAACAAACCAGAAATGTTAATGTTCTGTGCAGTATTACAGTGGGTGTGATACACATGCATTCAGTAAACAGATCCCCTCCTGACTAGAATCAGCAATAATACTTTTGATTTTTCAAGAGCATCTGATCTAAGAATAACAAAAAGAGCCAGTAGCTCAGACTGACACTATTACACAATCAGTCACATTTTGATATTTTAGCTTGTACATTCTTCAATCCTCAGATAAACTTCTTGGCATTGT